>JAPMOR010081037.1:216109-271168 GCA_026543865.1 Argiope aurantia | reverse complement strand
ATTGTTTATATATTGTTATTGAATTTTAATTATTTTAAAATTCAATCTGAGAAAGAATTGAATCGCCGTTTTGAATTTAAATCATTCTGTATTAGCCGTTACCTTTTGAAATCTTCATCTGTATAAACACTTCTTTGTCATTACACAATTCGCGAAACGTAAACGCTTTTACAGGTTTCCAAACCCTGTCTTACTTTCCTACGTCTTCCCAGAAAGCTGAGGACAAATGTCGATAATAAAATTCACGTCCTTTGAAAGATCGTTTTGTATATCTTGCTGTACATTTTTTTTGCAGGGCTTATTTATAATGGTATTTAAAATTGTAAATCTTAAATTTATGCAATGAATGTACCGAATTACTGACATATTGTTTGATGTAGTTTTTTTTAAATTTCTTTGATAAAAAAAATCGTTTAATAGGTTTTAATGAGAAGTTTCGGCTTCTCATAGAAAAATATATATAGTTTAAAGAACTGAAGAAAAGACAATTTATGCTTATATTACCACACTAAAAATGAAATTTTTATGATTTTCCCCATTTTTATCATTATTTACGAATCAATATTATAAATTCTCAAAGACATGTTTCCTGAATTCACTATTAGATTAATCATTTTATGTCTAACCGAAATTTAATTTTATAAAACAATTAAGAGATGATTAAAGTGTTAAAAAAATTAAAATAGTGTAAGATCTTTTACAGTAAATCCTTCAAATCATACCAGGAATTAAATTTCAAAAAATATAAGAAGTGTGCTAAATATTGATTAAAAAATTTCACTTTGTTAAGCACATAAAGCCAGCAATTTTAAATCAAAATGTATAAAAACACGTGATTCATATAAATTAAACTTCTTAAAATTTCATTTAAACAAGCTTGTTATAAATTTCAATAAATTTCGAATATTGATGTAGTAAAATTTAATTCAGACTTTTAAAATTCTAAATAAATATGCCGTATACATTTCTTTGGAAACTAATTATTCAGCTAGAATTTAAATTTTTAGCTGACTTTATTGTCACTCTTCCCCAGATGGCGCCACGAATTTTAAGTAGGAAAATCAGAACTAATAGATGAAAAACCAAATAACTCAGCAAAATTAAAGATTATCATTGCATTGATATGTAAATTTTGAACTAAGTGTCATAAAAAGTAAAATTTTTATTATGAAAATCTTTTTTTTTTGTTTAGTAAAAATTGTATTTTCTAATAAATGATACAAGGTTAAATTTCGACATTTCTAATGCGCATGTTTTATTTCGAAATAATTTTGTTTATATAGGCAGAAGTACTTCGTAATTACAAATTAAATAAATCATGAAAAATGTAACCATTCAGTATTCCCAGTCTGTTACCCTGTTTTATTCCGCAATTTTTTACATGAAAGAAGTTGTGCAAGTTTGATTTAACTTGACTTATATCCTAATTTTAAATATGATATTTTGTAATCACTTTTTTCTCTCACCTTCTTATGCGCAGGGGTATGAAATTTTGCTCACTAGTATGTTTAGGATGGTAATGCATTATTTTAATATTTTCAAACTTTATTGTCAGTTAATAGAGTTATTAAATAAAAATTTGATTCTATGCCTTTGGCACCATCTGATAGAAATGAAGACAATTAATTTCAAGTATTATTAATATTTATAATAAGGATTTTTATTTAGAATAAAACCCCAGAAAAGGGATAAATTAAAAAAAATCTTTTAAGTACCTAAGGAAGTTCTTTAATATTCTTTTAATATTAAATTTATTTTAGAATGCATTTGAAAATAATTTTTTTTTGAGTGATGTAACCCTTTTTAAAAACCTAAAACAAATTTTTATGAAAGATATACAATGAGTTCAATGGTTTAACCAGAAACAAGCAATATAGAATGAAAGTAATACTAGCAGAAAAAGAGAATTTTAACAAATCTCATTTTATTTTATTTTAATAAATAAGATTAAAATAAAATAAAAGATTAAAAACTATTTAAATTACTCCCACAAAATAAATTTTGTTGATAAACGAAAAAAAAAATAATGGAAATACCAAACCCTTTAAGTTGTTAAAAAAATATGATACTTCATTTTCAACCAAACATTTTATCCTCAGATGAATAAATAATTCAATTTAAAAATTTATATAAATGAGCACAAAAATTAATAATCAGCAGGTAGGAAAAAAATATATGTTTATGGTTTTTATTATGAAATAAAGAAAATAATGATTATTGATTAATATTAATTGTTAATAAATCACATTGATAATATCAGTATCTAACCTAAAGAGAAATTTTCGGTATCAAATTTGACATAAAATAAAAGTTGAAGTTTGTTGATTTAAAGTGGATAGTGATTATTCTAAGGAATACCTAATGCACCTTCTTTTCATTATTATTTTATGCTATTTCACAATTTAACACTCATTTTATCCAAATCTAGATGATAGATTTATAAAAAGAAATTCGGAAACAAATTCTCGCAAGCAAATGAGACAACTAAGTGATCTATGTCTGCCATCTAGTGGAGAGTACTTGAACTATTAATTAAAAATATTTACTGCGTAAATTTACATAAGTTTTGGAAAACTTACAAAAGAAATTATTATTTATTATTTTAATATTTCGTACCTTTTACTTCTGGAATTACCTATTTTTAAAAAAAATATTACATTAAATGGAAAATGCCCCTTTTTTGTACAAAGACTAATAAGTAAATAAGGTAAATTTAATTACTTCTGTTGAAATTTCTAATTCAATTATTAGGTATAAAAAATAGGTTAAAATTCTTCAGTCTTATTTAGATATATGTGAATCAGTTTTACAGTCGTAATTTTTTTATGAAGCAGTAAGATTTATTTTGTAACATACATGTGAAACGGATACTGATGTCGGAATTAAAAATTAATACCGATTTTCAAATTGCAAGACTCGGCTGTAATTGTGAATGAGATTTACAGCGATCATATATGGATGCATTATGCGAACATACTCAATAGAAAGAGAAAGATATAAAATATTGATAAGAAAATAATTATCTAATATTATATTTCCTTTTCAATATTTACAAAATTGGTAACTTCCGATATTATTGCAGAAACGATGCTCGGAAATGTTTATTTCTTTCACCTGATGGAAAGATGAAATAACTCAGAGAAGTGGCAGTGACAGATTTTCTTTTTAAAATGTTTCTTCCAAGACATGCAAGGAAAAATATGCTGATATTTTACCTCCTCAATTTATGGTTTGTATTTGATTTATTTCTTGTTCAGAATTAAGCCAGAAACAATCAATTACAATGATTTTATTGGTACAGTTGTGAATGAATATTCTGATTTTTATTAATAAAGTAAATATGAATTTCTTTAAAATTTTTATTTCGACGAATTGTTTAAGAAAGATTAGTAAATTAAACACAGTTTTTGTTTAACATGAAACGAAAGCCATTATTTTGATTTCGGACATTTTATTGGTATTTTGTGGTTATTTTTTTAAAAAAAAGTATTTAATTAACTAGACTTTTAACTAGAGAAAAATTTAAGAATACAATCGAATGTGTTCTTGAAAATACCATTCGTGATGGATGACGTAATACCAAAATCAATTCTGAAGAGAAAAATTATTTTACTGCTTATCCTATCGATAGATGGCGCCAAATTCCTGTATGAGATTTTATCAGGAATTGTTAATACTGGATATGAACTGAAATTAAATAAATGTGTACCAATAAATATGGCGCCTTTTTTGAAATGCAGCACATAACAGATATTTTAAAATTTTAAGAAAGTTACTTTTTTGAGATGAAATAATTAAAAAGAATTATAAAAAGAGGAGGACTATATTTAACAATATATTTGTCCTACAATGCAAACTCTAATATTCGAAAAATATCTTTTACATCACATATTCCAAAAAATATTATGAATTTATACCAACATTTGTAACTTTATTATCAATCAGGAATACAATTTCGAATATTGAAATATATTATTCACAATTTTAATTTGAATAAGCAGATTGATCGATTTATGGTATCAGACAGAATTAAAATATAAAACTATGATAATATCAGAAATATAATTATTGATATTGCATTAACATAAGGATTCTGATATTCTTCCACATTTGACTATCATATATAGCATATATCCATATATTATTTAACTAAAACTTTTCAATCGGTATTTACAAAAATCAACTTCAATCTTTATTGTTATTTATAATGATAATGAATAAAAAATTAACTGTCAAAAGGTAAAAAAAATATTTTAGAAAGCTCTTTATTAATATAATAATAAAAGTGTGCTTTTTAAAAATAATTTAAATTCTTTTATATAAAATATTTTGAACTTAAATAGATTAAAACAAAATTTAAGAAATGTTTATTGTGTTGAAATCCAGTATATTTTATATTTATTTAAATCAATCTGACAATTGTTCATTTTCTAAATGAATTCTATTTTTTGACATTTTATTAAATTAGACTATATTTATACGCATCTATCATTTTATATTAAACGGCGTTTACCGTGATATAATTGTTGTGATATCTGGTGATAACTTTTTCACTCATTTCATTAATTATTTTATTTTTAAGGGAGTTTCTTAATTTTTAAGCTTTTGGACAATTTTGGTCGTCCAAAACTACTACTACTTTTATAAAATTAAACGCATTTACTATTTGTTTTGCAAAAAAGGAGACAATTGGTGAAATAAATATATAAATATGCAATATTATCAACGGACATCATTTACAATGTGTAAGTAAATAAGTATTACAATAGAAAGTGTCGTAATATTCTTATCCAATGCTATTAACAAAAGAGCGATGGTTTTCCCTTTCTTTTTCCAAATATGATTTTGTTTTCAGTAATTGGTTTCCTAAAATAAAATGTCAATCATATTGAGTGAAATATAAATTTTTACCTTAACAGATTTTGACCAAAGTTCGGCACAAATCCATAAAATGCAGAGAATTCGCTACTGCCAAATTTTTTCCATTTTGCGTGTTTCATTTTTTGCACTATTTGCCATAGACAAGATAAACTTATATTGTCTTTAGGTCACATATTCTTTGCGTTTTGGATATTAATGCTTCATAAATAGCACTGCATAAATTGGGAACAAAAATGTTGTAATGTTATCCTTCAGGAATATTTTAGATGGATATTCAATGTAATGTTACAAACCTGCAATTCGGCTTCCCAGCATAGTTTGTTCCATCAACAGAAAGTCTGTTTTAAAGTCATCGATAATGGACAGAGTCCGGGACAGTCCCAGAGCTTGGAGACCAATTGGCGACTTGGCGACGAATTTGGCGACTTTGGGACCAAAATAGATTATACCCGAAACATCGAGAATTTTCCCGATCCGTCCAGTAGGATCCGAGACACGCCTCGAACGTTCTCGATTGGTTGAGAGGCTTCTAGCCCCGCCTCCCGAGACCTATAAAAGGAAGCAGCCGCAACTACCAGAGGAAGGCAAACGACAGGGGAGTTCGAGAGCAGCGAAGTCAGTAGGAGTCAGAAGTCGGAGTAGAAGTCCGAAGACGGAGTGGAGGAGTCGTAAGCGACAGAGTGGAGTAGGCGGAAACGACGGTGAGCAGCGACGGAGTCAAGCTCGTGCTGAACTAAGCTGTGCGCTACTGTCTGCAGTAGATTCTGGTTGTATGCTGCTGTTGTATGCTACACGTCTCGGCTGAAGATAGTCGTCTCTATGCTGTATATAGTTATCGTTTTTGTGCTGTCCCGTGTGTCTTCGTGTAAATAAACTTCGTTGTTTCTTTTTCTACTGCCGCCTGCTGATTGAGCGTTCTCCACACCATATAACTTCCACTATCCAAACGAACCCCGGGAAAAATTCCGTAACAGTAAGAATCGAAGTCGATTGAATTTCTATTTGAATTTTAAACTTAACCCTTTTTTAAGCAATTGCGCTGGAAAGAAATCCGACGCTCGTCGAAATACGTTTGTGACAAATTCGCCTGCAACTTGTAGACATCGGCAGGCAATTATCATTGATGATAAATAATGTTCGCGACTCTTCGAAAGGGATTCTTTGCTTGAATATAGTTTACAGGAGCACAGTCTTATATAAAAAAATAACTCATTTACAAAGTATAAATCTTTTTCAGAATTCTATAAGGAATCGAATATTTTATGTGGTCTTGCTGTCAGTTATAGTGAACTGTTTTGACACGCGCATCTTTGAATCTTTTACCAGCATAAGTGTTTAAATTGATTAACGTCGCTGTAACTTTAACTTGGTCAAAGAAAGAGGATAGGTAGCCTAAAATGTCAATATTATTGAATACTTCAAGAGCAAATTATTAGATAGTATAGTTATGTTCGATGCCTGCGAGAAAGGACATTCTTTAAGTATATCTTAGAATTTTACAGATGGTATTCTTCTTAAAATCTAGTCAGAACAGAAATTAGAGTCGATTAAATCCATTAAAAATGACTTATTTCTAGAATTATTATAAATGTTGCTACTTGAAATGCATTAATAATTTTAATTTGTGAATTATATAATCAAATACTTGAATAGTTCAGCAATTTCTAATTTTACTTCTTTAAATGTCAAGCAATTTTATAAAAATTCAATTTCGAGAAAATGATTTCAAAAGATTCATTCATGGATTCAAATCCAATTTAAGTCAATATAGGCTTTTTAAATCAGTGATTTCCGTTTGTATACATTTGTAATATTGTTAATGATCAATATTATGAAATGTTTGTAGAGTGAATTAATTTAGACGTTTTAGAAATTAACTGTCTAAAAGTTAACTTCTGGAACTCTAATGTAGATAATATTTGTATTCATGTGTTTTTCTCTGACTTTTCTAAATTATTAATTTATTATGAAATTCTAAAAACAATATTTCTTTTGTCTTTGAAAACTGAGTACATTTTTGCATTCATCTGTGTATGAATTCATTTTTGCACTCTGTTTTTTAAATTCTGAAGCAAAATAAGGAATTTTAATAATTTATACTTCAATCAAACACGATAAAAAATTATAGAGAAAAATCGAATTTGTTTACAAAGTATCAGTATAGGAATCGTAAGGTCGCAAGTTCGAGACCCATCAACAGTAAAAGGTCTTCAATATCTAATGTGGATCTGAAATTTTAAGAGTGAATCTAATCACGTGATCGAAAATCGAGACGTATCCTGGAATAATTTATTTTCAACCTCTATTTCTAATAATATTGAATAATAATCTACGTGTGTATGACGTTCTCTAGGGAAAACCATTTGACCCAGAACCCGCTAAACCCACTACATTAGACACAAATATATTTTAGAAAATGGGAATATGTACCTCGGATAGAAACTTTTAAAAAAGATAGATAGCGTTATTTAAAATTCGTAAAAACTAATTATTTTTAATAGTTTTTATCTAGGGACCTTAAAATGTTTATTTTCTTCCAAGTGCTTATTTCCCTTTCTGAGAAAAAAAATCACCACATCACAACACCCTGCCAGATCTGTCTGATTATATGACTGCATTTTCTTTGAGTTGTCTGCTCTTTCATCTCTCAATGGAGTCCCGACGAATACAGAAGTCTTTGGGAAAATTTTTTATCTCAATTTACAGACCTACTGATAATAACAGGGAAAAGTATTTTTCTTCCTTTACTTGATTCTTTTGCTTGCTTAGACATGGAAAAAAATCGTCTTTTTCCGTGGATAATTTTGCGTTTTCGTGTGAAACTACGTGTATTAGTTTTTAAAAGTGAATTTAACTCATCATTACATGCTTTTCCACACTAGTTATATTTTTTTGGGTGAAACCATTTATTAGTTATATTTCAACATCATTTAAATAAGGAAAAAAGCCTTTCTTCCCAAGGATAATTTCACGTATTCATATAAAAAAGTGCTTTTGTTTTTAAACGTGACTTTAATTCATCATTGTATGCTTTTACATATTAGTTTTTTTCTAAAGCACTTATCAATTATATTTCAACATCATTTAGTAAATGACCAATACTAATTTATATATTTTCTACAAAAAATTTGTATAGAAAAAATATTTTTAGAAATTTTAACAATGTAAGTGGAAAATGTGTATATAATTTACTACGGGTTTTCAAAAGTACATTATGGTTCAAGGTTTCCAAAAATATAAAATTAGCAAAATGATCGGATTGCTTCAAAGCTATTTGTAAGTCATTTGTTGTTCTTGCGCAAGATACCAGAAATATTTTAATACCAATAAAATTCATTTTTTTTTATTTTCTCTTATACATAATATTCAAAGAGAAAGAATTACACTCGCCAGAAAGTAGTGTTCAAATTTTGCCTCATCTCCACTATTCAAGCATTTTCAAAACATGGTTTTGGAATTGCATATATCTCTGAACAAGGTAACTTAAAAACTCTGTGAGTTAAATGGGTGAAATTCAGAATTGTTCACTAACACCAAATTTGCAGTTTCTATCAAACTTTGAGTGAAATCCATATACAGCCAGTTGGGTGTTGTCTGTTTAACCGAGTGCATGTGCAAATGATAGCTTCAAAATGCAAAGATCTATATTGGCAAAATTTGGTACATAGTTTTCACATCTTAAGTTTAGATAAGAATAAATTTTTGGAGTAAATACGCTGTACTTGTACATGTGCATGCATATAAATGTGATAACTAAAAATGAAAGATGCTAGACGAATAAAATTTTGTAAGTAATATTTTTACTAAAATCGCTGCTATGTGCCAGATTTTAATTATAATTTGAAGACCAAAAAGCTCTCAATATGCATACTTGATTTTCTTTAATGTACCTCGATACATAAAATGTTCATGTTCGGTACTCTGAAAATAAAAATCTGAGTTCTCGTGGCGTTTTATAATTAATCTAGTAATAGTAAATTATTTCTTCCATAAATAACTAATGCCAGTTTAACTCTTCTAATAATGCATATATCCTGCAATTGCTAACTTCAGTACAGATGTAAGACGGTACACATTATTAATTACTTTACATTTCACAGAGGATAATGCGATAAATTTATATGAATTTTTATCATAATTGTCCATCAGTTATTTAAAAATGTTGGACTGTATAACGAGTAGATTTCCAATAAATTATACATTAGTAAAAAAAGTCTTTTTACAGAAACTATTAAGCGTGGGGAAAAAAAGACATGTATTATGTTGTTTTTTCATTAGAATGAATAAAAAGACGAAGACCAAAGTGTTTCGGCTTTCGTGGAGTATATGGATTTGTTTTATAAATAATAAAGATGATAGTCAAATTAGTTTTATCTTTTAATTAGTTAGGATAGTTTTTTTTAATACTTTATTTGAAAATAATAAATTTGCAAAATTGCAGAGAGTTTTAAAAATTATTTTCCTTATTTCTCATGAACAAATATCGGAAGAAAGAGGATTCAATAATGATAAAAATATTGAAGTAGGAACTTTGAACGAAACATCATATTTCGAAACGTATAGTTAATGATCGCGTAAAGCTGTTTAGTGGAATCTACTCAGTAAACATTACTTAAGAATTGAGAATAATATCATCACCAATCCATTCAAAATACTGCATGTTTATGGAAGAATAGAAAGGAAAAGAAATAGCTGCTAATAACATAAAGAAAAGTCAGAATCTGATTTCTTGATGTCTTTACGAAAAATAAAATTCTTTTTACAAAAGGGAATTATTGAACCTAAATATAAAGCTAATGCACTTGTTGAACAAACAAGATATTTTTCATTACCAACGTAATCTAAAGAATTGAAAATGTGAGAAAATTAGATTTTGGAAAAGTAATCTCAAAAGGAAAAAGAAAGTTTATTTACTTAATAAAATTAGCATGATTTTTATATCTAGACTTCGTTTACTTATGGTCGTATACTTTTCTTTCAAGAAATTGAAATATTAGTTGCGGTAAGATGTTTTATTAATATTACTAACTGTAGGGCAAAATGAATATTAAATTATGCATATAATCAAAATGAAATCCAATTAATATTCTGAATGAACTAAATTAACTAAGGAAAATTGTTGATTTGGAATAAGGAATAATGTATTAACTGTGATGATAAAATATTAAAATAAAAATGAAATATTTTTGAATAAAATGTCTAGAAATGCATATTTATCTATTTAATAGAAATTAGGAAATCTTCCATTATATTATTTTTTACCTCTATGCAATTTGTATTTTATTTATCAGAATAAGAAAATGCATATTATGTAATAAGCAAATAAACTTGTTATGCACTCTGTTAGATATTTTTCTTTTTTTTATTATAATTTGAAAATATTAAGGAAAAAACGACTTTCCGCATATTAATTTCATGTTTTTCCTTTTAATTCCTTTTTTTCCTGATAAAAATTCTCATTAACGTTTTTCTATTTTGGAATCAGAAAAATCTAATTTCTTCTTTTATTTCTTAAAACTGTAAAATTCAATTAAGAGTAAAATGCGAATTTATTTCATAAAAAAATGAGTTTAGCCTGAGGCTTTTTAATAGAGGAAAGTGATTAAAATTTATAAGAAGCCTTAAAAAATCCATAAAATGAATAAGATCGGGTTTTTTTTTCTACTCTTAAAATGAGAATTGAATACTTCTTTGCTAATTTTTTTATTGATAAATATTTTTTCTTTCTCAGATTATTAAGAAAAGGTTTTAATTTGTATTTTTTTTTAATTTTATGGACACAAAAATGACCTTTTCAATTAATTATCCTCGAGTTTACTTAATAAATTTCGGTGTATTTTGAGCAAATAACAAAAACGGAAGAATTTCGATGTTTAGCTTAAGACGACTAAAAGTTTTCTTTTAAACAAGTTTCATGTATTGAAGTAATTATTTCATTTGAAAAAGTTCAATTTTATCGACATCGAATAAATAGTTTTAATCTGCTTCAAATATTGACTTAAGCAAAGATCAAAAGAATAATTTAGTTACGTTTGGAATTGCTTTATTTTGAAATAAATAAGTATTCACAGGAAACCAGCTCAACACGCCACGTATATGAGTGGAGTTTTTGCAGTTACCTTTTTGCAAATACAATTATATATATGGCATAGTTTCAAAAAGTAAGCATATTTAAGTTCCTTTATTCTATAAGGTTCCCATTTATACCCCTTATAGCTTCCCCCTACCCCCCAATAACTTCTAAACTTCTATAGCATAGGCCGTAACGTTTTTGTCTATGTATAATAAAAAGGTTACGCGATACTCAACTAGACAACTTACAATGCCATCTATCGGCAAATTTTGGAATTAACGATCTCATCTAATAAATGGCGAAATGTCAATTAGAAATTTGCAGAGCACTTTCGAATTACTGTGAAAAAATATCTTGCTCACATTAATACACAAAATGGAATGGAAAAAAATAAACATCTATTTGGTCATGGTTTCGAATTTCTTTTTTTATTCCATAAAGAACTGAAGAAAGAAAATGAAATACTTTCCAATCATCCAGATTATTTATTTGCATTTCTCGAAATGCTTTTCGTTAGTCGTTAGACGAATCTGTAGGGTAACGAAAAAATTATTTTTTCGCTACCTATTGTGCCACATGGTAAATGTAATGGAGGCACATGCTTCAGTGATGCGTTGTCAAAGATTCCTCATGAATTTGGGCGTGTCTCCTGCGCCACAACTCGGATTAGTATTTAATCCATAAGGTGGTCTTTTCTGTCTTCGTTCTGCTATAATGATGCCATGGGGTTAAAAATCTCAATCAAATGAATGATCATTTTTTGCATTCTGTTTTGAGAATCATTGTGTGGAAGGTATCTTTTCGTACTAGATCAGAAGTGCTCTGCAACTTTCTAATCGATTTTTTTTCTCGTTATCTTCCGCCGTTTACGAGATAGGACCACTGATTTCCATATCTGGAGTTGTAAGTTCTTATCGAGTAGCGCATAGCCTTATTACTATCCCTAGACACTAACTTTATTGCCAAATGTGTCACTTTTTATAAGATAAGGGTTGGTGTAACTAATATAAAATTGTTTCGGAAATCGCTCTATGAGTTCTTGATGAATGAAGTTCGAGACATTGGGTACCGAAAAATGGCGTTTTATTTCATGAAAAATACGAGGCACATACAGGCAACTAAAACAGCCCAGTCAGAAAACAGCAACGGCACATAGTGCAGTCAAAGATGTTATTCCGTAATCAATATTCCAAAGAGAGAGTTAATGAACGTGTGAGTACCTCCTCTTATATAGTCTTCTTCACAAAGTGTTGAATTTTCTATACGAATTTTCTTATCTCGAGCACTCAGAGATAGCACCCTATTTCTTGTTATTTTTAGAACTTTCATTTTTGTTCATTAAAGACGAAAATTTCATCACCATGTTACCAAATGATAAGTAATGTTGAAAGTAATGACATCCATTCAGCACAAATTAAACCTCTGAGAGATAATAGGACAATATCTGCTGAATCTGGTTTAATTTTTTTTTTGGTTTTGTTTCAAATGAGTTTTTTTTTTTCTTTTCATTTCACCGCAAAATTATTATAATGTTCATTTAAATGCTCCTTATACTTAAAAATTATATAGTTTTGAAAATTGATTATAATTTCTTAATATAAAAAAATATTAAATTCAAACATTCAGACTATAAAAATGTTTTTTTTTTAATTTGAAAATAATGTTTTGAATAAATATTTTCTACAAAAAAAAAACCTTCAATATTTGATGAATATGATCAATTCATATTCAGTCAACAAAAATGGATAAAAATTGGAGCCTTTGAATTTGAATCGCTAGTAAACTTTCTGCGTTTGAATTTATAATTATGTTGCTTTAAGTTTCGTATGAATGCTATCATTGTTTTAGATATTTTATTTATGGAGGTCTTTAACAGATTTCAGGTACATATAGATAATAGATGGAAAATATCCTAAGAAACTAATTCTATGCATTTATTTCAAACTAGAAGTAACCAAAGACAAAAACAATTTGGTAAACAAGAAAAAAATTTGATTGTTCTTAGACTATTTCAACATTCTTAATCATTTATCACAACAGTTTATATGCTGAGCGGTTTGATGACCACTAAATTAAAGCATTCTAATTTAGATAAAAAGTAAGATTAAAATTAATTTTTCGTATTATTTTTAAATAACGTAAATTAATTAAGATCTTATTTGAAATCTTGCAAATATTTGTCAAAATCTAATATTAGTTAGATATGTGTAATATTCTAATCTATATGTATATATATTAGCATATTATGTTCATATCTTTCCTATCTATTATTGAAATTTATTTCCTACTTAATAAGATAATTTAGAATTTCTAAAGCTTAATGGATTTGGTTTAAAATTATTTAAGGAATCGCTAAAATAATAATTCTGGGAATGATTTCATAATTTAATTTTTTGTATATTTAATTTTAATGTTTAATACTATATATTTAGTAATAATAATTTAATATTTATTTATTATATTTAATTATAATTTATTTAATTTTTATTTAACATGATTTATTTCATGTTTATCAATTATAACTCATTGCCTGATGTGCTTTACTTTACACATTTTGTACATTTATGTGTGCGAGAGGACAATACGCTATCTTAACATTATCGAGACTTAACTATAAATTGGTCTTTTTTGATTCCACATAATAATGAATTTGAGAATCAATATACATAAGATTGAAATATATAAATTTAATAAAATTAATAATTCTGTTGTTCCCTTCATAAATAAAACTGGGTTTTCAATAAATTAGAAATATCAGAATTTTTTTAATAATACTTTTTAAATAAGACTTCAAATAATACTTTTTTAATAATACTTTTTTAAATAATACTTTTTTCTTTCAGCTTTTATTTATGCAAAACAAAAATGATTGATTAAACAAGGAATATGTCATCAATAGATAGAATAAATTACTGCTCTTTGGCGCACATAAATCTCATTAAACGTTGGAAGATGAAAAAGCATAATTCAAAAATCTCACGCAAGAATGCAAGCCAATACTCATTGGCTATTACGCAACTAGCAGATTAAGGCAAGTGATATGTGCTGCCATCTATATATTATTCAAAGAAACAGATGCATGAAAAGACACAATCGAAAAAAAAATTCTTACATAAACACTGGATGGGATTCTTACAAACCATGTAGTTGGCTTTAGTTGTAAAATATTTCAGAAAAATATGATGTGAATATAGAAGTTTTTAATTTTTAGTAATCTTTATTTCATTATTCTTGTTACTTTAAAAAAAAAAAAACTTTGACGGATCAAATGAAAATTTTTAAGTTTTTGCATAGTGGCATCCACGTAGGAATAAAATTTTTTTTAAGAATAAGAAGGCTTGGCTCTTTAAGAATGTAATCTCTACTACTAATAAAGATAAATGTGAGTGTGGTAGCCGTTACAGATAAACCATTAGATCTGGAACTATCAAATTTAAAACAGATATAATTTGAAGGATAGAAACGTACACCCCACAGAAAATTGAGTTTGGAATTTTAATTTTAATTCAAAATAAAAATAAATTTTACATTTTTTCGATCTTAATTTCCGAAATTATTACAGCAAATTTGTCTACATCTTTAAATTTAAGAAATAATTATTTCAATGACGCCACTTTTTATACCTTAAAATCTAAATTTAATTAATTTTGTAATGCACATTAAAAACATTTTAGATATATAGATTTTTTCCCCGTTTTGTTGATGGAAATATGAAGACACGGCTTATTTTGCTATGTTAGGGAGGTTACTGTTTAAGGCATGCTTATAATAAAATGGTTGAAATTCGGTTCAATTTTTAAATAAATTTGAACATTAGAAGAATTTTAACATTTTTGAATGAAAGTTAAAATTTCGATTGAAGTGACAGAAAATTAGAAACTACACTATTCTTTATTTAAAATAATGAGCAAAATGATATAAAACTTATTAATTATTCTGAATACAATGTCTGACAAAAATTTGAAATTTAAATCATATGGATGAGGAAGCTATCAAGAACAAGTCACAAGAAATATTTAATTGAAACTTTTAGCAAGCATTTTTCATGATTAATAAGTTTGTCACCAACGGCGTGAAGTGTTAAAAAAAAAGTAATGAATATCAGTGAGGAAAAAGTTTGACAAATAGATATGAAGAAATAGCTGAATATCAAATTAGCAATCCATCACTTTAACCCGTTTGTATACAATGACGTGTTTGACACGCGCATTGAATTATTGAGTTTTTAGATTTAAGTCTGCAGTTTAAGTATCTAAAAGTATGAAAATCACTTAGAATCAAATAGGCTATGTCATCTAAGGAGGAAGTGAAATAGATTCATATGTCAAGGGGTTAAGTGTGGAAAAATTACAAAAATATTAAAGCGATATAGAATGTATGTGTTATTGGGCAATGTAAATTTTAATGTTAAAGCATTCATGATATTTTTCATTCTAAAGAGTTTGGTTTGGTTTAGTTATATTAACGTCCCGTTTGAAGCAACACTTGGGCTATTTTGGGACGGACCTCGTAATTTTGAACTGCGGTCAGATGACGAGGACGACACCTGAGCTGGCACCCCCCTCTCCACACCACACCACACCAGCGGGAGGACGTTTGGTCAGGACGGATTTAACCTGCAACAGACCCCCATACACGACGGTTCTTCGGTGTAATTGGGTCTCGAACCGTAAACCCTCCGGTTCCGAAGCCGAGACCTTACCACCAGGCCACCGCGGCCCTTTCACTCTAAAGAGAATGGATGCTATAGCATTTTTTCTGCGCACATGCGAGAAATTTTTTTTTTAGGAAATTTGGCAGAAAAAGATGATTTCAATATGCAATATATCAGCTATAAATTATAGCAATGATTCTTACTTTCTTATATATGGAGTATGCGAAGAAAAACGATTGCAATCATGAAAAAATTTGATCTCGAGAATTTGATGCATCCTCACTTTTCAGATCTTCTTGAATCCGAAAATACATTTTATGGATTTATATTTCTCTGTTTATAAATACGATATAATTCAAATATATTTCGAACTAGATGAATGAAATCTGGGAACCAGTCTTTACGCCAAATATTTAGATGTCTATCAAGTTTTAAACGAAATCAATTCGGATGAATTTTAGTTATCCGTCCATATGCATAGTAACTAAGAGAGTTGGGATGTTAAGATTTGAACTTCCTATGTTCATATGATATCGCCATATCCGTTATTATAATGTTAACGAGAATATAGCAAATGCGGCAATAATTTATGGCCATTCAAATATAAATAAATAAAATTTATAATAAAATGACTCTTCAAAATAGAATTTGCCTTGAAATGTGAAAAGAATAAACAAAAACTAATGTGTCTAAATTATAAAAATACCCTAAAATATAAACATTAAAAAATAAATAAAAACTACATTCAAAGGCCCATATAATTATTCGGTATTATTCTATTTATTTACTTAAATATTAAAAAGAACCATAGTGTCAGTTTATATGAACGTACAAAGAGAGTTTCCAGTTTCTATAAATATTCTTACTTCGAAAACTACTCGAACATCAGAACATCTTTTTCTTGATATTTGACACGTTTTATGTGCTTTCGCATTTCCTTTTTCTGAAGGGATTGGAAATCTTGTTCGAAGAGATTATTCTCCAAGCTCATTCAAGGTGAGTGGCAAGAATGTTTGATATTAGGATAGGTATTTCCTTTTCTGAAAACCAAACTTTGTAGACATAAAATTTATTTGTCATATGAAATTTCTAATTTTCCAAATTCTGACTGAAGATTGTATACAATAATTTCTATATTTCATATGGATATCAGAATAGCAACAAATAATCACGAGGAATAAGATCTGGGAAACCACATGTTCACTACTTAGCATTCTTTACTTTCTGTCTATTCTGTCATCGTCGTAGAACTTGTCAAATGTACTGAAATGCTCCATAGTATGATGGATTGCAGAAAATTGTGCTTTACTATTTTGAGTGTAAGTAGATTTCTGTTATTTTTCCCCCTATTTTTAACTAAATGTGTGTAGAGCAGTATACTACAATTATTGGCAATTTTTCTAAAATTTGCCTCAATTCAAATTCAAAATAGTATGCATTCCAGATATTTAGAATAGTATATAGGCAAAATTTTCTGACATTTTGCTCCACATTTTTCTTTAAAAATTGGCTGTAATCACTTGACGTTGTCTTGACTCCTTGTATATAGTGTTATGAATCTGTTATATTGCTTAATTGCGATGCTTTGGCTATATTTGAAAACAGAGATTTAGAGAATTTTTAATAGACACTGAAAATATAACCAGGTCAATAATTTCCATGGTTGAAGACAACTTGGCGATTTTTATGACAAAGATGAATGTTCGGGAATATACGTGAATTCTGATATCTGAATTAGAAATAGAGATGTATAAGCAATTCTAAAAATTCCTTAAAGTATTTGTATATTTTTCAAATACTTATAAAAATATACAAAGAGAAGTGAAATGAGAAGAATTCTTACTTTGGATTGTTATCCCATTGTGAATGACAGTGCTTTGCTCTTTTATGATGCAGTTCTTGCTTAATAAGCAATTTGTGGTTTACTTGGGTATGGATAAATTTAATATATTATCGAATTCTTTGGATTTCTTGCACTATGCAGCCCCCAGATAGATTTTAATTAAAATATTATAATTTATTTTAATAAATAAATGCCGTTATATCTATTTATGCATACATTTATACGTTTTTTGCAATATAATTTCATATTAAGATTGTACTAATTTATTTAGTTGTATCTGACAATTGAAAAAAACAAACTTCGAAGTCTTAGGCAAGGAAAAGTTTTATCATGTGAGAACATGATGTTGTTTTGATTAGGAGTTTTTGAAGCTCGAAATTGCGTAGGCAACGAATGAAGATAAATGGCAATTTTCATCATCATCTTTTAATCGCACATATTTTTTTTACC
The DNA here is from genome assembly GCA_026543865.1 of Argiope aurantia. NCBI lineage: Eukaryota > Metazoa > Arthropoda > Arachnida > Araneae > Araneidae > Argiope > Argiope aurantia. The sequence continues at coordinate 253,267 of JAPMOR010081037.1, read as the reverse complement.
TGCTTTTACCAGTATTGCTTTATTATTACGTATGCTTCTTTGAAAGCAGATGCGTTTTTAAAAGGTTTATTTAGAACTATGACATCACAGCTGTTATTTCATTTCAAAATCGCTCAAGCTAAACTTTGTTTGCCAACTAGAAAAATTGAAAATGAAAGTTTAAAAAATTATTATTATATATAAGCATTATTTTATGTAAAGCAGAATGCAGTTTCGAAGACAGCGAAGAAACGTTCAATTTCGTGACGTCATTTTATTTCGTCTTGGAGAAGCACGCATTATGTACAAACAGGAGCAACGAGCAACACATAACACAGAAAGGAATGAGGGAAAAGCTCTTGAACATTTTATCCCTGTTCTTATATAACCTGAGACATTGATAGGGAAAATATTTCTCCATAGTGCTTATATATAGAATGAGATTTCGATAGGGATTTTCGCTACATGCGTAGAAGAGGCAGGGGAAACACAGGGATCTTTAAAAAAAGAATGTGCTTATTGAACATTTTTCTAGCCCCTTACGCGGAGTGTGAAAAGTTAGGCTTTTAGCCTATGCAGCAATTTTACAAAGCTTTCTTGAATTAATTAAATAGAGATAGTGGAATTGGATCAGGAAATAAGAGTATTTTAGAATGAAATAAGTATGGGCTAAATTAAGATAAAACCTTGGAAATTAATTAAATTCAAATTAGAATTTAAAATATCACTACGCACACACACACACACACACACACACACACACACACGCACACACACATACACACATATATATAATAGAGAGAGGAGGGGATAGACCAATAGAGAAGTCTCGTGATTGTCTAAAACCGGTTTAAACTGACTAATGACTTAAATTAATTAAGGCAAATAATGACTTAAAAATAGTAATGTTCTCACAAGATAACTTGAAATTTGCGATCGTAGATTTAATTAATTTTTATTATATTTATCCCTTCCTTTGTAAATACAAAGCTTTTGATTTCTATTATGTGATATTAAAATTTTTGATTGATATAATTTATACTTTGATGTTTTTCGATCTAGTTATTGATTTGATATATATTATTTTGATTAGACATTATTTTTATTTAATGAATTTTCAATATATGTATTAAAATTTACAATTTTAGTAATTTATAATTTATTCTAGTTCTGCCCACATTTTAGAACTGTAGGTGAATATTTTAAGTTAAGAGAAAAAAAAAGTTAAGTGAAAAACGTTGGGAGAAAAAAAATTTAAAAATTCTGTCTTTAACAATATGAAACGAATTAAATCGAATCAAAACACTAAAAAATGTATCCAGAATTTTATTTATAAATATTTATTCAATTCTAAATAAAACGCCTCAACGAATTATATCATACTTGTGAAAAAAAAAGAAAAGAACAAAAAATGTTTTAGAACTAATTTTCTTTTAAAAAAAAATCTCAATTTTTCATAAAGGTTGAACAGTTCGCTTATCTTACATCATTTTACATTTAAATTTTCTCAGAGTCTGCAAGACTTTCTGAAAGCTTAGCCCATGGGGAATATTTACAGATTGTTATTATCCCTCTGAAATTGCACGCGTGGTCAGTATATATATATATATATATATATATAATATTCCTTTTTTGTACAAGGTGAAAAGATTTCCCTTTTTTTCTCTCTCTCTCTCTCTCTTTTCACCTAAGGAATCGTCCTAGAGTATTAATTTTCTTGCTGTTTTGAAGTATTTCAAATAACTTTTCACAAATACCCAATCTATTAAAATCTTTTACAAAATAGATAAAAATTGAATCGTTATTCTTCTGTACAAAAGTCAACATTTTGACAAAATGTTGTTTTCTGTGCTTTAATTAATGATGCCGTTTCGATTATGAAATGCTACTTTTCCGAAATTTTAATATCATCGTTGAATAAAATAAACTTACGGATTTTCTTAATGAATACCAGGCCAATGGCCACATTCTTGGCGAACATTAGATCCTGTGTGATGATTTTGGTGGTATTGGCAACAAAGATAAAAATTCTAGAAAATACAAAAACTATGGCGATATCTCTGTTAGAAGACAATAATCTTAGATACCTGTAGAAAATTCGATACTCAATCGGAAAACGTGTGTAAAAACGTGCATAAATATTTTATGTCTTTAGTGATGAAATCTAATGAATTCGCTCTCTACATTGTAGATTGGAGAGTGAGGTCTCTACAAGATTATGCCTATGTTTAATAATGATTTGCTGTTTGCTTGTGGTTTTGGTTTCCACAAATGTTGTCTTCGTATACTTTTTGGCTGTGTTTTCCTACTCGTATTTTGTGATTACTTGCGAAATAAAGAGTCTGTATGTGTTTACGAGATAGTTGGACTTCTTTAGCACGCTTTCAGGGCCGAGGTGCCTGGTGGTAAGGTCTCGACTCGTGAGCCGAAGGGTTGCAGGTTCGAGACCCGATTCCACCGAAGAACCGTCGTGTAAGGTGGTCTGTTGCAAGTTAAATCCGTCAGGGCCAAGCGTACTTCCGCTGGTATGGTGGGGAGAGGGGGTGTGCCAGCTCAGGTATCGTCCTCGTCATCTGACGAGGATGACACCTGACGTCAATTACGAGGTCAATCGCAAAATAATCCTAGCGTTGCTTTGCAATGGGACGATAATATAATTAAACTAAACTTAGCACGATTTCCGTAACAATGCTTTCGCCTGCATCACAAAGTAATTATAAGTTATTTTCAGGTTTCCTGACGCTATTAATTATATTTCGAATGTTCTTGAGTGTTCATAGAATGAAGTGGAATTTGACGCTAACTTTTTATTGCCATATTTTCTTTGCTTTAACCGTGAACCATCAGGTGAAGTACAAAGCATTAGGATTTAAAAATTAAGTGTTTGCTGTAAAAAGGAGGTAGCTCCAATTATCCATGTTTGCAGAAAGAAGTAAAAAACGTTTGAAAATTCTAAATTCCAAATTGTATAAAGATTTTCCTTTTGATCAATCTTCTTAATTGTTCTTACATATTATGACAGTATTTTCACACAAAAATATATTTTCCAGATGACGTGGCATATGTTGGAGCTACCTCTTTCTTGCAAACCAAATAGATATTTGTCTACCTCTATGCAAAATATTTCACAATAAAAGTGCAGTTTACTATAATATTATTTTATTTAAAGTAAACTAACAAAATATATTGTTATGAATCCGTAATGCCGCTTCCCAGCATAGTTGGTTCCATCATTGGAAAGAATGTTTTACAGTCATCTGTATTGGACGTAGTCTGGTGGCGTCGGAGGTACCAGAGCTTGGCGACAAACCTGGCGACCATTTGGCGACTTGGCGACGAATTTGGGGACTTTGGAGCCAAAATGGATTTTACCCGAAACATCGAGAATTTTCCCGATCCGTCCAGTAGGAACCGAGATACGGCTCGAACGTTCCTGATTGATTGAGAGGCTTCTAGCCCCGCCTCCTGAGACCTATAAAAAGGATCTGCAGCTGCCAGGCGAGTAGTAGTAGTCGGAAGCGACAGAGTAGAGTAGTCGAAATCGACGGTAAAGAACTGGTATTCCAGGGATTAGCGGAGCAGCGAAAGAGTCGAGCTAGTGCTGAACTAAGCTGTGCGCTACTGTCTACAGTAGATTCTTGTTGTATGCTGCACGTCTCGGTTGAAGATAATCGTCTTCTGTGATGTATATAGTTGTCGTTTTTGTGCTGTCCTGTGTGTCTTCGTGTAAATAAACGTTGTTGTGTTATTTTATACTGCCGCCTGCTGATTGAGCGTTCTCCACACCATATAACTTCCACTATCCAAACGAACCCCGGTAAAAATTCGTAACAATATATACAACTTGGCTTTGAAAATAAAAAAAAAAGCATTCCTGTTAATTATCACTCTCCCACCTCTGAAACGTCGGTCTCATCTGCTGCGTCGTCGGGCTGTAGGCCATCGTAGAACTACATATCGTTTTGTGGGACGAATTTGCGAGCTAGTTCCATTACATCTTTATATTTTGGGCTCTTATGTGGAAGGGAGTGGGAATAAGACGGCTGAATCTTGTTTAACATTAATGGAGTAATGTTTTGGGTGTTGAATATTCTTACTGTGTTATTACAGAGTAGTCCAGCACTCTCTTTACATAATGTTTTCTGTATTAATTTGGGATTTTTCATAAGTAAAAACTGTATATTTCGTTATTAAATACTTTTGTTACCATTAGAAAGGATTGAAGGAGTTTACAGGAAGAAACCTTTTAATAGGTCAACGAAGTTTAAAATTATTCCTTAGGTAACTATAATAAATACAAACTTTTGACTTGTCTTCTTTATTATACCAGTATACTCACACGATAGAAAAACTCTTTCTATTTTCCCCATGAGTTTTTCAGTGTTTCCGAAGGTTAGATCGGTGGTGGAAAATGGAGGTAGCACCAGGAGCTATCTCTGTATTGCAAAAAACTAATGCGACAAACAGCACCATCGATTGAGTAACGCGAGAACTAACAATTAGAGCTACATCTTTCTGGCACCAAAAGAACAAGTTTTTATTTTACCACATGGTAGTTAGTACATGTAACTCCAAATTCCCCTAGGTCGAAGCTACATCCTTTTTTGCAGTGAACCCATCAAATGTTAACTTTATGCACCGCATATTTTGAAACGGCGATTTACGAACAAAATACCTTTAGAATTATAAAATAAGCGAAATCTTAACCGCTTGCTACACTTTATTGGAGAGATGATTTCAGGTATTCGTCCACATTAAGAATACATTTTTGGAAGGAAATCGGAAATGTTTTTAATGTTTTATCTCAAAGTCTGTTCTTTTGCTTTCTAAAATGTAAATAAATGAAATAGAACCTTAGCAGCTGAAAAATGGATCAGCAAACAATAATATAATATTTTTTCATTATTATTTTTATTTAGATTGTTGAAAACTGTTTAATTTAATTTAATTACCTTAGATTAGATATTATTTTGGAATGATTATATTCATTCAAATTTACATATTTATATAATGACTTTAGACACCGTACCTCTAAAAATGTCTAAAGGCTGAGTTGTTTCGGTCACAGTCCGGATAGTCAGACCTCTTTAATTTGGCATGTCTGAAAATCTGACATTTTACGCTTTAGACAAAACTCCAAGACATATAACTACATTAAAGCTATCTCATATTACTATGATATTGTTACAAACCTGCAATTCGGCTTCCCAGCATAGTTTGTTCCATCAACAGAAAGAAAGTTTTACAGTTATTTGAATGGGACGGAGTCCAGGTGCGCGTCGAAAGTCCCAGAGCTTGGCGACAAACTTGGCGACGAATTTGGCGACTTTGGCGCCAAAATAGATAATACCCGAAACTTCGAGAATTTTCCCTATCCGTCCAGTAGGAACCGAGATACGCCTCGAACGTTCCTGATTGGTAGAGAGGCTTCTAGCCCCGCTTCCTGAGACCTATAAAAGGGTCCACAGCTGCCAGAGCAGGCGAGTAAAACCAGTAGTCAGAGTGGACGGAGTGGTCGAAGAAGAATAAGCGGAATCGACGGAGCAAAGTCAGTAATCCGAGTCAGAGTCGGAGAAGTAGAAGATGGAGTAGTCGGAAGCGACTGAGTCCAGCTCGTGCTGAACTGAGCTGTGCGCTACTGTCTGCAGTAGATTCTGGTTGTATGCTGCTGTGTGTGCTGTTGTATGCTACACGTCTCGGGTGAAGATAATCGTCTTCTGTGCTGCATATAGTTGACGCTTTTGTGCTGTCCTGTGTGTCTTCGTGTAAATAAACGTCGTTGTTTTTATTCTACTTCTGCCTGCTGATTGAGCGTTCTTTACACCATATCACTCCCACTATCCAAACGAACCCCGGTAAAGAAAATTTTGCAACAATATATATTCATTTTATGTTAAATAAACCTGGTAGATAGAATTATATTTTTATACTTATGTAGTATATTTTTAAATGTTACTTTCGATTCACATGTCTCTTCATTATTTTGATAACAACATGCATAATTCTAATCATTTCTTTTTAATTGAGATTGCTTGAAGAATATTAAATTAAGGAAGTAAAAATTCTGTTTTCTTAAATATCAAAAACATAATGAAGTTGTAAAAAATTTTTGTGTGATATATTAAATGTTTGCTTAAATGTAACATGGTACGAAAAATATTGTATCAAATACCTTAATTTAAAAAAAAATCCGAATCCGAGACTTCATGAGAATGTAAAGAACCTAAAAGGCCGATCAAAGACAAATATAGACACATATTCTTTATATAAAAGAGGAAAATGTTTGAAAGACCAAATTTTTCATAAGGTATGGCTGACAGAGTTTGTTCCGCTTGTTGAATCTGAAAGTTCCACATCCATATATTTGCAAAATTTTACATCGCCAAATACATACCGAATAACCCTTTGCATATAATTGCTACATCTAACGAAGCCTATTATGAACAAACTGAAATATCCCTTGGGAGAATCGGACTACCGTAGAAATATGGTTCCTATAACAAGAGGGAAAGTTTTAGAACTTCTGCAGCTATATGAAAAAAAAGCATTAACGACCACAATTTTTAGATAAATTTAGTTATAATATGCGATATTTAGTTATTTTTAGTTTTAATTTAATTTATTTATGCCTTAATTATAATAAAATATAGGTTTTTTTAAGTTTATTTGGTTGTACTATTAATTTTAAAAACAGGAAATTAAAATTTCAAAATTGAATATGTAAAATATTTCTAATATTTTATCATCTGCCAGCTATATTATTAATAATAATGATTTTTCATTTTAATAAAATAGTTTTCAGTAATTAAATAAGCAGTTTTATTTCTAAAATTTTATTTTGACATCAAATTTACACATAAATTATTTATTATTCAATGCGTATTTTTCAAAAATTGCTTAAAAAGTTTGACAAAAATATTTACTTAGTTTAGAATCTTTCTAACTCTGCTACAGTATATGTAATTTCATTAAAAGTTTTTGCTCAGAATCGAAACAAGTTAAAATGATTAAATCCTTAGACTAACGAAAGTTAAGTCTATTCCCATGTAGAAGATTTAAAAACAGTCGTCTTTCTCCGCTTCTGGGAAGGAAATAAAAAAAAAATGTCAAAGTTGAAAAATCTGCAAAAAACATCTGTAGCTTTAGATAATTAAATAAAGCGTGCATTAAATATTTACTTCGATTAAAGAAACAAGGTGACTTTTATTTTTAGCTTTTCTTATTGAATAACTTCCCGTAAAGTCAGTTAATTGCATGATAAAGCAGACAATATTTAACTTGATTCACTGTCAAAAATATTCATAAGCCACAAATATTATTTGCTGTTTTAACATAGCCCTAAAAATAAATTTTTTCAGAATGAATCCTTTTACGTTCTTCGTCCTTTCGTCTTGTTACATGGTTTTTCTGCATTTAAAGATTAAATCTGATTCATAAAGAAAAAATTACTCATTATCTTTTATGGATTGAAAAAAATATTCTCATTAGAATTAGATAATCAAATATCTTTCTCTCGAATCCCAGCCTACAGTTATGCAAGTTTCTTTTTTGACATCATGTTAATATTTTTTTATATATCCTTATTTTTATATTGAGACTTTTGCTACTACTGATAATAATTTATAAGGGTGTGTGTGTGTGTGTGTGTGTGTGTGTGTGTGTGTGTGTGTGTGTGCGTGTGTGTTTTGAAGCTATACAGTGCAAATCATTTGATGCAGATTTACTAAACTAGATACAAATATATTTCTTGAATGGAAAATATACAACTCAGAGCGATTATTTGAGGGGGGGGGATTTCGGTTATAATTTTTGTTGAAAGTAGTAAGATTGTTAAAACTGCAATTGTACAAAAATGATTTTTGCACATTTTTAAAGGAAAATATCACTTTTTGTTAATGTAACATGGAAAAAAATGTTATACATTCATTTTTTTTCTGGATTTTGATATTTTTGAAAAATAGATTTTGCATGTTTCCAACAATGCATTTTATTGCCGCAATGAAATTTTAGTTAACATACTTCTATTATTGAAAGGCAGGAAAGCTTTTAATTAATGCTTTTATATTTTGCAATTCATATGATGAATAATGAAGTAAATTTTCAAGAACAGGAATTGATATGATACATCTATTTATAATTGATATATCAGTTTAGATGATAGATTACCTGAATAGTTAGGCTTTTAACAACACTATGATTCCACGGATTTTGATTGCATTAAAAAGGTTCTTTTGCATAATAAACAAGTGTAAGACTGTTAAAATGAAATGACTAGTATATCTACCGCTTAATAATATGTTTTTGACGGTATCTTGAATAGTGTTATGCATATGTCAATTAATGGAAATTAAACGTACCCATATTGCCGCTGAACGAGTTGATCGTCAGAGACTGTTAATATTTAATAATTATTTATTTATTTTATTCTCTTCTTCTAATTTGCATTTTTTATTGAGAAATAATTATTTAGTTATTTAAGATTTTGTAAACTATTAACATTTTAGTTGATTTTCCAATGCTTAAATAACTTTAAACTAGAAGATCGAATATATAATAGAAAATATATTTAATAAAGATTACCTCTGTTAATTTGCTGGAATAACATTGAATTTTAAAATTTTTATTTATCTTACGTCTTTTTACGTCACCTTTAATTTCCTTTTCAATTTTTATTTGATTGTTATAATTATATTCTACAATATTTCTATTCTCAGTTTGGTTAACAGATGGCTCTGCTTCATCAAAATAAAAATTTACTTTACTTAAGTGATCCCATAATAATTAAATGCTGAAAATATTGAAATAATGTAGTGGCATAAATGTAAAAATTATAAAATTCTTTTATAATATGATAGGAAAATGCATGAAAAAATATCCTTACATCCATAAATGAAGTAAAGCTGGGAAAAAAAATGTATAAAGATTAAGTTTCATTTTTGAATTTTCAAAATATATTTAGGAATTTAAGCAAATAATTTAAATCTATTTTTATCAATTTCCGTCTTACATATAAACTAAAAAATTTCTCTTTTACTTTCGATAATTTGTTGGAAGGATAAAAATTTTAAAATTTTGATTTACCTCAAGTCTTTTTACAATTTTCAAAATTCTCTTTTCAATTTTTATTTCAATACTAACCGCCCTCGGCGACCAGACGGTTCTCCTATCTTAATGTTCGTTAAAATTTTAATTAATTATTTTATGTCATTCCTACTTTAATAGCTTCTTCTTCAAAATATTTTAAAATTTCAAATTTTGATAGTCAAATAATTCACTTATAATATAATAAAGGCCTTCAATCATAACGTATTATGTATCTCTCTAATTTTCTGTTAGCTCCCGTGGAATTTAAGCTTTAAATTAAAGGGGAAATGATTAATCTGCAATTAATATAATAATATTTTTTACTGAAGCAAAGTATTTTTTTTATAATATGATTACTGAAAACAGTCATTGAGCGTTTAAACCTTATGGGCACTAAAGAATATCCGTCTTAATTTATGTAATATATCAAGAATTTGTCAACAAAATTTTCTCACATTCATCATGAGCAGATCGATTAATTAACAATGTTTAATTTAAAATGCATCAAACACTAAGAAAATAAAATGAATAGTTTAAAATAATCGGTCGAAAAATGGTTAAAAAACAACTACTTAAAAACTACTTAAAACTATAAGTATATACAAAAAATATATAATTAACATAAATACAATTTGATTACAAAAGTATACAATTAACCTAAAAATAGTTTAAATCAAATCCGTATCCGTTGAAAATAGCTGTCAACAATTAGAACACAATGCGCATACGCGAATTTTCAACGCCAGTAATGGTAACGCAAATGCATGAATTTTTCTACGGTAGTTGGGGTAACGCTATGCTGATTAGAAATTTTTAATTTCCTAAGTTCTGTGTTATTTTAATTCAAAAGTACTTCAGAAGGAATCTGAAAAATCGATTAATTAACAATGTTTAAGATTAAATGCATCAAACACTAAGAAAATAAACATAATCGTTTGAAATAATCAGTCGAACAATATTAAGCCTAACCTTATTAGCGTGGGAAAAAAAAAAAAAAACTGAAGCCTTACTCACTTGGTGGTGGGAGAAATGAAGATTTTTTTTCGTGGGAAAGTTAGTTTTTAATTAATAATTAAAATTCTAATTTAAAATTGAAAAAAAATGACCCAGGTGCACATTTCCGACCTCCAAGGTATACATGTACCAAATTTGGTAGCTGTAGGTCAAACGGTCTGGCCTGTAGAGCGCCAACACACACACACACACGGACGGACGGATGGATGGACAGACGGACAGACAGAGAGACACACACATTGAGCTTTATATAAGTATAGATTATAATGATATTCTACAATATTTCTAATCTCAGTTTCGTTACCAGGTGGCTCTACTAATTCTAAAGAAAAATTTAATTAAATTTAGTGATTACTTATAAATTAAGCGCTGAAAATTTTAAAATGGTGCATGACATCATAAGTATGAAAATTATAAAATTCTAGCACATTAAGAAGTGACTTAAAATGAATGAGACAATTCTCTTATGATCATAAATTAAGTCAAGTTGGTAAAAAGTTTATAAACAATAGATTTATTATTTTAAATTTTCAGTAGTAAAATCAAATAACTCAAATCTATTTTTATTAATTTACATTACACTTATAAACTAATTTCTTTCCCTTCATAATAAATATTAATTCAAATGCCGAATTTTACTTATTAATTAATGTGCCTTTGCACTAAAGATCTTTCATTTATTTGTAAGCTAATTGTCGTTTCTAAGAATAAAAAAAGTAATAAAACTGCTAAATATCTAACGTAATTGCATGTAATAATTTTTTTTCATGCTGAATTGTCGGATAGTATTTTTTATATATATTTTTATCTCTTGAGATTCAAAGAAACAACTTTCCATACATAACTTTCTTAAATCTACTCTTAAGCAATTAGATAAAATCTGTGAACACTTTTACATTAAACACACAAGAGGTGTTTCGTATTTCTTATTGAATTTTGAATTATGCAATCAATTACTTAGTACAAAAAATATCATTCGTCTCTAAAGGAAATTCAATTTGGAAAAGGGAACACTCAACCGCAAATCATGTATTTTTTATTTTAAAACTCCCTACATATTTCATTGTTTTGGATAAATTTGTCTGCTTAGTCATTTTCCCCACGATTTCCCTACGTTTTCCCTCTACACATAAGGATAAGCGTTTTCTGAAAGAATATAAGATTAAACATTACCGTTAAAGAGACAAAAACCTAAAAAAAATGCAAATTGAATAATTCCTTTCTTGGCATTGCTGTATGATGTTGAATATATATATATTTCAAATCTCGTTAGTGATGCTCTTATGGGTTTCCTCTGAGTGGGTTAAATGTTTATAAACTCCAAGCAATCTAATTTTTAGCTCTTTTTTTCTTTTGGATTTGCATTTTACCCTTCATGTATCACTGTGATAAAAAGGTAAGTCAATATTTTCTTTCAAGATGCTAAAATGGCATCGAATAAGCTTGATGGTAAGATTTAATATTTTTATCATATGTGAGAAAGATGTTGTTTTGATTTAAGATTTTGAAGCCACAAAAGGCACGGGTAGAAAATTATTGATTTACCGCTTTTCAGGCTTCAATTTTTCGCTTTTAGGGTTATTAGAAAATGATTAAGATGATTGTCATACTTGGAGACTAATTGCCAACAAAAAGTTGCAACTTGGTGCGAGTATCCACCATATACTCGATTATAAAGGGCAGGTTCGTGAGAAGTTATTGCCCGAAAAAAATAGAGAAGAAAATGGGAATAAACACGAAACAGCAAGGTGAGGTATCGAAATTTGTATATATATGTAATTAATTTCTTAATTTTTCAATTTTCCTAGTTGGAAAAAGAAGTTTTGGCACTAGAACGATTTTGAAATAAATAGGAAAACTTCGCTTTTCTGAAAGTTGTCGATTGCGAATATAATTTTCAAGTAATCCTTCCAAACAAGTTTAAACCAAATTTTTGAAAAAAAAAATCTAACGTTGAGCGAAATTTTGGAGCTTAACGGTTTGAGATGGAAGAAAAAACAAATCGTTTTCTAAATATCGATTCAAACATTATCTGATAGTCACGTGACTGTTTAAAACTGGTTTTTTTAATGAAAAAAAATATAGCCCAGATAAGAAAATTTTAAATCTTGATTGATGGTCAAAAACCTTCGCCTCTCTAAATGCTGGGGATTGCGAAATATGAGTCATGTGAGAACATGGTGTTATTTTTCTATCGAATTGATACCACGTGACTTAATGTTCACACATGATAACTTGGAATTTGGGACAGCAGATTTCAATTTTAAAAAAAGTTAGTTGGATGGAGTGTCAATATATGATGAAGATAAAAAATAACTCGCAATTACAAGGTTATATAAATCGGAGAGAATGGATAAAAAATAATTGTGCGAGTAGGTAATTCAAAATTTAGGATGAATACAGCTACAGGAAGTTTTGAAATAGGTAATTTCAGGTAAAGATATATTTTGATCCAAAAACACAATATAATGAATTCAAATTGCTGAAAACAGGAAATTCAGAGGATTCGAAACGCAGAAGACATAGTCACAATGTATTGAAATGATATATATCACGTTTTCTGGTATGCTTTATATGTTTTAAGCAATGAGCGTTTATTGCACTGATTGAGGAATGGGCTTTGGACAGGATTTTTTGGAGATATTATGTGAACGATAATACATTCTCCAAAGGTATTTTCTGTGGCTTTAAGCTCTGATGAATGTGTAGAATACTTGCTACAATTATTATTATTCAGTTCTTCACAGTATTACAACTGATTTGACGATAAAGAGCCTTATTATCGATTGAGTAAAAATAATTAAAATAATTAATTCAGTGATGTATCGAAGCTAAAAATAAAGCATAATATATATATGGTCTACAGGACGTATTATTTCACTTAGAGATATCAATTTTGGTACCAATGGGCTTTAAGGTTTAAAAATATGTAATTTTGGTAAATATTTTTTAAATTTTAATTATACATTTACAGAAAATGTTAATTATGATCTGGAGTTTTTTCATCATAACCTCCATAAATATTGTTGCACATAAAGAATTTTTATACCATTTTAAAATTTAAAAATAATTTTTTATATGACACAAGTTTCTTACAATGGGTTTGTTTTATTTTTAATTTTGAATATTTTGCAAATTATTTTCAACAATAAATTTCATTGTTGCAATGAAATTGACGTCGTTTTCATTGTTTTATTGAATATTTAATCGCATTATTTTTTTTTTTACATTGCGGAAAAGTGAAGAAGAGATATTCTACTTATTATCGACCTTTACACGGAGAATACAAATTGAAACTATAAAAGACAAAGCGCAGTTCGGAAACATACAGCCTGAAGTATTCTGGACAGTTATGTTTTTAATATGGTTGAAGTTTCATGGTGATTCTTTCTATTTTATCACTCATAGCCATATTAAACAAATATGTAATGATATTAATGTCACGCGACTCTAATAACTATAGCAATTTGATATTTAAAAACAATTTGTTGAAGGATTGATATTAATTTATGCATACAAAATTTAATTGAAATTAAATAAAACAATATTACCCTCGAATTATTCCCTCCGGAGGGCACTTCAGATCTGAGGAGGAGAAACTTCTAGAATGGTGATTGGTTCTCGACACTCAGGTGGATACGGTAGTGGTATGGGATCGACTACCACCAACCAATGATGGAACTTGATTCCTATGTGAAGGTTGTACATGGTCGGTGATGACACTTAGGACCCAATCTTAGTTATTACCAATGCTGTGGTGGTGGATGGATTATTCAGATTTTATCCGTGTGCCTCGTTGCGGATTAATCGCGAACTGTCTTGTCAGGTTATCGTATGTGACAAATTTTCATAATATTTTTACATTTTTTCGAAATACATTGACTAACAGTGATTTGATTTTGCTGGTATATTTTTTGAAACAAAATTTTGAAAGCTTATTTCTTATTCTGAAATATTATCAATTTGCGTTGTTTTAAAGACATGTACTCAACATTTTATTAATACTATATATAAATTAAATGAAGTTGAAAATTCTTGAAACCATTCAAACAGTAGTAATTATTTTTTTTATAATACTCATGTGCATGCAATCAAGGAAATTAGATTTCTGCAAACAATTTTTTAATAGTTTTATTTTCTGTTTCTTTTTTCTCCTTCTTAAGATATATTTTATTCTTTGTAAATCTTATAATGTGTCTTTTTGAATAATTATAATAATTTCTTTGCTTTTGTCACAGATAATTACATTTACAGAAATCAATTATTGGTAATTAAATTATCGATAGAAATTTGTTCCGAAGTAGAAAAAGGATTCAAGTAATTATATTTCTGACTTAACGAAAATAGCAAGGTTCTCATAAATAAGTAAGAAAATTAAAAATAAAAAAAAAATTAGAAAAAAACCCCACTTTTTAATTTCTTTCTAAGAAAAAAAAAATCCAAAATAGTGATTTAAAAAAAATACAGATTAAGTTTTCAAAAAGTAGCTAATACTTGTAAAAAATTTTTTACTTAGACTTAAGAAGCTTCTTTTCATATTTCATTATTCAATTACAAGTTACAAAATCAATTACTTAGAAAAAGCAGAAAAATCGATTCTTTAAGTAATTCAATTTCGAACAAGAATCCCAAAACCACAAATTACATTTTTCATTTCAAAATTTCTAGAATAGCTTATTTTTTAAGAACCGAATTCATCTAGACAAATTGGTTACGTGTGTTTTCCGCTATACAAAAATTTTCTCAAAAGTAAACGAATTAATCCACATATCGTTTCAGGGAAAATATTTCACAAGCAATTGCAAATAAAATAATTCTTTCAAGCACTGACGTAGACCTGCATAAATTCCCCCAAATCTCGTTACTAATGCTTTTAAGAATTTCCTTTGAGAATGTTAAATGTTAACGGACTTCCAGCACGTTTGAAATAGGATTTTCTTTTCTCCGCGGATTTTTATTTTTCCCTCTTTGCTCTTTTTTTTTTTTTTTCATTAGAACTTATGGATTGAAGATTGAGAAGGAGAGAAAAACAAGCTAATTTATTTTTGTCTCAAAGCTAACTTTTAGCTTAAATAATAGGAAAAAAAATTGGATATCCCAGAATGCAATGAGAAATTAGCTGGGAGTTAAGCTGCGATGTCACATTGCTGCTTTATTTTAAAATGAACTGTGGAGAAAGTATGCCTGCAAAACAAATATTTGTATGTCTACAAAATAAAACAAAAAAATGGCAGCATGAAATGTTGTTTTTATATTTAATTAATATAAATTTAACGTTTAAAAATTATTTATCATTGCACTTGTATTAAAAATTTGTACGTGGGCTCGATTTTCCACGTTTCTGAACATGGGTTGGGTAAACAAAGTAGTTTCGAACGTAAACAGAAATTTCTTCAAAATCACAGAATGCGAGATCACTGCTACCACGAAAATAAATGACAGTAACCTTCCTGTATTATGGTAATATAGCCCTATTATATGAAGAAAAAAATATAGATAAGTATGGAGTGATAATAAAAATAGGTTATAAATTGTTACAAATCTGCAATAGTGTTTCTTTTCGCAGTAAGTCACCAATTAAGAAAGAAAGCTTTACAAATAGTTCTAACGGATGCTGAATGAATATTGGATCAATAACATCCGATCTTGGTGATTATTTGATCACTTTGCGGGCAATAAATAAAAATGCCTGAATATTCATTCTTGGCTGTATGCCTTTTACTCGAGATTCTTTTAATATTCTTAATGCTTCAATGAACTTATAACCGAAGCTATAAAAGAGGAGGCGCATACACAGGTATCTCAGTAAATTCCATCTTTTGTATATTGACCTCCAACGAATTTTTGCTGCCTTTTTTGTGGCTATTACATAAAAATTTGCTGTTTGTATTTAGTTAGTTTCTGCAAGGGCTTTTTTTATATATGCTTAGGTTATGTTTTGTTACTTATGTTTTCGTGCTTTCTTGTGAAATATAAAATTCTTATCCGATATATAGAACATATTAGTTCTTTCACTACACTCACCGGACAGAGTTTATAAAATGATACTTACTTCTGCATGTATTTAGCTTTTAGAATAATTTTGAAATAGAACTGATAGCAATTCTTTTGTTCTATCCGCAATTGTCCAGCTATATAATATAATATTAAGGAATGTAATTTTTGTGTGTGAACAGGGAAGGAGTTTTCTTCAAAGAGATTGTTTCTTTTTTATTAAAAAGAATATTCAATTTTTTAATACTGTTACAAATACTTTATGTTATGACTTGTGCTAATGCGTTGCATTCACCAAAGATAGGAAGAAAAAAAAAAGAAAACAGGGTCGTGTGGAAACAATTAGGGTTAATAAATATTCAAAAACGCTTGACCGAATTTTAGCTGATAAATATTTATTTTAGAAGTTTTATTTCCCTTAAAAAATATTCAAAAAGGCTTTTCAGAATTTTAGTTGATAAATATTTATTTTAGAAGTGTTAGTTTTAGATAATATTGTAACTTAACATTACATTTACAGTATTTCGACTCTCAGATGAATCCCGCTCATCTCTGAAGTTAAAGTAAATTTTGAATTAAAGCATTTATAAAATAATTTTGTGAATGCTGACAAATTGAATTTATAATAAATATATGTAATGTTGTCTAAGAGAGTATAAAGAGAAGAATAAAGAGAATTTTCTTTTAAATAATAGTTTCATTACTTATCTCCATTACCAGTTCACGTGAAGATTCGAGAATTTCACGAATCTCCATATTGTAGACCACCCGGACTTTGAAAAATACATTTTTGGAAATTATCTGTCTATGACAGAGAAAACTCAAAAATACGTTGAATTAGCCGGTTAAAATTTGGTGTACGATCTTAACGCCGAAGTTGCAGATTTCTAACAAATTTTTAGTAAAATTTGTTCAGAATCGTTTGAAGTTTGTCTGTCCGGCTGTTCGAAATTGACGCGGTAGCTACAAAACGAAGGGGAGCTAGATACATAAGATACAGATTTCAAATTTATAGTGTAGACACCAGTCAAATTTTAAACCAAATCTAACAAAGAGTTGATTGTTTCTAACAAATTTCGGTCTGTACTTTGAAAAACATATAAGCGCGATCATTCAATGACAAATATATCAAAGCCCTCTCTTTAGTATATCAAATATATCAAATCGTTTCTTATTACATATTGTTGAATGGCAACAGTAAACAAATTAATATATGAGTATTACAGATTATTATTTCATTGAACAATATTACAGCTACATTTGCTTCGTAAATTTATGAAAGGGCAAAATATTATTAGAAATGCTCTGAATAGAGATCGTCAATAATCTTATTCAACCAAAGGAAATTAGATTTAAAAAAAAAGGGAAAAAATAGACATAGTCGAAATAGTCGAACCCAAAATGGGCTGAACGATTGATAAATTAATAATCGCTATGGCTTACTTACGAAAATTGATGACAATATCTACTCAAATTATTATCTCAAAAATGGATTCAAGGAATTACCTTTTTAATGATGCCAGTTTCATTTTTATAAAATGTTTTTTTTACATTTAATAAAATTTTTAAATTTAGTATACTATTTGTAATGCTGTGAAATTTAAACACATCAAAACACTCAATCGCCTGCTTTTGACAATGTTAAAATCAAGATTTTTAAAAAATGATTTTCTGGGTATTATATAGCAACAGAAGTTTCCTTTCCACTTTAATTTTGTGGTAATATTCTTTTTAAAATGTAAGCGTTATAATTTTTTACTTATTCTATTAAATTCGTATTTTTCGATAATATATATGTCTTCTTCACAAATATTTAACTGTCTAAAATGTTGTTTTCCGTAAACAAGCTAATCGCCAAAGGAGGCTAGTTCATTATATTCATCGCGCTTTAACTGGATGTGTTTATAATAAATATTAATTAATTATTTAAAAAATAATTCATTATCTTCATTAAAACTGCAAATCATTTTAGTAAATATTAATTTTTTTTTTCATAATTTTATTTAATAAACACTTTTTTAGGTATGAAAAACAACGATTAAAAACATAAACTTCTAATTAAATTTTTTGAGTAAAGAAAAATATTGTAATATTCTTGGGTAAATTCCTTTCTAGGGCTCCTCGAAAAAAACCCCTTCAACAATAATTTATTAAAGCCATTGAATTAGCTATAAATATTTAATTAAATGATATAAAAATATTTATTTCGGTGTAAATAAACAACACATTTTTTTCACTTAGTTTTTCCATTACTTTCTAAGTTTCATTATTTACTTAAAATAAATTAACCATTCTTGAAGTACTTTAATTTAAGCAAAGAAACAAATATCTTAGTCCCAATTAGAATTTTTATTTTTAACGTCTGAATATAGTTCTCTATTTTAAGAACTAATTTAGTATAAAAATTTTACTATACGTATTTTTTCTTTATATATAAAACTATTTGCTTTCCAAAAGAAAACACAATTAGTCTTTATTATTTAGAATTAAAAAAAAATCCTATCAAAGAAATTTCAAATCAAATAATTTAGTTTTATGTACAAACGCTCAGCTGCGGTACTTATTCGAAATGTCGTTAATAATGTTTTTAGGCTATTTCTTCCTTAAATGTTAGAAAATTCGCTGCAGTATGGAAAAAATTACCTATTATCCTTTTCGGATTAGGAACTTTAAACTGTTGCAATGAAAAAAAGAGAGGCATTTGTTTTGTTTTTTTCTTTTCATGCTTGTTTTCAGAAGAATCTTTAAAATTCCCCAAATATCGTAAATGAATCACATAGTAATCTTTAAAAAAGTTTAAATATCATTTTTGGGGGAATTTTTGTCTTTATTTTATAGTTTAAGAGAATGGTGAACTTTATTATAATTAGTTTGAAAATTATTTAATTAGAGAAAATCAGTTTTTATGAATATGTGTTACAATTATGTGAAATATTTTTAAAAATTCTAAAATAGTATACATTATTTAAAAAAAATTGAAAATATGTATAATTTTTAATAATTTCAAAATATTGTAGTCGACACGATTTCTAATTTTATTCTAAATTTATATGGATCACATTTTCCATATAAATTTATTTGGAAGAACATTGGATATGAAGTCCAAATAAAAGTCAATTTAAAAAATATATATATTTAAGCACACCCTGAATTTTCATAAGAGTTTAGTGTTACCTTGAAATAAAATTGATTTTTAATTGCCTAAAAGAATTCGAAACTTAACACGCATACATAGTTTTCTTTTAATAATTTCTGAATTACCTCAAAAATTAAGAAACCAGGGATATTTGAAATATATTAAATCTAATTAGAACATCATTTTAAGAAAGTCATTAAAAATATATTTCTATACGCCCTTCAAATGCTCATTTTATTGAAAAATACATTTCGTAATGCTATTTTAATTGAATATATAAGCATATATTTTGGAGATAAAATAATAAAAAGAGCACTCTAGACTTTTGTCAATATTTTGCTTATTTCAAAGTTTACTGTTCACTTAATGGAAATTCTTTAAATATTGATTCCATTTATTAAGATTAAGAATTATGTGAACTTCTTATGTTAATTCAATTATAAACCAAATTCTTATATTTTATTATTATAGATTAATATGTGTACAGTAAAACTTGGCGGCAGTTTTGAAAGACCTAGATAGTTTTAGCCAATGTTTTAGAAGGAAATTTGAAATAATTTTCAATTCATTATTTTGAAATAGACTTATAAAAATTTGTAGGATAAAATTTGAAATAATTTTTTAATTCGTTGTTTTGAAATAGACGCGGAAAAAATTTGTAGGATAAAATTTGATATATTAATATATCTATCTACAGGTGCATGTTCCAGAAATAAATTTCAAATCCCCACTGAAATTTCAAAAATCCGAATAAAGAAAATTTCATTTGTTTAAAATCCATTCTATAATATTCATTCCTATTACCGATATTCATCTTGCCAATGCCAAAATCAAGATGGCTGCTAAGATTAAAAAAATAAATATTGATTGATATTAGAATGTCAGCGGGACCCTGGCTTTCAGTACAAATATGAAGATGATGTATTGAAACCAAATGAAATTTTTATATTTCGTTCTTTTCTTGATAATATGCGTTAATATTTCCATAACATTTTAAATTATATAAAACAATATTTTTTGTATCGATTGCTTGTGTAATTAATTAGTAAAGAAAATTACTCTCTTTTATAAACATTGGATTATTTTTATAGTTAGTTCTTTTGTTTTAATTAAATACAATAATTATTCTGCAATCTATTTCCCCGTAAAAATTATTTCTGAAGCGGGAAATATCTTTGAAATTATATGGTAAAATCTATTGAATTTTATTAATAAACAGCAAACGAAAATCTTGGATTTTTCCAGATATTTTGGACAAAAGAATTAAAATATCTCAAAACATGACATACATTTTAAAATGTCTGCTTTTATTAAAAATAATTAGATAAGCGCTTGTAATAAATGTTTTCTATCTTTGGAACAAAAGAAGAATCTTAATATTTTACCAACTGTAAAGTTTTTCCTTAAGATAACGTCATTTTGAAAACTAATCTTAAAGCCACAAATCATTTTTCATTCTAAAACTGACAAAATATTCCCTTATTTAAGAACGTATCTCCATCTACATACAAATCGCATTACATGTATTTTCCCTTTACGGTTAAAGTTAAGCGTTTTCTAAAAGAAAACAAAATTAATCCATATCATCTTCAGAAATAAAACCATCGTAAAAAATTGGAAATCAAATTTTTCCGTTCCGAACCCTGCCGAAAAGCTACACAAATTCTTTCAAATCTCATTAAGACGTTCTCTTGAGAATCTGAAATGTTTGGAGTCCAGCAGCACGTTAGAGAGAGATATTTATTTCCGATCTTTTCCATATGTTTTAGATTAGAGGTTTTCGCTTAGATCTTGGCGGAAAATCAGTTTAATCAGTTTTTTTTCCGTGAAAATTATTTTTTGTCGAAATATATAAATATGCAGGCCTGTTTTAATAATATGGTTACTAGCATTTTGTTGAAACAATACTTATCCAATAAAGGATGATGTGAGGCGATGCATTGATTTTTCTGTCTCTATCGACAAGATTTTTGTAATATGTTGAAATAATTATTTTCTAGGCGAAATCGATCTTCTTGAATTAAATTTATTAATAATTAATAAAGTAAATTATTGATAAAAATTTTGTAAAAAATCAAAAAATAACACTGAAAGAATAAAAAAAAATCTAAATACTACAGAAGAAGTTGAACTGCATAAAATAAATTTCGGTGTCTTATTTGCATATCTGACAGAAGACATCTGTTTGAATTTCATGCTAGACGAATTAGAGTTTAGGCGCGATCATCGGACAAATATAAGAAAAGTGAGCATAAATGGTAACTAACTATGAACTGTAAATCATGCCTTGCTTTAGACTTCTCCTTCCTATGATCATGGGCATCTGGTATCTCAGAATATTGTAACTCCCATATTTATCTTTCAAAGATAAGAAATATTCCTATACCCCCTCCTCAAAGATCACAATGGCAACCTGTTTTAAGGGTTTGAAATACAAAACGGATTTCTGCTTAAATGATGCTACCACGCAAACATATGCGCAGGAAACTTTTGAGAGTTCTCAGGAAACTACTCTTTTACCTAAATCCCTTTGGGCGAGAGCATCTAACGAACAAATCACACGCCTTGGGTATTTAATCAATTGTATTTAACGAAAGGGGGGCAATTTAGCAATGATATGCAGGCGTCGCGTGCGTTCGCCGTAGTTTCTTTGAAAGAGCATCTGGAGCCTTTGAGTATTCATAGAATTAAACCATAGTGATTGATATTTTTCAGCCCTATTTATCTTCCAGGTAAATAAAGTTTAAATCGTAACAAGTAACCGCGATTTGAGTGAAGAATCCCATCATGATGATAAAGAATTCCAATATTAAATGCATATTGTGTTTGAACTAAGCAGTGGATTTTACACAATATTGTGAATTTTATTCTTAAAATTGTAAATTATATTGTGAATTTTATGCTTAGAATATTTTAGAAAGATTTGCAAAGATTTCGGGAAGATACTATCTTAAGAAGATCGAAGTTTACCCGCCTCGGACTAAAATTCTGCTGTATTCATAGCATGACTATAAGTATCCTAATGCATCTGCAGCAGAAATTTGAGTTTCGATATTACTGCGAATTTAAGGCCACATATTCTTACCAGTCGTGGAATAAAATTAAAAATATCAGCTATTGGTTTCGAAAAATTCATTTGTTTTTTTTCTCCCGTAAAATTTGCAAAATCTAGATAGGTGGTATCTTTTGTTAAGTAACGATATATCTTTATGCAAGTAAAGATGTGTTCAGAATACAACAACTTGAGAGTTAGCTCTACAATCAAGGCTCCAAAGAAGGAATTCACTGCTCGTGTGAAGCACTTTATCTTATTATATATGTAGGACTCAGGAATCACTACTATTTAAAATCACGCGCATTTAATTACATTTAGGACGAACAATTACATTAACAAAAGAAATGAACATTAAATAGATTTCGTCGAATATGTCGCAGGATTAATTCACATGTTACGTCGCGTCTTTCGTTCAGAGACCCATCTCGTCTCACACGTCTTGACTTTCGTTCAAACCCATCTCGTCTCACACGTCCTGAATTTCGTTCAGACCCGTCTCGTCTGCACTCCGTCTAACAAGCATCAACACCTGTTGGCCAGCAGATGGTGCTCGTCATCAGGCGTTCGTCACTACATATATTCCAAACAATGTATGGAATTTTCAGGTGAAATTTCTATTTCTAGTACTGATATAGCCATAATTAGTTTGTTTCTCAGAACTTTTAGTCTCCAAATGTTACCAAATGACTTGAGAATCAAGATGTTATCGACCTAGTATCTATTAATAATAATATCTGTAAATTTTTTCTCATTGATGATGCCAACATTACAGGAAAGAAATATTACATATTTGTAATACTATATCTTAAAATTAATTCTTTCAAATATAAAAATTAAATAAAATTAAAATTGGTTACGCTATTGGATTTGAGAATCATTCAACTTCGCACTGGTTATTTGTTACAATTTTATCTATTCATATCTACATTTGTTTTTCAAGAATTTAAAAAGAAGTATTATATTATAGTATGTGATATATTTTGTTATATAATTCTACTAAACATGAATCAAAAGAACATAACTGGATAAAAAGCAGCGATAAAATCCCAAATGTATTTCATCAGTGAGAAAGATCATTATTATTGCTATTTCCGTTTATATTTTTAATCTCATTTTTATTGTTATTTTTCTTAGTATTTTTTTAAATAAACATTTCTATTTGATATATAACAAAGAGTATATTATTTATTTCAACAATGAAATACATTAAATATTTTTCAAAGTTTATTAAAAAAATACATTTCCTTCATTATTTAAAAAGTAAATTAAACTGCCTTTTTCATTTCATTTTATTTCACAATTTTTTTCTTGAAATAAAATATATATATAATATATATATATATATATTTGTTGAAATGTTTTCTTTTTTGCAGCCCAATAATTTTTTATTGATATTTTTTTTAGTGAAATTTAATTTAATTTCTCTAGAGACTTTATAAAACCCCAACAGATTTTTACTGGTTTGCAAACAACTTAAAATACGCTTTAGGAGCAATTTATTTCATAAAGGAATTTAAAAATAAAACCAAAGTAATTTTATTAACGGTTGACTACTCTTTCATACTAGACTTTGTCTGCTGGGAAGTAAACACAGTTAATTAAAAGTTCTTCATAGAATACTAAAATTTTAATGAGATTTCCCTCCATTAAGTTGCCAGACAGTCGCTTAACTTAAGTTTAACTAAAACAGAATATGCTAATAAATTTAAAAGCAAATCTTTGAAAACAGGAAGTTTATATTAGATTATTACTCAAGTATTATTCAATCAAAGATTTTTAAAAAATGATATTCATTCATAAATTTATGTACCATAGTAGCACACTTATTCTGTACAATTTTGTATAATATTAAGCAATATCACAATATTGTATAATATTGTTTGATATTGAATAATAAGGCATGGTATTGTACCATGTGGTGCAACATCTTGTATTACCTGACTACATAAAATATCTAAAGTATCATAAATAATAGAGTAAAAGATAATAATAAGGTTAAATAAATTAAATAGTTTTTCATAATTTATTTTGATGTGAAAAATATATAAATTGATGAAAATAATTTTTTTAAAGAAACGCTGATCATTCTTTTTAACAGGTACACTCAAAATATATGTATCATATGTACCTTTGAAACAGTTAATTTTGTCTTCGTTCTATTTATTACTAATTAATAACTAAAATTGTTATAGAAAATACTTATTTTTAAAAATAAATTATTATTAAGAATTAGATTAATAAATATTACTGAAAATAACAGAATAAACCGCTTTTAAACAAAATACTAAATTTCTCCTGAACTAGAGAATTAGTATGGTTTATTGTAGGCTCATTAGACAGCTGATAGCATTGGCAAGTGTTCGATAAATTTGACAGATTGCGGTTTTTTTTTTTTTTTTTTTTTTTGCAGAATTAAGTATTAAAGTTGTTGATATCCAAGGGCTCGGAGTAAAGTCCCGGTATCCTCATTAAAAATAGTATCAACTTACGGGAATTTCCCTATTTTGTGTTTCAAAATGCGTGTTTATCTAACTTGCAGGTTCATCTGAAACATGTTAAACCATGATTTTCTAACCTGATTGGTAACATATTCATTTTATCTATCATACGGTAAGATGCAGAAAAGGGGTTCTATAATGTTTCATGATTTGCACACGCTTTACCCTGTAATGTTTAGCTAATGTAAGATTAAATTCATTTTCTATACAATAAACAAAACAATGTAAGGTTATCAGAATAATACTATTTTATATCTATCAGAATTTAATGTCTAAAAATATTTTGTTTTTCACGTGAACAAGTTATGTGTGATATTTAATGAAATTAAACGGTATGAATATTCCCAACTACCCAGTTGGTCGCCAAAGGTGATTAGATTAAAGTAATCATGAATACGACAGTTAGAAACTGAAAATATATTGAATATAGGTAGTGAAATCAAAACATCGTCGTCTTACTAATTAAAATACAATTTGAAAAATATAAGTGGATTTAATAAAAATATTTTCTCTAATATTTTTATTACATTATTTCAAGGATAAGTTCATTTTCTTTTGATAAAAAGACCAAGTTATAATGTTAACAAAATTATTAGGTAAGTTTCCAAAAACAGAACGAGACCAAGATATCTTATTTATATATTTCTCTCTTCAAATGAAGGTTTATTTCTGAAAAGAAAAAAAGATGTATGTTTCGATTCAAGAAGCATTCTTTCATAAATGACAAACATTTTTCATTAAGAAAAGTTAGAAGTTCTAACAAACGATGAAACATTATTCAATTTGTTAGGAACGAAGCTTCTTAGAACTTCAAAATATCATTAGGAGAGTCTGAGATTATCCTAATATGCTCTTCTGTCGGCGGATGCTTGCTAGTGAAGTAGTGATGCCATTTAGATGATGAGGTCATAAATTTGACTTCTTGTAATGGCCCTTCTATATCATTCTGAGGCATCTTCTTATAGACATGGTTAAAATATTAGTTCTGGC
Organism: Argiope aurantia; assembly: GCA_026543865.1. Taxonomy (NCBI): domain Eukaryota; kingdom Metazoa; phylum Arthropoda; class Arachnida; order Araneae; family Araneidae; genus Argiope; species Argiope aurantia. The sequence continues at coordinate 227,517 of JAPMOR010081037.1, read as the reverse complement.
CTATTGTTACATAGTTCTTAGACAAAAAAAAAAGAAATATATTGAGAGGTAAAATCAAATTTAAGGAAAAAAATCTAGGAAATAGGTAGGAAAGCAAGAAATATTTAAATATTAAAAAAATTAATTTCATTTGTCATGCTTTGAATAAATATGAATCTAAAATTCTATGTAATTATAATAAATTTCAAACTGAAGCGTTTAACCAAATTTATATTGTAAACAACAGAAAGATAATAATAAAATACCTAACAAACAAAGAATTTTAGAAATATTTGTGTATTTATATAATAAGATCTTTTATTTTTATAGGTTTTTTTTTTACTTAAGTTTTCAATTTATAATAGACTAATTATTTATTATACAGCTTTGAAATCTTTTCAAAGATTCATTATAAAGTGGACCTCCTTAATCAAATAATGTATTTAAATTCCGATTCTTAAACTGATAATTTTGAAAATATTATTGTGTATTTTCATAAAAAATATTATTTGAATAAAAAATTAACATTAAATAGTAAACATCAAGGAGAGAATAAATAATCTGTTACAAAATTATATCTTATAAATATGAAATAAGCCACGTTAAATAAAAAAAATATGTAAAAAAGAAGTGCTGAAATAAGTATATTTTTCTAATTGTTCTTATCATCATTAAATATTTTGAAAAAAAACTAACTGAAAGTAATTTAACATATTAAAAAGCTATATTCTGATAATGTATATATTAATCTAATGTAGAAATGTTTATGTAATGTAGTTAATTAATCAAATCTTATTTTGTTTGTTGTGTTACAAATAATTTATAAAAACATCGTGTTTATTACCTGATTCAAGATTTAATTTATTACTAGAATTATTTAATCTATTACAATTAATATGTTTGTACAAGAAAGATTCAATTCTCAACCTATCACCATCGCGTATTGTTAAAAATAATGTATTTATGCATAGAAAATACTTAATACAAACCCCCTTCAGTTACGGTGTTCCTAGGGGTAGCATACATACACAACAAGCCGCTAATGTAAATTGCAAACGTTTGATCGTTAAAATAATAAAAGACATTATATATTTAAGTATTGCTTTTTTTAAAGTTATTAAGATTGAATTTTAATATTGTAAATATTATATCTGAAAAACATTGAAAAATAGTTAGAATTTATAAAAAATTTTAATACTTTGTCTTAAAATTATTGAAAAATATATTGAAAAACTAAATTCATTCAGAAAAATGTTTACCTGTTTATGAAAAGTACAAAGCAAATAATTTATAAAAATTATAGATTCATTATTATGGGTGGTGTACATTCTAAAATATATTTTCCTTAAAAAGAGCAATAATTTAGGATATATTACCTGAATCTGTTACCTGAAATAAAGCTAAGAGTTTGTAAAATTTATTCGTAGACATAGTCTATCTATTGAATTCATACACCGTATGATGCATGAAGCTCACAGTCTAATTTAGAATCCTGACTTTTTACCTATATATGAAACTTAGTTCTAATTTCAATACATTTAGAAAAAAATATTCATTCGGAAAGGAATTATAAAACATCTGTTCTCAAAATGATATTTAATATGCTTCCATAAATGTAATAGTTATAAATTTAATCAAAAGCATTAAATTTATTTCGTACACTTTTAAAAGGATGATCATGAAAAGTGTTGATAATTTTATACGTAATATGCATTTCCATTTCGATTTTTATATCAATTTATATATTCAATTTAATTCAATTTTATTATTTTATACAACATTCTCCAATTTTTTTAATTAAATTTATTCAATTTTGTATTCAATTTTTGACTGATTACATGACAATGAATTTTAGCAAAAATATAAGACTCTATTAGAGAGGTCATGCATTTCATTAAATTATATACCATCTAGAAGGTTGGGGTCTGCTTGGGGGGGGGGCTAATTCTTGAAATCTGGATTTAAAAGTTTAACTGCTTCATTTTGAAGTATTAATTTTAATTTACTTTTTTTAATTTTAGTCCGTAATAAAATAAAAATTGTATTTGCATGGCAATATAACTTTATTATTTTACTATAATGTACAAATGTAGCCAAGAATGCTTGCTTGTATTTGAAATTGAATTTGCATTCAAATTTAGAATGAATTGTGCAGTTTAGTAGAAGCGTGCAGATTTTTTTTCTTGAACATAAACCGAAAAAAGTGAGAGAAATAATACTTTGTCAGAACTTATTTCTTAATCATTATTATGCAATGAATAATTAAATAAAATGAATAATTCATTAAATTAAATTAACATGCAATGAATAATACATGCATTAACATCATTAATGCATGTATTAATAATGTTAATACATGATGCAGTGTGATATAGGTCAAATATTTTCTTTATTATCAGGGATTTTTTTTCTTCGGAGGCAATTATAAGTCACAATTTTGAATACTGCAATTACTTTCTCTATGTGAATGCATTCTGCTCTAAATGAGTATATGCTATGCTCTTTACATAATTTAAATGCCATTAATTTAAATAATTATTTTGTATGTAAAGAATATACATTATGTATGAAAAATTAATTAATTTTAAAATTTAGTAATTCATTTGTAATTTATCACTCATGTTTGAGATATAATTTGCGTTCAAATTTAGGATGAATTGTGTATTTTAATATATGCCTGCAGTTTTCTCACTTATATATAAACTTCTAGGAATAAGCACTATTTCTATTTTTTCAGCATGTGCTTCTTAATTCTTATAATGCATTAAATATGTTAATACATGATGCAGAATGATCTAGGTCAAACATTTTCATTTATTTTTCTCTGAGGCTATTATAATGACATAATGTTGATTACTGCAATTACTTTTTTTGTATTAATGCATTCTGCTGTAAATGAATGCATGCTAGACTCTTTATATAATTTAAATGTCATTAGTTTAACTAATTATATGTTAATATTATACATTATATATCACAAGTTATTAAATTTAGTAATTAATTTGTAATTAAATTATCAAATTTACTTTTTAAATTTAATTTTACGAAATTAATTTACTAATTACTTAAATAACTATTTTATATGTTAAGAATATACTTTATGTTTTATAAATAATGTACTTGAAATTGTATCTTTCAATTATTATGCTACAATGAATTATTAACAAAGGAGAAACTAAATTCAAATTGTTTTGTAACAATAAATTGAACATAATAATTTATACATTTAAAGAAAAACATTTACCTTTGAAATTAATCTCTTATGTTTGATAAGAGTTTTTGCTTGCTCAAGAACAAAGGATTAGAAGTTAAAGAATCATTTCTCAAATCGCTTATTCTAGCAAATTCTTTTCCAGGAAAACACTATTAAATTCTGCATTTTCATTAAATTCCCTGCGGCAGAGTTTCTCGTTTGTGGTTTTACGGTTTCCGAACTTTTAATTTGCATAATGTATTCAGTAAATTAATGTTTTCAGTATATTTAACTTAAGCATCTGAATTTAGATAAATATAAGAGAAATGCCTGCTGCACTAAAACAAATATTTCATGGCATATAGCTTGTATGTGTATATGCTAATTCACATTATTTTTGGTTGTATGAAAAATACAGATGAAAATAATTTATAATTGAAACTGGATATTTTTACGATTATAAAAATATATGTTGCGTAGATTTCGATGCATTTGTATACTTGAATTTTTGGTATTAGAAAATAACCATTTGAATTTTTATTTGATAGGCTGTAAAGTGTTTCCACCATAGTAAAAGTATAGAATGAGAAACAGATTGTATTTAACTTTATTTATTACCGATATTTATCGGAATTATATCTATCATTATGCATCGCATAAAATAAAAGCTCAATCATATCCTTAGACTTAAAACTCAAATCATATCTTGCTGTATCAATTTACGACCATGCGTTGTGATATTATTCTCAATATTCTGTTCATTTTAAAAAAAATACAAATGTTGAAGAATGTTGGAAAAAATTAATTTTTATATTTTCATTACTTAAATGAATCTATATCCTGACAAATGTCTTCTATTCCTTTATACAATTATTAATATTTGAATCTTAACCAATTTATTTCTTCTCGGAATGATTTTTATGTTATTGAAAAACTAGCATTTTATAATTATTAGCATGTTCACTTATCTGAATGTTAAATTAATATTATGGAATGCAGTGATTTAAAATGTTACGTTTTTATTTCATATGATTGAAAAAGATGGTTAATGGAATTAATCTATTAAAATTAATGCGCATGCAAATTAAAAGGATATATAATGCGAAATAAAAGGAGATTTGCTATCTAATATCTTATAATTGGCTAAAGCATGCAATTGAATTGCTTAAGGAAGAATGAAATTAGTCTTAGCTCAATCATAGCATTAAAAACATTGATATAGATTACATATCATATCAAACTTAATTAAAAATATTAAGTTTAAAGAATACATTTACTGAAATGAAATGATTATCATTAAAAAATATATAATTTTAATTTTAAGAAGTGTGACTGTCATTTAAAGTCGTACAATAATCTTTAGAAAGGTGTAATTTTTTAAAAAATAGCAAAAACTTGATTAATTTTTAATTTACACATTTCTATTGACTGTTATAATTTGACGTGTAACTTCTGTACGTGTGAAGCCTTCTTGTAATTTGAAGGGCCCATGAACTAAATTTTATCAAGATCGAAGTAAAACTGTAGATTTGCTCAAAAGGCGTATAAACACTCACATTTCTTTATATTTATATATGTTCTGAAACACTGGAAGGCTAGAGATCTAATGGTGTCATAGCATATCTTCTGAGCATTTGTAATAAATAAATAAACATTTATATATGACCACTTTCTACATAATAAGGTATCAAAGTTTAAGAATATGCATTTTGGAAAAAGTTTTTCCTGATAGCAAGTTTGGACCAAAATTTAATGAATGCATAAAATATTAGAGTGTTGAATTTCACTCCTCTAATTATGTTTCTTAAGTTATAGTACACGTTTCTTTTTACTGGATAAACATTTCTTAAAATATTTTAAATCGAACCCATAACCATATTAATCATAGAACCACATGAAATTTCGTCAGTAATCAGCTTTCAAATGAATTTCTATTTAGTATTTGTACATAAATTATATCAAGGAAACTTGATAAATCCTTTAAAATATTAACTTCAAATGATAAAATTCCCATTGAATATGACTTCTAATGCATCACAGTTGATATACAATGAGTATATATTATTTTATATGATTTTCCTGATACAAAATAAATTTATTTACATTAATATACAAAGTTTTCCTTTTATAAAACTGCTTCAATTACCTGGCGTCCAGACTATAATGTCAGTAGAATTATTAACGTTTCAAGTGATTCACCGTTCTTGAATTCCGTACTTGTTTTCCCGGTACAAAACTCTTAGCACAAAGTGAGCATCAAAATAACATGAGCGGTGATTTTTAATAAAATACTGCTTCAATAAATGAAATATTTCTTTTTGCACTTCACAAAATTTATTCGATCTCCTTCAATAAGTCATTTTCTTCATTTCCGTTGTATTCATTTGTACCATTCAATTTGGTACCTTTCTTTGTAGAAAGTGGTCATATCTAAATATAAAGAAATGTGAATAATTATACGTCTTTTGATCAAATCTACAGTTTTAGTTCGGTCTTGATAAAGTAATGCGAGTTGCCTTGCTACATACTAGACAGTTTTATTTAAAGTTTCCAAATTTTATGTGGTATACTTTGGGAAGTGAGAATATATACCTTAAAACATTTTTTGTGAAATTTTAATTTTAAAATTAAGCGAGATTTTATATTTTTCGGTAGTAAGTCCCGAAATTGTAATTGCACTTAACTGATTCTCGCAGTATTTGAAAATTTAAAAAAAAATTCTTTAATGATGTTAATTTAATCTTTCTGCAATGCTTTGGGAATTTCAAAAATTTTGTGAATCTATATATTTTTTACAATGTTTTAAAATACATTTTATTGTTGTAATGGAATTCGATTGTTTTCATTGCTTTACTAAATAATTGAATAATTATTTAAATACTTAAATTATTGTTGGTTCAGTAATGTCATAAGGCCTGACTGCATTAGAGAATCCCATAAAGACATAAACATAATGTGTATGAAATTATTAAAAAATTGAACATCAAGTTATGCATAAAAGATTACACTGAAATTATACAGAACCATTATTCCAATGGATTAGCAAAAATATATGTATCTTTCGTTTAAAGTATTTAGTTTTATCTACAAATTAAAGACAGATTTTTTTTTCATAATATAAAAAGGAAAAAATATGCAGTTTCAAGATGTTTTCATGATCTTTATGTCATCTCACATTCTGAAATAGTTTTTCAGTCAACATAAAAAAGAACATATTAATGTTATTAAAAGTTTTAAATACACATTTTTTACAATAATTTATTTTTTAACAAATTACATTTTTAAAAATTCATACTTTCAAAGAATATAAAGAATACTGAGAATTGAAAAAATTCAGTTGGAATAAGCAAATATTTTTCTTTGAATTTTGTATAACATAAAAATAAACAACATTATAAGCATTGATTATTTCACCACCATATTGGCAAAAGAAAACTTTTACTTCCTCTATCTTAGAAAAATTATTAATCGATTAATCGTACCAGTTGTTTCGATGCCACAGAATATCTCCTAATCGAAAAGATTCTTATTTTTTTCCCTCTCTCCAACTCCTCTTGACAGCTGGATCAGTGCGACTTAAAGAATGATTGATCTACTTGTTTCTACATGTACAGACATCACTTCAGTTCTTTTCAAATTCAGACTGATTTCACTTTTCCTTTCTTTTTGTCTTTTTCTCCCTTTGAAAAAGAATTATTTTTGAATTATTTTTTTTGCGGGACTGTTTTTGTATAGTGGTGAAATGAAGAATGGTTGTGATGCTTCTGAAATAAAAGTAAATGCTGACAAATTCATGAAATATCTTTTCAAATGCTAAAAGAAATGTAGGAAAAAAGTAGTCTGTTTTTAAGAAGGGGGAATTGAATGAAGAATAATCTGAAGCATTTGTCATGCAAAACCAAGAAGGGTATTTTATAAAAAAACTGTTTTTATTAATGGACTGACTCTATTTATAAAACACTAAGTATAAATCTTTTCTTTCAATATATTTTTTTGAAAATTAAAACCAGACATTTTGCAGTAAATCAGTATTGTGACATTTTTAAACCTATTTTCTTGATATTTCGACAAAGTGGGAAACTTTGAGCATATATTTGACGTTTTTTTTTATATAATTGATAGATTCAAAGGGATTTTTTTTATTATAGTGATTTCTAATGAATCTACTAATAAATAGAAACGTTTGTTCCTGTATGTAGGTGTATATGAGCATGTATTGACTTTCTACAGAGTAAACAGTTATGTCTTGAACTGATAGATTTGGGACAAATTTAATTTATTGGAAAGGAAAGAGTAATTCGAAACAATTGCTTATAATTTTAACTAATTACAAATTAAATATTAATTTTGGATTTTTTTTTTGTTGATAATCTTTATAAGTATTTTCGTAAGTAATTATCACTCAAAATATTTTTTCTGCAAAAAGATTCCATCTTAAAATTTAAAAAAAAGTGATTCATTTGATGATACTAATTTAGTTATTTTGCAGATTCTTCTTAATTTTGAAATTGTTTCTGAATATTTTATCATAATTTACAAAATTACTGTTCATTTTCTAAGTAAAGTTTAAACACTATTCATTTTTCTAAATATATATTCTAATATATATATTTTTTTCTAAATATTTTTCTAAATATATATTTATTATATAAAATTATATAATATACATATTTATAATTTTATATAATAAATATATTTAAATAGATATTTATTATGTTTATAATTATTATATGTAACACCATGTTCGAATCTTAATGCAGTGCGTTCTTCTAAGTAAGATAATGAATAGAAAGTTTTTGATTTTTCAATTTATTCGACTATATATAAATGAACTTTAACTTTTTTTATTTTCTTTCATTTTCATTAGATTTATAAATTTAACTGAAGTGGTGTTATACATGTTTATATAATTGTACTAAATTTCATTGCGTTGTTTTAAGGATGGAATTAATCGTATAGTGTGATCAGACATTGGCCTTGTCAAATGATATTCAAATATACAATCCAGAATATATAAAACTTTGCTTACAAATGGGACATTAATGTATCTAAACATTTCCAAATTTCAATCAAAACTATTATTCAAATTTTTTAAAGCAAAATATAAACATATTTATAAAACCTATAATTTATTTATAATGACGGAATGTATTTTTCCTTATCAATTACAATGATGAATAGATACTTTTATATCGATAGTAAACCTTATAAATGTTTTTTTTTAATTTGCTATGTTCTCAATAGTTAAAAATGCACCACTGAAAATTTAAAAAAATTTGGAAATATATTCTTCCATTGAAAACTAAAAATATTTTGTAAATCTATTCTTCCACTGAAAACTAAAGATATTTTGGAAATCTATTCTTCCATTGAAAACTAAAGATATTTTGGAAATCTATTCTTCCATTGAAAACTAAAAACATTTTGGAAATCTATTCTTCCACTGAAAACTAAAAAAATTTTGGAAATCTATTCTTCCACTGAAAACTAAAAACATTTTGGAAATCTATTCTTACATTGAAAACTAAAATTATTTTGGAAATCTGTTTTTCCATTGAAAACTAAAATTATTTTCGAAATCTATTCTTCCATTGAAAACTAAAATTATTTTGGAAATCTATTCTTCCATTGAAAACTAAAAATATTTTGGAAATCTAATGAATAGGTAATTAAAGAAATTTTAATCTTGTGATTATAGAAATTATCGAGTAATATTTTCGTTTGTGATTGCCAATAAACAATAAAAATATTTGAGGAAAAAAAAAGAATGAAATAAGTCCAGAAATAGTTTTTCAGAAATTTTACGAAATTTACTAGTAAATTTGTCATTACACTGATATAAAATTAAGTGAATCATACTTCATATTTTTTGAAAATTGAAAATTCACTGTATAAGTCATTAGTTCTTTCTTCTAACGGTTTGCATATTTTTCTTCTGGAGAGAGAATATAATTGTTGATTTAAGGATAAAAAGAAATTTTTTTTGTTCAATATTTTTTGTCTGGGCCTTCGGGCAATTTCTTAGAATTTCAATTAAAGCTCACTGTTATAACAATGCATGTAATCACATCGAATATTCTTCTACTGTTTGTTGTTTTAGCTGAATTTTTTCTTTGCTAAAGTTAAGGTAAAAAATCTTTTGTTAGCATTTATTTAATTTTTTTTTCGTGCTTGAGTAAATTTTAAAAAAAATTCTCTTGCCCTTTTGAAAAAGTACTTGTTTGATTTTTCTTTACCGATTATAGCTTTTAGCAATACATGAATATTTTTATTAAAATTTTTTTTTCAATTCTCGTATGAAAAAAAAGCAAAGACGATAAAAATAAGTAATTCTGTCATTTTTATAATAACAGTTTTTTTTAAATAAATAGATATTAAAATGTAGAAAATTGCTTTTGATTGGATGCATTCAATTTCACTAGGAATTATTTTGCGTGATTATCGATAAAAATTTGTAAATAAAATATGAATTTTGCTTTTAATTCGGTTTATTTTCTGTTTTCATTTTCATTAAAATAATTTATCTTTTTTAAAACAACAGCTAATATCAATTTTGTTAATATGAATAAATAAAAGAAAAACTAAAAACAAAGAATTTTTTGTAGTCAATAATTTTAAATTAAAAACTAATATATATAATAACTATTAATCTACAGTGTTTAAGTTAAAACTGTACAGTGGCTCCCAAAAGTGTTCGTACACCAGCAAGAATCAATTAAAATCCTCATTATTTACCCTTATGTATTCTTATTTTTACATGAAAATTTTTTCATAGCCTATTTTTACAGTTCTTAATAAAGCAGTGAAGAATAAATTTTAATTACGATGCAAATTATTTTTTTAAAAAATGACAATAAATAAAATTGCACAAAAATAAGACACAAAAGTGATCATACACTTTAAAAAAACATCACTAAATATGAAATGTTCTAAATTTTTATAAATGTTTAGTATTTAGTAGGATATCCTTTATTCTTTATAACAACTTTTAAACGTTTGGGCATAGATTTAACTAAACGGTCGGTTACTTCTGCACCGATCTTGTTCCATTCTTCGATCATTATTGCTTTCAGTTGAATTTTCGATTTAATGTCGTGACTTCTTATTCGCACCTCTAATTCTTTCCAAATATGTTCTATAGGGTTTAAATCTAGTGATTGAGCTGGTGTTTTAAGGGTTTGAGGGCAAATGATAGAGGCAAAAAAGACGAACATTCATGGCCGTGTGCTTAGGATCGTTGTCTTGGTAATACACAAAGTTGTTTAAAATGCCCAATTTTTGTGCTGACACTTTTAAATTAATATTGAGAATATTTACATAAACTCTATGATTCATTATACCATCAATGAATACTAAATTGCCTACTCCAGCCGCTGACATACAGCTCCAAACCATGTTACCTCAACCGCCATGTTTTACTGTTCCAACTAAATTCTTGGGATTAAGTTCTTCGTTTTTTTTTTTTTCCCTCCATACAATGATTCTCCCATCCGACCCAAAGATGTTAAACTTACTTTCATCTGCAAATAAGACACGATTCCAATAGCTCTCTGGCTGGTTTATCATAGATTTGGCACGTTTATTATGCTTAACGTTTTATTATGCTTTGCACCGTTGAATGAGGTAGATTAGTTATAGTTGCAATGCCTCTAATTGATTTTACAGCTTTAAAATGAAATATAATTAATTTTCGTACGTCTAAACTCGTTTCTTTACGAATGCGCGTCATATCTAAGAATAAAGTAAATAGAATAAATAATTGTGATATTAAATACTGAAATCAACCGATTTTAGTGTATTCTTCAATTAGAAGAAAAATAAGCCGCAAAAGATATTTTTATGATGAATTTAAATAAATAATGTTTGGATGTACGAAGACTTTTGTGTTCTAATTTTGTGACATTATTTATTTATTTATTTTTTAGAACAATACTAATTGATTTTTTATAAAAATATTTGTTCAGTTTTATTAAGAACTATTTAAAGATGCTAATTTAAAAAAACCAACTAATTAAATGCTTTATTAAGAAGTATAGAGCACAATTTCTGCAAATTTCTTTAGTGTACGAACACTTTTGGGAGCCACTGTATATTAATTTTATTTATTTAATTTTGACATAAGAAAATCGAATGGACACACATGCATAATTGAAGTTTGAAATGGTAAATAATATAACCAACAAATAAATCAATATCCATCAAATGAAAAATTATTTATATCACAAAAAACGTGAAA
>JAPMOR010081037.1:165913-216099 GCA_026543865.1 Argiope aurantia | reverse complement strand
AAATTTATCATTTTAATTCTAGATTCTACATATAGTTTTTTACGTAGCTAGAAATTTAAAATTTAAAAACTCAGTAAAACCTGAAATTCGAATTTTTAACTTTAGCAATGATCTATGCCAAAATTAGGTATCAGGAAGTAACAATTACTTTTTTTTTCATTCCCGCATTACTAGGTCTTGTAGAAACCTTTGGAGTCTATAAGTTTTAATATAACTTTATTAGTCAAATTATCAAAAAATATTGTAATTTGAATCGACTAAAGCTCTCATAATATGATTAAAAATAAATTTTTAAATTTAAACGATTTATTTCGAAATATATAGTTATTATTTCATAACTGAATATGACATATAAATAACAATTTCCTTAAATATATTAAATATTGCTTCCAATTCAACTTCATTAAAATTAACATAAAATCATTTTTATATATGAAAACGATTGTTTTCCTTTTCCATTATCTTTATTAGAATAAATTAAAAAAATTGTTTTCCATAAGTTAAAAAACAGTTTATTTATGGATGTCGTAATTAATGTTATGGAATTAATTAAATTCGAAGCAGAATGCAATATCATTTCTTCAATTATTTTTACTTATTATTATTCTAATTTTTTTCTCATATTACATTGAAAGTTAAAAAATAACTAACAAATTAATTTTCCAGTTACATAGAGAAAGTTGTAATAATTGCGTGGAAATAAGGACTAAAGTTGGTTTATTGTTATGTAAATATTTATACACTGGTGTGCAAAACTTAAGCAACAATGCAAATTTTAAGCAGATAGCCATGAAATTGCAGAAAAGGAGTTCTTGCGATCAGTACAATGAACACGTAATTCAAGAGAAAGGTCATGCATATGCAAATATCAGGAACAAAACGTCACAGGCGATGTGAGCGTACGTAAAACACGAGCGGAAGGCGGGCGCAGCTCAGCACTACAATAAAAGGAAGGACGGAGACGCAATTAAAGACATTCACTGCAAGTGCACGTGAGTTAATTCGTGAAATATGGCTAGCAGAAATCACCTGGAAGATTTCACACGTGGAAGAATGAACGGAAAGCTGGAGGAGGAGCGTAGTGTGACCAGTGTAGCTGAAGAGTTCGGAATCAGTGTAGCTGAAAGTGTCGTTTCGCGCGCTTGGAAAGCCTTCCAAACCACAGATACAGCTGTAAGAAAGGTTGGTGGTGGCCGCCCCAGGAAAACAACTGCAGTTTATGACCGATATATCGTCCTGCAGGCGAAAACAACCCGAAACCAGTCAGCAAGCGCCATTGCTCAGCAACTGTGTGCAGCAACGGGGGGACAAGTGTCGCGTTTTACTGTGCCCAGACGCCTTCACAAAGGTGGCCTATTCGCCCGCCGTCCTGAACGCTGCATCCCTTTGACAGTTTCCCACCAGCGGCACCGTTAAGAGTGGTGCAGGGAGCACAAAAACTGGACATCTCATCAATGGAGTCGTTTCCACTTTACAGATGAGAGTCGTTTTAGTGCAACAAGCGATTCCCAACGCCAGTTGATTTGGAGAGAGGCCGGGACACGGTTTCATCCCAGTAACATCACGGAAAGAGACCGTTTCGGTGGTCCTGGAGTTGTCGTCTGGGGAGGCATTATGATGAACGGGCGGACTGAGCTGCACGTTTTCGAAAGAGGTTCTGTAACTGGAGATCGCTATTGTCAGGAGGTGATCCTTCCCCATGTGCGTCAGTTCCGAGGTGCCATTGGATCAGACTTCATTTTTATGGATGACAATGCACGGCCACACAGGACTCATGCTGTTGGGGAGCTCCTGGAAAGTGAAGATATCACTCGAATGGATTGTCCGATAATAATCCGATAGAATATGCGTGGGATGTTTTGGGGAGACGCTTTGCGGCACGATTACATCCTCCTGGGAACACCCGACAACTTAAACAGATGCTAATTGAGGAATGGGCACTCTTACCTCAAGAACTGTTGGACAATCTGGTGCTGAGTATGGGGAGACGGTGCGAAGCAACCATTGCAGTAAGGGGAGGGCATATCCCATACTAAGGAACATCTGCTTGCTGTTCTTCCTCTTGGACAGACAATCATGTGTAACGATACTATGAGTTCAATAAAGCCTTTTTTTGTTTGATTCCATACTGTATGCATTGTATTCATTTCTGCGCAACTATGTTTTCGTCATTCATTCAGAACAAAATGCTGTATCTCATTTCTGAATTTCATGTCTCTCAGATGATTTCTCGTGAAGTTATGGCAAAAAACATACCTGTTGCTTAAGTTTTGCACACCAGTGTATTATTTATATCAATAATTAGCATTGCAATTTTTTCCTGGAATAAAGTTTTTGCAATCGGGATTATTGGCAATTAGAGTATGGAATATAGAAACGCAAAGAAACAAAATAATAATGTTTATGAGAATTTTTTTGGAATAGTTTATCTTTGATGAAAAACTGAGAAAAATTATTGTATTTATATTTTATTGCAATGCTGAACTTAGCAATTTGTGCAGAACTTAATAAATTTAATGAAGCTTCTTTCTATAAAAAAAGAGCTTAAAACATATTTTTTATAAATTTAACAAATTTGATAAATCCTTCAAATATATAAATTTCTTCTAATAATGTTGGCATGTAAGTATGTACTGGCAAAAGTGAGAATGTACATCAAGCAGAAAATTTTTAATGTGAATTAAAATTAAATTAAATTAAATTAAATAAGGTTTTATGTTATAATTCTCGAAAATTTTATTGCACGAAAATGATTTTCACATCATTTAAAAATTGAAACAAGTGTCATCTTGATTATACAAATTTGTCTTTAAAAATCGACAGAATTTCGACAGTTTTCAAAAAAATTCGTACAATTTTAAACAAAAAGATTTCATTAGTGAACTGAAATCAAAAACCATCTTTATGTTTCATCAAAAATATATTTAATTTCTTGATTTTTTTCAATTATTGAAAGCTAAAAAAAGATTTTTTTAATATTTGTGTAATTTGTAAGAGACATACGAAAGGGAAGCTACAGTATTGCTAATGTTAGAAGATGGGCGAACCGAACAGATTGGTTTTTAATAGCACTATGATGTCGTAGAACTTAATTCCATTAGGTGAGTTCATATACACTATAGGCAAAACAAATATAATTTTATTAAAATATGACGACATTTTTATATGTCATAATGTTTGTTGGGAAAGTAAAATTATGTATAAGATATTTAATCTAAAGCAAATATAAACAATATTTCTAAGAAATCAGATGAACACAACAATCTGCTAATATGAAATACATTTTTAAATTAGTTTTCAATATAATAGAATTTTGTTTGCTAGTGGATTTTGAAGCAAAACTATTGTTTTCTTTCCAAATATAATTTTAATCATCAGAAATCAAAGATAACATTTATACACAAGATAAACTTTGGACTGCTGCTTAAATTTCACCTTAAATAAATATATGAATTGCATACTTTATTTATAAAATATTTATTGAATATTTTTTTATAATAAAATGAATAAACAGCAGAATAAACAACAACTTTTTCTTTAAAAGAAAATTTCTTTTTATTTAATTTTTATTTCTGACTGTTTCAAAATTGGAGGCGTTCTTCGGTGCCTTATTTAGAATCATAAGATTCCATATGAATTCATCTTGATCAAAATCGGTGCATTCGGTGTTCTTTTTAAAGGATATGATTGGTGAAATCTATTAAGGTTTTTTTTTCCCTACAATATGTCTCCAAAAATGTCTTTGAGATGTTTTGGAATTGAATAGTGATTGAGAGGAAGCATCGTTGATTTTGATATACACCAATGGACTATGGGTTGTATAAATTTCGAATAAAAAAGTGGCGAAATCACTTCAGTGTTTGCGGCTGAAGAACTAGTTTTTGGCTTTTGCCAGTTGATTTAAATGTATAAAAGATGGTCAAGCAGCTGTTCTCTAAATGTGGCTAGTAATTTAAAAAAGATTAAAAAATCGCCAAACTCATAGAGAAAGTAATATATATAAAATAGAGAAAGTAATACTTATAAAAATGCATGTATACAACCAGATGGAGTGCTTCTGTCTCAGGTTTACGGTATACTAAAACAGTATATTCTCTTTTCGTATTCTCTTAATCTAGTCTTACACTTTATCATTTATAGTAAGTATAATCCAATATGCTTTACCTTATTTTCCACTTATTTTCTTATTCTTAATTTTTTTCATTGATTGGTCCTTTCTAAGGATTCTTACCTTAATCAAATCTAAATTTCATTTATGTAGTTTCTTGCTTTTATTGAATGTAGATATTTATATGTACACAAATTCCAAGATAAAAATTTGATTTAGATATGCAATTTCAATGATAAAATGTTTTATTCTTTTATAGCTTTATATTTTTGAGGCATTATATTTACAATTAAAGACAAAAACACGATCCTACAAAATGTTTTTTATTTCAATCTCAAAGAGATCTCAAACACTGAGATTCATTACTTTCTATTGAGATTTATGACACTGATATTAACGTATTAAGAATAAGATTTATCACAGGTAGAATTTTCATACACAAAATATGTGTATGTCGAATACGAAAAAGCACAAAAAATCATCACAGTAGAAAATACAATTGCTAAAAATGTATAATTATTTATTCTTATAATCATTTGAAAAATTTAATATATTAATATTATTTTCAATTATTTTTATGTTTACCGAAAATATACATTGTTATAAGAGGCAAAATTGTTACTTGTTTATTAGTTAAACTAAAAAATGAGTTGAAATGCTCGACTTTATTTCTTATCTTCCCCCATTCAAATGGAGAAAAGAACTAACTTAGTTGCATTAAAAGTTTTAATAAAATGTTGTTTATATCATTAAGATTTAGAATTTTACATAATATATAATATAATATAAAATATAATATTGTATGAAAACATCAATTCTTCTTTCGAATATTATAGTTTGAAAATAGTTTATTTTCTTTAATCGAATAGTTTCCTAAGGAACACAAATATAAAAATGCGAATTATTATACATTTTTAAAATTCCATAAAAAATATATACATTTGATCTTTTGAAAATAAAAATTATTTTCCCATATCAATTATTATTGTTTGACAAATAATACATCTGGAATAAGAGAAAATCTAAAAATGATTTTACATGTAAAATTTTTTAATTTAAAATGAGTTCAACTATCGCATAAATGTTGTTTTAATATATACAATACACTGGAATATTTTCTTTTATACATATCAAAGAGTATTGAAACGAGAATAAATCATACCAGATTAAAGTCTAAGAAGAAGAAAATAAAAAAGAAGCTTGGTTGTATTTAGATTTGAATTCTATTGGGAACAGAGTTATTCTCTCATATTTTAACAGTACTTTATGAGAAAATAACAAACGTTGATCGATTAAGAACTAAATAAAATCATGTATAGAAAATCTCATACCCTTGGGATACAGAATTAAACATTCAATGCATTGAAAGAAAAACGCATTCATTGAAATTGGTGAAAAATCAATAAAAATTGAGAACGAAACATATTTATTAACCAATATTTTTTTCTTTTTACGGTATATAGAATTCATTTGCTCTGGGAAAATAACACTAGTTTCATTATTTCGATTAATTATTTGTATAAATCGAATTGTCAAGCTTTAGCTTTATAACTATTCATTTTGTTATATTTGTTTTCTTTGTAATAAATTTTCTGCGTTATTAGACTATCAAACTCCATTTTTTAAAGCAAACACATTAGGCTCCAAAGAAATAAAAGTGATATAATATAATATTCTGCTGTTTTTAATGTATGTAACTAGGTTCGGTATTAATATTTAAAAAAACGCTCGAAAATTATTATATTTTTGAATATTTACATAATAAAGATTGGAAAAACATGGATGAAACTAATATATGGCAGTTAAGTAGCATTTTTTTTTAATTTTGAAAATAAAACTCATTTTTCCTGGCTAAAAATAAATATAAAGCAAAAATATTGTTTATAAATTAATCAAATGATTTATTTAAAATTTTTCAGATAGCTTAAGAAATATGCTATCTAATTCGTGAACTAAAACATTAGCTGTATTTCTATTCAATCTTTAAATATTGGGGTTCTAATGAACAATACGAAAAATTAAATAAACAGCACTAAATTTTAAATTTTTTTTCATATTGTGAAGTATTGAAGTACTAAAACCACTATGAAATATTTCTAAATGAATATATTACTTATTGTCTATTTCAGAAATTGCAGAAATTATACCAGAATTGCAGAAATTATACCAAATTTGAACAAAAAATATGCATTAGATTTTAATATGTGAAATTTTTCGTAAAAAAATTCTATTATATATTTCTATATTTGTAATTTAAATTTTGTAGTTCCTCTATTCCATGATATATTTCTATATTTGTAGTTCATCTATTCTAATTCTTTCATATATTTCTATATTTGTAGTTCTTCTATTCTAATTATATTATATATTTCTATATTCTATAAGAAAATTCTGTCATATATTTCTATATTTGTAGTTCTTCTATTCTAATTATATTATATATTTGTATATACTATAAGAAAATTCTGTCATATATTTCTATATTTGTAGTTTCTCTATTCTAATTATAATATGTATTTCTATATTCTATAAGAAAATTCTGTCATATATTTTTATATTTGAGAGTATAGAATCTAAAAATGTAAAATTGCATTAAAACGTATGCAAACGACAAATATAACTTCCCAAAAAATAGACTTAGAAGCAAAATTTTAATGTTTTTGTAAAGAAACCTGTTCAAACATTAAAGTATTAAATAGGAAAATTTCATAGTTTCACAAAAAAATTGTCTTTTTAACGTAGTCATCTACCTTAATTTCTCTTAAGTATTCTCTCTTTTTTTTCTCTTCTTATGATTCTACTTTTTAATAATTCCGCCTTTCATTTGTTGCTCCCCTGAAACATAATGCTTTTAATATTAATTTTTATTAAAATAAAGTTTTGAATCCTGCAATGACAGATTTATTGAATGTACTTCAACAAACCTTGTATTGATTTTATACAATTTATAAACACCCATCTTAGATGAAGTTAAAAAATAAAAACCCATCAGAGTACGAAGTTATTTATAGAATAACCAGTGGGGAGCTGTTTCTCCAAAACTTTCTCCTATACACTTTAATAAAGGTATTATTCCAAAGAACGCCTTGCAAGCATTGGTGTACAATAGTTACGAAATATTTGCCTTTGGATTAAATTTAGCATTTTAACTCAATCTGGCGAGTTATTTGACTATTAAGGTCTAGCTGTTTATAATAACCGAAAATCAGATTTGTGTCTTAAACGCGTTTTTCTCAACTGACTCAAAAAAATGACTCAAAACTACACTTGTAATCACAAAATCACATACCAAATCTAATATATACAAGTCATTGCGTCTTTGAGTTATCGCGTTTATGTGTTTATAACAAACCAAGAAACGGCCAATAACATGATTGATTTGGCTCAAAATTTGATAGTTGTCTAGACTATAGATGTTTAATTCTATGCATCGAAATTTATCTATCTAGCTCTATTTGTTTTGTAGTTATCATGTTAAATTATATTCGAATAGCTGGACAGGCAGATACTTCTGAGCGGATGATTTTTTGGGCCGCGGTGGCCTGGTGGTAAGGTCTCGGCTTCGGAACCGGAGGGTTTCGGGTTCGAGACCCGATTCCATCGAAGAACCGTCGTGTAAGGGGGTCTGTTGCACGTTAAATCCGTCCTGACCAAACGTCCTCCCGCTGGTGTGGAGAGGGGGGTGCCAGCTCAGGTGTCGTCCTCGTCATCTGACCGCGGTTCAAAATGACGAGGTCCGTCCCAAAATAGCCCTAGTGTTGCTTCAAACGGGAAGTTAATATAACTAAACCAAACCAAACCCCTGAGCGGATGATTCAACAAATTTGATAGAAATCTACAAATTTGGTATAAAGACCGAATTCCATGTTTTATCCATCTAGCTTAAGGTGTATGTACACACTTGAAACTTCGAAAATCGTTCAAAATATCGAATACTTTTGTTATTGCTTCAAAATATTCTCTGATCCTATAGCTTTCAAACGATACCAAGATGTTGGCAATATTCCGAATATTTTTCGAGTTATAATTATTTTTCTTGAGCTACTTTCACTAAAAACATCTAGTTTCGGTTTTTTTTAAAACTTATTTTATGAAGAATAATATTTTTCCGCTATGTTGCTTCATTCAAACAATCATAACTCAACAAGAAATTAACCAAATACAATTATTTATGTATCAAAATAATCTGTATGAAACAGTGGATGTTTTGTGCCTTAAAGTTATATTTATAGAAATACATTTTTAATAGCTATTTAAAAGTTAAAATTACAGAAAAAATCTCGCTTTTTCTATTCATTGTTAATGGAATTTTTTTTTAAAAAAACTATATATTTTTATAACTTGTTTGAGGCAGACAGCATGAAGACTAATATTAGGCATAATTTCCAACTAGAATTGTGTGTCTGTGCAAATTATAATTGAAGATATCATGTTTCAAAAAATATGCTAATTAGCTCATTAAGTATTATTTAATTAATTAATGATTAGTGTAATATGGTTTTTCACACTGAAATAAATTTAAACAGATATTAATGACCAACTGTGAAAAAACTGGATTTTTTTAAGTTACAATTTTAAAAAAATCTTCTTGTGTGCACGTATACTTTAAAGCATTTTTATTATCTTTGTCATGGACAGGCATTTTCTAAAAATATGTTTTCAGAATTCAGGGAAATCTAAAGCATGAATATTCCTCAAGATCCCGATTTGTAATTTTTGAGTATTACTATACTTTCTTTATACTGCATATATGAGAAAGTAAAAAGTATATTAAGTACCTCTAAAAATATAGCAACACGATTTGTGAATAGCCCCTTGTTTTGTGAAACCAAGTTCTGCTAACTGTCAGACTACAAAAGAGAGGCGAACCCCTCCCCGCATTTCATATTTCAGAAGATCCCCTCGAACTATAAAACTGAAGAAATTTCTGCCCGCATGAATTCGCAATTTATTTTCAACACAGCTAGGGGAGGTCTTGATGGGAAGCGGTAAAAGAGCATCCACCAAACGCCCCCTCAATACTTGAGACGTGAAATATTCCGAAAGAGATAGGGGGAGAGATAGCACTCCCCTCATTTTTCACACACCCCTTCCCCATCTCAAGCAATACTGGGACGCACGCCTTTTGGCATTCGTTACTAAATATTTCCGTAAAACATATGCTGAGTTGTTTCGAATCTGAAACTCGCATGATATTTGATAATAGTAGAAGTTAAAGTCTTTACGATGTTTACGTTTTCATTTCATTTCATTTCTAGAATGAAGAAAATCATTATCTTGGACTATCTTATTTCGGATGCATGTTTTATTATCTTTGTTCCTTCATATGAGATTCTTTGCAATCTTATTGGAAAAACTGAAATATTGCATCTTGAAATGGAGCTGTAAAAGGGGAGAAGTGTCTTTCAGCGTATTTTAATGTAGGTGTTGGAGAGTGAAATATTTCTCTATGCATTTCTTATAGGATAAATGCTGATTTGGGATGAGATACGAGATTCGTATAAGGATTGAATTTACATGAAAAAGAAAGCAACGTTTTTTACTTCTAAAAGTTGTTACTACTCTAATTTTGGGATGCTATAAATTTTTGTATATGTCGGCTAGATTTCATGAATTTACATTTTTTTATACATCTTTGCATATATCTTTATATTTTTACTTTTATAATTTTATCCTGTATTTGAATTTCATCTATTTTTATTTCCTCGTATACGTAATATAGAGAAAGTATAGAGATCATCAAAAAATTAGAACTGGAAACTTTGACGAATCTTCACATTTTATATCTGAGTTCGAAAGATACGTTTTTAAAATGACCATCTGTCTGTCTGTTACAAAGATAACACCAAAAGGAGCTGATGGGTGAAATTTGGTGTACGTTTTTTATTCCAAATTTGGAAATTTCTATTCAATTTTGTGAAAAATTTTTTCAGGGGAATTCTGTCTGTTCGGCTGTTCGAATATGTTAATACAACAACTGCAAAACGAAGAGAGTAAACTAAATAAAATTCGGTACACAAAATTACGCACATCTATAGAGTAAACATTTGTAAAATTTGGAGCCAAATCCAGTTAAAGGTTGACTGTATGTCGAACTGTATTTTCAGAAATTAGTAAATGATAATTCAAAAACACAATGATTTAAATATATCAAATTTGCTGTGAAAATTTGTTGTACTTTTGTTTCAATCGGTTGAGAAAAACGCGTCTAAAACTTGGATTCGATTTTTTGATACTATTAACACATGGCAAAGATAACTCGTTGTCTTCTTTGTAAATGGGATGTTCCAATCTTTTTTCTAAAGAATAGATGTGTAAAGAATAGATGTTTTCTAAAGAATAGATGTAAAATCTGATCTGGAATGTACAGGGTTCATATGGAAGTCTGGAGAAGTGCAGACTCAGTTATCGTCTTCGTCATCTGATCGGGGTTAAGCATTGATAGATTGTCAAATTTAAGAATTGTGGTGCTTTAAATTGTTTTTATTAATATGACTAAATTAAACTTAAGCAATGTACTTCGTTTATTTTTTTCTATTTATTACTATTTTATTTCGTATCCAAGCTCTTATTATGGATCCAGATTGCCATTTATGGATATTAGGATTTAATAATAAAATAATAAGTGATTGCGTTTTTTTTCTCTGTATTCATTATGGCGATAGTAAGAGAATGGGACTATATTGCACTAAACTTAAGATATAATTTTGAATTTATCTTTAGGGGAAATAAATATATTAAAAAATATCAAAAGAAAAACATATATCAATATTTTTGGTGCGTCTTGACTAATTTTAGTAATTAAAAAAATTATTACTTGTGTTGTTATATGATCGCTGAAAATATCATAAATAGCTAAAACCCTTAACAAGTTGATTATGTATTTGTTAGATAAATAGAATTAAATATTATAAGGAGAAACAAATTTAAGACATAATTTACCAAAATTAAGAAAAAAAAAACAATGTAAAATGAAAAAAAAAACATGAAACAATAGAAAGGTGTTTTAATTTCAGAAATTAAAATTAGCATTATTGAATTAATGTGTTAAAAAAAGCAGGATTTATTATTATTTGATTGTTAAAAATACTGAGTATTTACAGGAAAGCTACCAAATATGAATGTTAGTGAAAATAAATTACAATTTTCTTATATATCCTATTTTTTCATTACTTGCAATTACAAAAAACAAACATAAAAATTAGAAATGAAGAAATATACTTTCAGTTTAATTTGAGTTTATTACCAAATAAAACCAATATATCCTGAAGAAATAAAGAAAAGGTGGCGTTAATTTAATATAAAGCAACATTTGTTATAATCAAAAATATGTTATTACTCACTTGAGAGAGTTGGTTGCATGCAGCATATACCAGTTATATTCATTAAAATTAATGTTTTTGAAACATTCCTTTTCTTAATAGTTTTCCCTTCAACGTAAACACATTTTTCTTCAGGAGCGAAACATAAAAGTCTGTAAGAACATCATTTGTTTCGATTTAAAATGAAAATTTAGCCTCGCGTGTGAATTATAGCCTGCTAAATAATTCTCATAAACATCGTCTTTCATAGCCCATTTTTAGAAATTTCTTAATGCTGTAAGTTACGAAGAACCGCTTGTAGATAATTCTTTCAATGGAATATTTAAAATATTTTCATTAAGACACAATGGATTTTATTCCAAACAGTAGCATTTTATGAAACATTGTTCTGAAAAACGAAAGATGCTACGATTTTTCATGAGAATAATTAACGTAAATAATTGCAAGGAACTGATTATTTATTTTCTTAATTTAATTTTGGATTAATTTAGATACGATTTATTTGAGGCTTTTCTGAATAATAATGCTTGAGATATTATTTCTAGTGAAAAGAAAAATAATTTAGAAAATACTCATAATTTCGAATTATAAAACTATAGGAAGAAAAATGTCAATGCATCGCATTCATGTAAAAGAAAAGTCAACAGTTTCTCTTAAAGTAGGAAATTACTGGTTTAGGATTGTCTGATTCTGAAAAGTTAGCGAGTGTTTGTTTTCTACAACAAATCGGAGAACTAATTTTCTGTATAAAATCTATAAACGTTTTAATTGATAAACATATTTTTTCGAATCTGTAATATAGATACATAATACTCTTACAATAAAAAGAGAGACCTACATAAATTCAAAATAAATACTGAAAGGATGATTCGATGATTCCTGACCTTGAAGATAAACTTGGCTATCATTGGTCGACATAAATGAAGGTTTATGTCGACCAATGATATGAAGTCTAAATTTAATGCAGTAAGGTATCATATTCTAAGAAATATCCTTTACACACCAAAGTTTAAATAAATGAATGAGTGTTTCTATTTTCCCCGATCAACTAAGACTTATTTATGAAGTTTTGAATGTTAAAAATTTAGAAAAACTCACCATTTTCATAATCTTAGGCCAATGAATCTTGAGAAACCTGCGCGCTGATTGACGTATTTTCTTTGAAACGATGGATGGAAAATCTGAAATTATCCTTTTTTTTATTGAATAGTGATATTCAAATTTTCATAAATCAGTCAGTTTAAGTGATTGATTTAGTTGATTGGTAATTAACTCTTTTTATTTAAAATATTAGTGTTTCAAGAACATTTTGTTATTCGTGATTTCCACAGCAGAAACTTTATGTAAAATCAAAAATTCGTTCTTCATTAGACCATTTATTGAATCAAGTTACATAAAATATAATCATTTTCCATTTAGATCATTTTAGCAGATCTGTGTCTAGCTAAAGGTTTACAAATTAGCTGTATGGCCCTGATTTGAATGGATATCCTGTTCATATTAAACAAAACTTGTCTTAAAATAAAACTGATTTATTGGATTAATAATATAGAGAGTGTAAAAGATCATAAAATATTTTTTCTTGAATTTATTTTTTAGAAAAAATAATATTTCATATTTGTTTCATTTTCTACAAACACGTGCCGAAAATTATATTTTTGCAGATTTCATTTACAAAAAGATTTAATTTATTTTTAATTGGAGCTTTAATCAATGTGATGGCAACACTTTGAAAAAAGCTAATTTTTTCCCAGGAATGCTAAACGTGCTCGTGCAGCTTAAATTTTATTTTTATTTTGTACGAAAAAATATGTTGAAAAATATAGATAAAATATTTATTTAAAAATTCATTAAAAATAGAAATTTAAATTCAAGGCTAAAATATAGGTATCATTTAAAAGATAAATTTTTGATCTTTAACTTCATATAAAAATCTTTTTTGTGCGGTAATATTTTCGGACATTATAGCAGAAACACGCTAAAATTTCGCTTAATTTTTAAATAAATAAAATTCTAGTTAAAAATTCGAAAAAATAACCTCCAGGTGCACATTCCCGGCCTCCAAGGTATACAGGTGATAATTTGGTAGCTGTAGGTTGAATGGTCTGGCCTGTAGAGCGCCAACACACACACACACACACACACAAACAAACATTGAGTTTTATTATAAGTATAGATTTATTAAATAAAGTGACTTAACATAAATAACTGAATATTCTCAGTTTTACTACTGTTCTTCTTTCACTATAAAAAGATAGCCAACTAACTTCAAATTGAACTGACCCTTTCCCTGGCTCCAATATCATCTGGCCATAAAAAGACAATTCGTGATCGAAAAAATACCCTGAGGAAACTTTCAGATTAAAAAAAGGTAATAGCTCTCCAATCTATGTACCCTAATATTGATATATATTTTCTTTGTATGATGGATCTCTTTTCGGTGGATTTTTTTTTTTTTTTTGAAAAGCAGGCCAAAAATTGCCAAGTGTCTCCTCTTCAAGGAAAAATATGTAAAAAATAGGATTAAAAGTCGTGTTTGGTTTTTGCGATGTTTTATGTTTACAGAAATATTTCTTGTAAAAAAATTAGTGAAAGTAGTAAAAAAGACATAGCATATACTTTAAGAATTGGAAATTCCAACGGCCCACTTTGGCATTAGTTAAAGAACGCCAACTTGAAGTATTTTTGAAATAAGTTTTATGACCTCTCCCCATGTTAAATTAGTTGAAATATTGTTTTGGAAAGCAACAGACGTCATTTTCTTTCAGCGGATTGTACCACATTTATACATCAGACTATAAGCACAAATTAAAAATGACATAAAAAGTTTGCGATAAGTCTTTGATATATATCTTGTATTTATTTTAGAATTCGACTAGTTTTTGAAGTGGTGCTACATAACACCTAAAATCATATACATCCCGAAATCAAACGATGTTTTTAAACGAATCTCTTACACTAATAAAAAAGTATAAACTAAAAGTAAATTGTATTACTTTTTGATTTGACAATTTATTACATAACATTTAAATTTAATGGAAAAATC
This sequence comes from Argiope aurantia, assembly GCA_026543865.1. Classification (NCBI taxonomy): domain Eukaryota; kingdom Metazoa; phylum Arthropoda; class Arachnida; order Araneae; family Araneidae; genus Argiope; species Argiope aurantia. Next base: position 201,623 of record JAPMOR010081037.1, on the reverse strand, counting down.
AGTCATTTTCAATGATATTAGTCAATTGACACAGTAATGGTCATTGAAATAAAAAAACCTTATTGAATACTTATTTATTTATTATTAATTTTATGTCCATTCAAATGATTTCTAAAGATAATTATTAAATATCACAGCATCAGTTGCAATCAACTTTAAAAGTAATCGCAATTTAATAATGATTGGTGATTTCACAGAAATTTATTTATGGTACAAATATAAGGTTTATTTTTTTAATTAAATGAATAGAGTCAACCATTAGAACCATTATTTGCATATACTAGATAATCGATATTAAAGGAACATTTTTCTATATCATTTGTTAAAATTTAAAATTAAATATTTATCATGGTAGTTTAATTTAATAAAGGTGCTTAAAAACTTGTTTAATTCTATTGTTCTAAAATTTAAACTAAATTTTATATATCCAATTCAACACTTTTGAAAATGCACTCTATGCTAATATCACACATGCTTCGTATTTCACGCAGTCACAATTACCTTGCAAAGACTATTCTATATTAAATTCACATTCCACCTTTCGAAATGAAAATGTCACATGATCATAACAAGACCAATCATGCCCGAGAATATTCCCGGAAAAGGCTGTAAAATACAAAAGGAAAGAAAAGAAATTACTCTTATACGTGTACTTTTATACGAATATATATTTTTATTGTATGATGGATCTCTTTCCTGTAGATATCCTTTTTTTTATTTTTAGTAACAGGCAAGAAAATTGCAAAGAATTTCTTTCGAAAGAAAAAGAAAAGAATAAAGATCTTGCTCTGATTTCTTTCTAGTGTTATAGAGATATCGAAAAAACTTCTTCAAAGAAGGTGGGGGGGGGAATTAAGTTAGTAAAGGATGTAGAAAAATGGGATCTCGAATATATTTGAGAAATGGAAATTTTTAAAGGAATTTTTTTATGGAAGATTGATTATGAAATATAACAGTGGAACTGAAAAGGATTTGTTTGATCACTTCTGAATTTGATTTTCTAAACGAATTCTTTCAATATTTCAAGGAAATTTAATTCATTCAATTTTATAAGTATTTACATTTCAAAATGTGTCACGCATTTTACTTCAGGTGTATATTGGTTTGGCAAATTAAAATATATTTTAGAGTAAAGAATTTACTGATAACCAAATAAGAATATAATAAAATGATATATAAAGAATATAATAAAAAAGATTTTAATATTTTGAAAACATTAAATATGTATAAAAATTTACTCAGCATAAAAATATATAATAAAAATAGGTTTTCATAGTATTTAAATCACTTAGCTTTATTAGCTATTTGTAAAAAATGCATAATATAATGTAATATGTACACAGTTTGAAATACAAGAGTAGGAAGGAGAAGGAAGTGTAAGGGGAATATTTTAGAATACTGTTTCTTTCTGATAATACAATTTATTTACATTACTTATGCGTGAATTTTTCTTTAATTATTTTTTTCTTTTTATGAAGTATTTTTATGTATGTATATTTATACTGAAAATACAATATATTTCATGTATTTTAAAAATATTTTACGATATTTACAATTTGTTAGACTAACTTTTCATGATTTCCGAAACGAATGCTTAAATGCAACAAAGAAAAAAAATGCAATTCTTTTAAAATAGTTTTTTTTAATATGAAATTTTTGAAAAGAGGGGAGATTTTAATGTCTTGCAGAAACAGACAACTGTGCAATGTTAACACAGACAAATCCTAAAAATATAAAACTTATTATCTTTTTATTATTTTATGTAAAACTAAATCTGATTTTTGTTAAATCGCGTTATAAAGAATTTTTTTTTTGATTTAGACATTACTGCAGATAAGAATCAAAAGTTTATTTCAGAATTTTGATAAGTATAAAAAATGCATTGAAATAAAATTTGAGTTATCAGTATTCAAAGGAATGCTTTGCATAATAGGTACCAAATTTTTATCTTCAATTAATATTTGAAATCAAGAGCATTATAATAATGATATAATTTGAATTTTAATACCAAATTCTTTTATTTAGTGTTTCTATCTTAAAAAAATCGCATTAATTTGTTCATGATTGTACACTTAGAAAATTGAATTATTTTATTCCATACAATCTTTCTTTGCTTTGCAGATAAAATCAATACTTTAAATCTAATTATTTCATTCAGTCTCAAAGATGGAAAAGATTAAAAGAGCCACGAGCCTCTATTTATGGAAAAATTCTTAAGTGCTAAATAAACAAACAAAAACAAAAAAATATGATTGCGTCTCTACGTATACCTTAATACTTACATATATTTTCATTATCGTTTTCTAGTTGACTTTTTTTGGGTAGTAAGACAAGAAAACTCTTAGTAAAGTAATGTAAAAAAAAGGTTCCAATTAAAAAAAAAAAAAAAAAGATTACAAAGAACCTTTCTTAGTTTTTTTTTTTTTTTTTTTTTTTTGTGGTATAAAGGCAGATATCGAAAAAAACTTCTTCAATATCTTCCAGAAAAAACGATTTAAAAAATTAGGTTAGTGAAAGAAAAAAAAGAGAGAGAGAGAGAGAGAGAGATCGCATTCTTGAAGAGTGAAAATTCTAGAAGAATCCTCTGTTATTGAAGATTGATTGTGGAACATTGGGAAAAAAATAGAAGAAAAAAGTTTGTTCAAACTCTCTGGATTTGGAATTTTTTTACGAAAATACTTACTTAGTATTTCTATGTTTCAGATTTCTGAAGAAATAAGGAATTTGTATCAGTTCCGTAATTGAGGTTATGGATAGTACTTAGTCAAATATGTTCATTCGGAATGTTTTAAATAGATCTCAAACTTTAATAATTGAAAAAAAAAAGTAAACACACTTTTGCCAATGTGCAAATTTCCCATTTTCACCAACTTTTTAGAATAATTATAATAATTATAGTAGTAGCTGCATGGAATGGTGTTATGGCAATGTACATATTGATATAAATTTTTCCTTTTAATATTTTTTTTCATTTTTTTGGCTTTAATTTACAATACATTGGCACGAATATTATGAAAATCTTGAAATCCATACTTTTCAGATTCCCTGGCAGGTTACGTTATTCTTTTGAAAAAAAAAATAATTTACAAACCGACAATAATTTATAAGAATGTTAAAATAATATGTTTTCATCGAAAATACAAACAAACAAAATTTGTAAAAAGTTTCAGCTGGAAGAAATTGGAAAACACACACACACACACAATTTTCCACATGTGATTTTATAAAAAAATATATTTTAAAGATACGTTTTTATCGCCTTTCTTTCACGGAATGCTTTGTCATTCTTCTCATAGATGTTTGATATTTAATTTTTTGTAAAACTAATAAACATATACATACATTAAAGCAATAAAATCAGTCAATTCCAATAAAAATCGGTATATTCATACTAATTACCATTTATTTATCTCTTTTAATATTAAATATCAATGTATTAATCTGTATAGTGTTATCGCTCTACAGATCAGTCCCAATGACTTACAGTATCAGAATTGGGATGGATTATTTCCTTAATGGTAGGAATATGCAACTCAAAACGATTTTTAAAAAAAGAATTAAATTTTAATTAATTAAAATAATGCGAAATATTGAGCTTTTCCTCCATAACATACGAAAATGTCAGTTCGAAAAAATAATGTCTACATCATATTAAAATTCAAAAGTTTTTTGAAACGATTATACTAATTTCTTTCCATATAATTCTTTTCTACTTTTAATAAATATTTAAAAACATTTTAACCTGTTTTATTACATATTTGATTGTTGAACTGAAACTCCGATTATTTCAATAGATTGCTTGATTCAAATATTTTCATTTCAACGATAATCCATAACCAATGATTAAGTTATGGATATTTCGTATATTTTTCCATATGAAACAGGTTTTATTATAAGTGTGTTTTTAGTAAATTGTTTTAAATTTTATACGCTTAAAATTAAGGTCTAACTTCAGTATCTACTAGAAGATTAATTTTGGACTCAATAACCAGTATATAATAACCTATTCACTACACGATGTATGCGATAACTTCCCAGGAAGAGGAATGACCCGTCATCGACCATGACTCTGTTAAACAGGTAAGTTTCATATCCATATACATAAATTTATAGTCTGAGGTGCTTCCTAATGGGATTCACTGGTACATTTAGTTACTATTATTATCGCTCTTGATTACACTTACCTTATTTAAAAAGTAGGGTGTAACTAACACCTCATTAAATGTAACCATAAAATGTGAAGGACCCCACTCATTTACTCTTCTTTTTTTCGATACATCAAGATAAGACAATTTTTTCGTTACAAAATTATATATTAAAGGAAGATTTGAAGTATCAAAACTAGGGGGGACCACCGATTAAGAATTTGTTATGACATAACAAATGGTTCTATGTCCTCCTAGAAAACTGGCATGGAAAGTGTTATTCATAGTTCTGAAGACTATTTTTATTCTCCTCTGTTTGAGTGCAGATCTTAAAAATAAAATAAGAATGAAGAGATGTATATCAGTTTCAGATAATATCGATAATCTTACAAGATAGAAATAAATAATAATTTAAATCGTAACAGACAAAAAGAAAGGAGAAAAATAATAAACTTATTTTAAAATTTCTTTAGTTTAAGCTATTCGCGCAAGCATGACAAAATTTAATAAATTTAAAATAATTAATAAAATTCTTAATATTCTTGCACGCGAAATTGGAACCATTTCATAAATATATAATTCATTTCAATGCTTCCTATGTTCATATAGCTTTATTGTTATATCAAAATATCAGTAGCAAAATCTTTCAGATTTTTTTATTTTGATTGCGTTGATTTAATTTATTAACATTTCATTGTTAATTATTTAACTTGAATGGGTTGTTGAGTTTGCTCTGAAACTGTTGCAAAATGTTTTAAAATGTTAATTATTCCAAATAGTCGAAATTATATTAGGATTAGAAATTACAGAAGAAATTTTATGTTTTGCAAATTCGAAAGTATTATTAAATGCCTTATTTAGTTTTAACATACGAAATTTTGATATAACAAGACATTATATCTATTGTTTTGTTTAACTATATTATTTTACAGAAAAAAAAATTCTTTAAAATTTAAATACACTTATGCTTATTTTGCAATATATAAAGGTTTTCTATCATTTTAAATTACTATACAGGCGAGATAACAGTCAACATATCATTTCTCATCTGTGAAAACACTATGCCGTCCTATGAGATACCTACCATTGCTATCTATTGGATATCAATACAGTCCCCCATTCAACCAGAAACCATTCACCCACCTGTCATTGTTCCCCTACCCCAACAATCAGCACCGGGTGATTGTAGCAAGTGATCGCTGCACGTCATCAATTGTAGTCCTATGTCGACAAATGGGCCGTCGTCGGGCTCAATGGAACCCCAGCAATTCGACCCGACTACACATTTGTAACGGGAACTGTACCTGAACCGATGCGACATTAATGCCACACATGAGCATCCGCTTCCACGAAAAGAACGATGGTTGGCCCATTAATCGAAGTTGCCCATGAGTATGCTTTCTTTCTCCGTAAATAGATATGGTGGGCCATAAATCTGTTGTTTTCGGTGAACAAGATGCACATGTGAATACGAGAGTAAGAACGAAGTTATTATATGAAAACGGAAGTAAGAAGGAATCGTGCATCATAAAGGAGCTTCATCAATCAGGAATGGAAAAGTAGCGCATGGGATCTATCATAAAACAGCCGCTGTTGCCTCTTTGTGTTCCGAAATTTTCCATTTAATGGTTTGGGGAGGAAGGAAATAAGTATTTTGAATGCCATTAATATCTTTTGTATTTTAGTTGTTAGGAAATGTTATAAGACAAATTAATGGGGATTGTTTTTCTCTATATAGGAAAAAAAGTAAGATTTAACAAAAATTTTGTTTTACTTTAGGTAATCTGCAGGTTAATTAAATAATGACCATTAATGTGCTTAGTTGATTGATATGCAGATTACCGATGTTGACTACTTATTGAATCGTCTGCAGAATGAGTAATTTACAAAAATCTTTAATGATTTTAAAAGAAACTGTTTTTTTGCACATTCATATAATCTGCATCATTCAAGTGCAAAAGTTTTCTTTTAAATTTTATTTTTCTTGTTGCTTTACCAGATTTATCAATAAAAAAAATACCATTATTTTTCAAAATTTTTTGCGTTTTTTTTATTTTTAATCTGTAATATAACACAGAATGAAAAAAATAAAATGTTTTTCAATTAATGGTAGTAATTAACAGTGTCACAGGAAAGTTTACAAGTGGTTATTTTCGTCTCATCGAGGCTTGCTAATGGATTAAGATGATTCTATCTTTCAACGATAGGAATCAGAACAAAAAGAATTAGAAGAAAAAGAGGGAATTACTATATTCAACCGGAAAAATATATTATTTCATATCACATTTTGTATTAAAAAAGTAGAAACACAAATAATAGTTTAGGAAAATAGGATTATTTTTTCTAGAGTAGTTTTTTAAATTTAATATTTACTGTTAAATCTCATAAATACATTATTATCAAAAGAGGAGGAACGTGGTGGAAAAAAATTGCAACTATCATTGAATTATTAACTCTTCAACGAGCTAGAACCTAGAAAGTCATTCTTTGTACATTCGTCACTGTTTCAAGGCGATACTGGTTCTGGATCGTCGCTAATCAATGGGTTAACAGTGCTTGGACGCTACAAAACACAAGCAAATTTTTAACGATATATATATTTTTTGAAATTGTAAAGATATCTTAGCAATATTTTTTAATCTACTATCCATTGATTTAAGTATCTAAGACATCCTCTAATTAACGCAATATATTTCACAATAAATGTTTCTACGATATTGTTAGTTATTCTGAATGTAGTGCATTATTGTAAACTCTATATCATGAAGTCATTGCTTGGAATTTTTTTTTAATACTAGAGGATAATTATAGGTTAAGGAAAATCATGATAAATAAGAGATCCATCGATCATGAATATAAGAGAAATGTTCATCTACCAAATGTTTCAATGGCAAGTTGTCATATTATAAAAACACATTACTATTTTTCGTTACTTAAGGTATTAAAATAAAAGTCATGCATTTAATATTTATTGTTTTATTGAAAAGGGAATAAATACTTTGCATGTCATTAATATATATTAAAATTTCTTCCCCCTTTATTTGCTTTAACGAATGATCGAACTCAAATTCCGTGAAATTATTGATTTTCAATGATAATGGGGAAAAATCCTTTTAAATAAAATTTGCTTTTCATATGTTTTATTTTGGAAAGAATTTGAGTTTAAAGTAGATTTTTATTGTTGTTTTTGTTTGGGTTTGCTTTTTGAATCCACAGCTGATGAGAGATTAATTGAGAAGTTTCAATTAAAATAATAATTTAAACCAATTATAAAGTGAATTTTAAGATTTGGAGAAAATGTCTTGATGGATAAGACAATCACCAAAAATTGAATTGAATTTTTATTTTATTTATTATTTAATGAAGTCATTGAAGGGTTAATTCTGTTCATGCATAGAAATAAGGTATCAAAAATATATCATATTTAGAGCATGATTTCTTTATGAAAAACGAATAGAGCATCAAAAAAAATTTCGCTAAGCAAAAGCGTGAATAAATAAAATAGGTCTTATCATAAAACCATTGTAAGATATTCACAAATTATTTATAAAAGAATTCCATTGCTTTACAAGAACTGTACAAGAACATTACTTGAATTTTGATAAGTACTTAAATTAACTTTGAAGTATTTTAAAAGAGTACCAATAACCCGTTTAGATTTCTTCTGGTTTAAAGCAAAGAAAAAGAGAATATTTTAATGTAGTTGGAAAATGATTACTTATTCTGTATCATTATTGATTTTTCAGAATTAACAATAAAATAAGAAGGGAATATGAATATGAAGATAAAAAAATTATTTTGAGTTTCTGTTTGTATAATATATTTCTTTTTTTATAAAATCCTGTTTTCATCGCGGATAAGAAGAATCGTAATCGTGTAGCATACTAATACGAATTTCTAATGACCTGAAAATGGTATGGATTCTATAGGGTTATAATATATGACTAGATGCAAATTTAATTACTGTTGTTAAGATAAAATTCTGTTGTAGAAAAAATCGTGATTTTTAGCGTTTGTTTCTTTATTTAGAATTTTTTAATTCTGTTAGATCGTTTATGCTTGTAAAGAAGTAATTTTTAAATTATATCACAATTTGACATGGTTTCAAAAATTCTGAGATTTTTAAATAATAATACGTTTTCAATGTAAATAAAAATTTATTTTTTCGGAACTTATCACTTTATTAATGAAGTTATTTGAATCTTTATACAAACTAATAAAGGGTATATGTTGGAAAATTTAAGCAAAAAATTAGCTTAAGGTTCCATAATATTAATAATAATAAGTTATGAAATATATTGAAGACTAATTGAGAAAAAGATTGAGACAAAGATTTTCAAAATATGCTTCTAGCATTAGGCTTATAAATAGAATAAAGGAAAAAAAGTAGAAAATTCTATAAAAGATCTTGAAGTAAAAAGTATTTATTGAAATGATATTTACGACGAAATACATTTTCAAGAAATTTCATTAAAAAATTAAGTTTCTAAACATTAAGTAGGGGTTAATAATGTATCAAAAATACATATTTTATTCTATTTTATCCCATGAAATTAACTCTTACTTTTGTCGCTTGTTTTCGATTCGATTTCCTATAAAATGAATTTTTTTCTGAAATTTGACATGTCTATGGTCTAATCTTTTATCAGTTCTCTGAAGAGAGCTGTTTCACTTCTACAATTCCTTACTTGAACAATGTTTAAATTAATACTTTTTGTAAGGTGAAATTCGCCAAGTGTAAGACAAATTGTTTGAGCATTTCAGTTTAAAAAGTTATTTGTGGTTAGACCCATATCGTTAAACATTGAACTAAAAGTAAAGACCATTAATTGGAACAACTTACGAAGCTCTGTTTGGAGCTAGTTCTTATCTGATACATCTAAAAGAGATTTCATTTACTATTTTTCCCTAAACAAACATCTTTATTTCAACTTCCCAAAGAAGAAAATTACAATTTAAGAAGCATGTTACTTAAATAAACACATCTAATCCTCCATCTCCTTCGAATAAATCTATCTAATTAGCCATTTTCTTATTTATCGAAGCAGTTTAGCTTCGAAATTCTTCACTCACTCCTTCCTAAGAGGGTTAATTTACTATTCCTTCCTGCTCACAAAAGAAGCCCTTTGATCCTAATCAATCTTTACCCACCCAAAGATTTCCTTAGTGGTTTATCATACTCTCTGCCAAATAAAGTCGCCAAATTTCTTTTCAGCAGCCAAGGTGAAAGAAGAAAACTGAAAGTAAAAGATTCAAGTGTTTGGAAAAGACGCACGATGAAGCCTTTGGGCGTCAGATGAAAGCGCGAAAGGTGCGCTTAAAGAATTAACAAATTATTGTTTCTTGGAGTAAAGAAAAAAAAAATAAAAGGCTTTTCGTTTAGGAAAGTGCCTTGTTATTTCTATGTAACTAAAAGTAATGTCATTATGAATGGACATGCTTTTAAACATCGACGCTTTTAACTCTCAAAGAAGTTCCATTACTTTCAATGTGAACATATAATTCACACTTAAGCGATGAAGTGTTTTTTTAAGGAACAGGCATGTATTTGGCGAATTTTTTGGCTTTAAATATTTAATGCTTGTCATCCAATTAATCATGACTTAAGAGGCCGTTGCAAATTTAAAGAAATGGTAGCGATTAAATTTCTTTTCTTCCGTTAACAAGTGGATTGAAACTTTTCTTGGCGAAATGTATTTTGTTTTTAAGTAGCGGTCAAATTACCTGTCTTGCTCAAGTTGTTTGGCTACTTAGTGTTGTTGACATTGCCAGTTTTCATTTAACCATGCATTTCTAAGAAATTAAAAATAAAACTCCTTCACAAACTATTAAACTTTGAAAAACGTTTCTTTTTATGTCCTGAACTATAATTAAATCTCTGTGCAAACATGAAGGACTTAATTGGAAATGTTTGGAGATATATGTTTTTGAATTTATTCAAAATTATACATCGGGAGTTGATTATTTGAGTTAAGGTGCATAAAAAAATTCAAAATGAAAGAAAATATCATTATTTTAAAAAGTTTAGTTTTTATTTTCGAATAAAATATGTCGGTTTATATGAACAGGAAATTTTGTTTTGAAAATTTTTTAGTAACTTATTTGTAAGTCAAAATAAAAAAAAAATTATTAAAATAAAATTCTTTAAATCTTTTATTTTCTTGTATTCTGCAAACAAGAACTTTGCATACTTTATCGCTATATATAAATGTATTCTAAAAATAATTGCTTTCTAAGAAATAGTAATTTGATAATTCTTGAAAATATTTATTTTCAACCCAATAATGCTATTTCAAGAACTTAAATTTCAATTTTTGTGCTATATTTAATATCGAAAAAAATATGTGCCAAATGAAGCACATCACTTTAAAAGAATTAGTCTGCCATTTCTTAATAATATTTTTATATCTTAAAATTTAATATTTGAAGATTTTGATTTCAAACATTAAAAATTTGTATTTGAACAAATTGTTGAGAAAGTGAGTTTATATAGAGATGAATAATTTATCTTTTTTTATTACGGTACCTTTTTTTCTCTTCTTTCTTGTTTTAATTCTCTGTTGTTAAGAGATGTTTTAGAAATCTTTAGTAAAGTATAATATACAGCATTTAAAAAAAATCGTTGAATTCGGAAGCTAAATTTTTCCCAATAGTTTCAAATAACCTATCCATTTTTTTTCTCAATGCAATTATTCTTTATAATTATTTTTAACTCAAATAAACTACTAGCAATTGATTTTAATTTATTTGTTTCTAATAGAATTTAGATTTCTAAGTTAAGCTTCTTTGTAATGCAAAACATTTTTGTGCATAAAAAATTAATCTGAAATAACACCAAATTAAGAATTTTTTATCACGTTTTTTTGAGTAAAAATATATATTATCATATCTATAATGAAACTTTAAAATTAATATAAATTATCATCCCATTATGATGTATGATATGAAAATCAAATTTTATATAGTTGTTAAAAAGTGTTTTAGCGTCGTAATTAAATTATAATATATAAAGTTTCAAAACAGTTCTTTTAACTAACTAAATTTTTTCCAACATTTTCGAATAACCTCTATAATTTTTACTTAATGTAATTATGCTTTATAATTACCTTTGAAAGCAAATTAAATCCCTGGAAATTTATTTTAATATGCTTCTTTCTTTAAAAAATTTAAATTTCGAAGTTAATTTTCATTGGAATATAATAAATATTTTTGTGTATATAACGTAATCATAAATAGCACCATCATTTTCAGGATTTTTTATGTAGTTTTTCTGAGTGAAAATATATAATAGTATATCAGTTATGAAACTTTAAAATTAATGTAAATCAACATTCCATTATGATACATCATATATCATTTAGATTTTATATAGTTGCTAAGAATTGTTTCAAAGTCGTAATTAAAGCTTAATAAGCTTTAATTAGGACTTCAAAAGCTAAATCGTTTCCAACATTTTTAAGTAGTCTCTGTATTTTTATAATTAATGCAATTATGCTTTAGTTTGCAAATTAAATACCTTGAAATCTATCTTAATTTGTTTATTAAGGAATTTAGATTTAAAAGTTAATCTTCCTTGTAATGCAATAAATATTTTTATGCATAATCTTAAATAATATCATATTAAAGATTTTTTATCAAGTTTTTTTTGAGTAAAAATATATAATATCATATCTGTAATGAAACTTTAAAATTAATATAAATTATTATCCCATTATGATACATGATATGAAAATCAGATTTTATATAGTTGTTAAGATTTGTTTTAGAGTCGTAATTAAAGTAAACTATACAGCATTTAAAAATATTTTAATTTGGAAACTAAATCTTTTCCAACATTTTCAAATTACCTTTGCATTTCTTTTTAAATGTAATTATGCTTTATATCTACTTTTAAATGCAAAATTTCATCTTAATTTATTGGTTTCTTAAGAATTTTGATTTCTAATTTAATCTTTATTGGAATGTAATAAATGTGTTTGTGCATAAAAAATTAATTTGAAATAACACCATTCTAAAGATTTTTATTAAGTTTTTTTAGTTAAAATATATAATATATAATATAATAAAATATTCTATGTTTTTTTTTCCATTAGGCGAAGGCATAGTATTTAACTTTCAAAGAAAAAAGGAAAAAAAATCAATTAAATTATATAAAAAAGAAAATGTGTTAGGCTATCAATACAAAAAAAAAAAAAAACGAAATTTCACAAAAAAATCTTCCTTTATAATCAAATAAATATAATGGAATAAAATTATATATATATATATAATATAAATGCAAAATATAATATACAAAAAATAATGAACGAATATTTTATGATTGCATATCAAATTAATTTCGTATTTCGATATTAATAATCTAATGCATTGCAAGCAGTTTTGATATATGAAGAAAAAAAATTATGTTTATCTTTTGCCAATTTCAACAATTTTTTCGTACAAAATAAAAATAAAATTTAAGCTGCACGAGCACGTTTCGCATTTATGGGAAAAAATTAGCTTTTTTCAAAGTATTGCCATCACATTGATTGAAGCTCCGAATAAAAATAAATTAAATCTTTTTGGAAATGAAATCTGCAAAAATATAATTTTCGGCACGTGTCTGTAGGAAATGAAACAAACATAAAATATTATTTTTTCTAAGAAATAAATTCAAGAAAAATTATTTTATGATCTTTTACACTCTCTATATTATTAATCCAATAAATAAGATTTATATTAAGGCAAGTTTTGTTTAATATGAACAGGATATCCATTCAAATCAGGGCCACACAGCTAATTTGTAAAACTTTAGTAAGACACAGATCTGCATAAATGGTCTAAATGGAAAATGATTATATTTTATGTAACTTGATTCAATAAATGCTCTAATGAATAACGAATTTTTGATTTTACATAAAGCTTCTGCTGAGGAAATCACGATTAACAAAATGTTCTTGAAACACTAATATTTTAAATAAAAAGAGTTAATTACCAATCAACTGAATCAATCACTTAAACTGACTGATTTATGAAAATTTGAATATCACTATTCAATAAAAAAAGGATAATTTTAGATTTTTCATCGATCGTTTCAAAGAAAATATGCCAATCAGCGCGCAGGCGTCTCAAGATTAATTGGCCTAAGATTACGAAAATGTTCAGTTTTTCTAAATTTTTAACATTCAAAACTTCTTAGTTGATCGTGGAAAATAGAAATATTCATTCATTTATTTAAAATTTTGTGTGTCCAGAGTATTTCTCAGAATAGGATACCTTACTGCATTAAATTTAGACTTCAAAATTTTTGAAATATATTTATAGGCCGGAACAAAATATTATTATTGGTTTCATTTGAATCCTTTTGAAAGCAAAACTAAAAACTGAATTTTATGCTGAATCTGAGAAATTTTTGTTGAATTATTCTTTGAGAAATTACATAAATTATGAAAAATGTTTTGTAGTTCACATAACACTTATATACCGAGCGATTCTGTTTGCAATACTCATATTCAATAATAATAATAATAAATAAATAACAATAAAGATGATAAATAAAATAAAACGCTTGGTTTTATTAAAACATATCTTTATATTAATTGCAATTGCATCATTTTCACTTTAAATTAAAGTTGAATTTTTACCGGAAATGATAAAAATTTAGCAAAATATATATATAGTAAATTGAACGAAACGATCTAAACAACAGTATAAGTTTGGTATGACTATCAAAATTTGAAGATTAAAATTGTTTTGTTTGAGAATCTATTAAGAGACCAGTTACTTAAAATATTTAATTGAAAATTGTAGCGAGCGGTAATACTGGCGAACCGGCTGGTCGCTAAAGGTGGCTAGTATAAAATATATATTTCATTAATTGATAAAGTTCTTAAACATTAATTCAGAAGAACATAATTCAATTTAGTTTTTATTTTTTAAATAAAAGTATTATTTTTTATTTAAGTTTATTTAAGTTAAAAGTATTATTTAGTTTACATTTTTAATTAAATGAATATATAAAATGATTTCCTTAATTATTATTAATAATTTTATTTCCATGAATAATAGCCTGTGAATTTATGTCATATATTTCATAAATCGGCAAGTCTGATTTTTTGTTTTCATGTTTGGTCTACCATTGATGTTTTGTAATTATAAGTAATTCTGATGCTAACATTTCAGTAAGGAAATTACCATATAATATTTCAATATATAATTCCACATAATATGCCACATAATTTTGTGCATATTATATACATTTTAATATGTATTATAATTTTATAATATTAATATGTATTATTAATAAGTAGAAGCAGTCGGATAACCTATAAACATTGAAATCATATCGCACAGTACTAAAGCTGTTTCATGGGGAATTGCAATAACTTTGCCATATATAAGCCTCAACATTAAATTGATGTTGGAGCTTCAGGTTTTCGAGAGGTTTAGGTGCGCCTAATCATTCTCAATGTGCGGTAACATTAAAAATGAATTGAATGAACCTTATATAAAAGCTTTCGTATATATACATAAAACAAATTTTAGTTGTTGCGTAACTGCATAGAGGAAACATTTATTATATAGCTTTTATTAATAAAACGATTTATTTCCCCATGGGAAGCATAATTTACGTAAAAAGAATAAGTGATAAGATATACGTCAGTTTACATCGGGCAAGTGCAGATGAGACCAACATTTTTCCCTTCAGTGGTTTTACCTTGAGATTTTGAAAGGAATTTCTTTGACACGGGTGAATTTAGGATAGGGAAATTTAGATATCTTTAAAAAATGCTTATAAGCATTAAGGATATTAATTTTAAAGATCACTCGGAGCTTGAAAAAATACTGAAACTAGCAGTTTTATATAGTGCGTGTAGCAATAATGAAATAAAAGGCGAGAATTGGATCAGGAAATAAGAGAACATTTTAGAATGAAGGTGATATGGGCTAAATTAAGGTAAAAAGTAGGAAAATAATCCAGATTTAAATTATATTAAGCTATATCCTTTCATATATATATATATATATATATATAATATAAAGTGCTTATGTTTATTTGTAAAACATAAAAAAAATCGAAATTTTCTCGATACGTCTGCTGAATTATATGAATGAATTTTCTTTGTGGTGCTCGATCTTTCTTCTCTGGCTGGATGCCAAATTTTCCGGAGTTTTTTGTAAAACATTTTCCCTCTATTAAAGAAAATGCTGATAGTGTGGGGAAAATATATACCTCACATTGACTTGACTTTTCTTTCATCTCCTTTTGCTTATATAGGTAGGGAAAACTCGTTACTTTTGAGGGACAATTTAATGCATTTCCTGAAAGAACGTGAGCTTATTTCTGCTTTTTTGCAAGTAGTTACTCCTTTCTTAAGTATTTGTTTATTATATTCAAACTTATTTTCAACGAACTTGCAAAAATATTTAATTGTTGCATGTTACGTTTTAGCAAAGATGTAAACACCTTATTATATAATGTGCCGATAAAAATACATTTTTCATACTCTTTGAACTTTTATAAGTGAATAATTTGATTGATTAAAAGCTAAAAATTTATAAATAAAATAATAAGAATTATTAGATAATATTGACTACTATAGCTTATTGGAAACATCAAATAAGTTTGAAAGAATAAAGGGTTAAAAAAAGGCTATCAGTGACATAAAGAAAAAGGTAAAATTTGATTTTTTAATTTTATTATAGGAAAAGAAATCTTTCATAACAAAGTTTGAAACTGAATATAAAATTAATGTATTTGTTTAGCAGTTCAATAAGTTAGTATCATCTCTTGATAACAAATTCTGATGTGAAGCGCGAAGCCATTAAGAACCTGAACGGTTGAAACAGTTGTATAATAAAATCTCTAAAAAAAAGAACTTTAACTTTTGCTTAGATAGTAAATAAAATTCGAGTTATTTTTATATCTTGGATTTATTTACTTAAGTTTACTTTTACTTAAATTTTAATTGAAGTGGTGGTATAATGTTTTTAATACATCTAACTGTAGTTTAATAAAATAATTTCAGATTTAACAAATTTTACTAAAGCACTTTCATTTCACGAGAAACTTGCAAAAAATGTTTTAAATATATTCGTTTCTTCGAAAAATTTTCTGAGAATTATTGAATATTGGTGATATTCTAAATTTATATGTCTATAAAACTAAATATTTTTTCCCAATTTAGTGAATTTTATCATAACAATAGCTCTCCAATCAAAATGGCTGCGTAATTGTTTGTTGATATTATTTTTTTCTAGAGGTATATAAAAATTCTTATAAAGTGATAATTTTTTAAAATAAAATTTGATTACTCATCCTATTACCATAAAATATCTATAAATTAAATCGAACTCCGATCTATGATATTCCGATTAGAAAACAACACCCATTTGTGTTTCTAACATTCCCTTCTGTCATATAGAGAATCTAGAAAGAAAGGAATGGCCAAATAGTTTATCATAAAATTTTTGTTGAATCTATGTTTTTCAAACTTTCCTGGGTTCTGTAAAAGCCATATAAAAATTATGATTATCTCTGGAATAATTGAAACACACAACGAGAGAGATAAATGAAATTTAGGATATGGTTTATTATATTTAATTTTTAAGTCTTTATAAAATTCAGGTCAACGGTTAGTCTACTTGCTCATTTGTGTGAATATTAATATAATAACTAATATTGCAATGAGCTATAACTATAACATTTGTCATATTGTTATGGAAAACCCGTTCCATAGGTTCCAATCAATAATCTCAATTTTATATTCCTCGAAAACAAAAATACATAACAGCGAATGCCAGAACAACATTTGCATTAAACAGCAGTAAACAAGCAATTTGGTAGTAAACAACCGCAGCTGCAGAAAACGTTCTGAGAGAATTCGCTGGAAATCAGTAGTCCAAAGACAAATTCGCTCAAATACTCACTGGAACTCAACTCAATTGATTCACTCAATTTTCAGGTTTTTATGGACTCCGTTGCAAGGCATTAGATGTTCCGAAACAAATGCGGAAACTCGAGTCCTAATGGATTTAACACCGAAATTCTCGAATAGTCTAGATTCTGCATTTTTACCACCGAATTCGTCACTACATAGACGCGATTTCCTTTCACATTTGTTAGAGCTCTCTGTAAAACTATCTTCCTTACAAGAAAACTAATTGCCAAGGAAATAATATTAAAAATATGTATCAATATGATTTGATTACCAAAATGGTTGACCTTGGGCAAATGTGAATTGAATTTGTTTGTAGAATTCTTCTGCGGATGAAATCCGTTTGTGGAAATGTTTTTTGGTCTGCCTTATACATATGAATGGAGTAGTTAAAAAAATGCTAGAAAATGTACGAATGAATTTTATTGCATGAGTGAAGCAATAAAATGTGCCTGTTAGTTTCTCTAAACTGCATTACACATCTAAACACAAAACTCGATACTCATAATTCCTTCAGCTAAATATTTTTAAATTTCAAATTACGGCAGACATTAAAGTTTAGCTATTTCACTGACTTTTCACCTTTACGGTGAGTTATATTCATGAAATTACATAATTAAGTCAATTGACATCAACGTGTTATTGATAAGTGCCTATGCAATGCATTATTTCAAATGCACTTTATTTTTTGGAGTAGTATGATTTCTCTTTCTAATGTCTTCTTCAAATTGAGTAAATAATTAACAAATATATTTTATCTTGACATTTTACATTGGAAGAAAATCACTCCCTCAAATGTTTGACAGAAGAATAAAAATTATACGGATGAAAAGACATTTTTGAAATTGTATAACTGTGTAATAAAATATTTTTACTCGAAAGTCTTTGTGGGATTTATTACGGAAAAGCACCAAATTATTGCTTAATCCTTATTTAATTAAATTTCCCAAAAAAGCATTCAAAAAATCTACGATTCCACCATGATAAGTATATTTGTTACAAATTTGGTTCCTCTGGCTCAAACTTTCTGGCATGTAGAGCCTCGTTAATCAGTCATCAGTCAATCAATCAATCAGATATGCACACACTCGCGCGCACACACACACGCACGCACACACACACACGCACGCACACACATATCTTTATTATTTGTAAAAATTGAGAAATGCATGAAGAAATAGAAGAGAGAAGTCTCTTACTGCTCATGTCTCTCTTTGTCAACTAACGGATGAATGTCTCAGAAGACATAATTTTGGCGCATTAAAATGCGCCATAAATGTATTTCATTATTCAAGTGGATGAATTGGAAACCAGAATTCAGCATACAGAAAGAAAGTTCTGCTTCATATTTAAAGTAGAAATCAGTTCTTATAAGTAAGTAAAATATAAATTCAAGAAGTCAGAAGTCATTTTTAGCCTTCAATGCCAGTTGCATGTCAAATAACCGAAATGAAATTTCGCCACGATTTTGAAAATGCCATTTGTAGTTGTCACCAGAAGGTACTTTTAGACATCTGAAGATTTTAAAAGTTTTTTTTTATAGCTCCAGAGTCTTCTGCTTTTAATATTTAAACTCGAATAACTATGAATTTTTCGCCATTTTATTTTACTCGTCTCTTCCTCGAGTTATGGATTATTCATCTTTTCACTTTTCACTCATCGCATTTGATTTCTGTAAATTTATGCATAGTTAGCGATACTTAACGTAAGGAAAGATTGATCTAAGATCATAGTGCATTTGAATGCAAACTTAAGGGAATGGATAACGAAAGAATGGTCTAAGAATTTGAGTATTATGACATTTTCTTACATTCAAATTATCTTTCTTTTATGCTGATCACAATGGTACTGTAATTTACTCTGATTCATATTTTAAAAATTAAATGGATGTGCACTCCTCGAAACTTTCTCACAGATTCTGTAATAAATGCAAATTATCCCTTCACACATATATATAAAATTTTGGATCCTATGTAAAGCCGCGAATGGCTTGCATAGTAATGGCAAAGTATATGTGATGGATGACATAATGGATAAGGCGCACTATTTTAAAACTAAAACATATGATTTATTCCATGTCGATTTGGGAGTTTGATATTGAGGATTATTGCCGATATTGGCTTTTATACATCTGCAGATACAATTTACGATTACAGATAATATATGGGAATGAAAAAGTTACAGTTGGAATGCTGGTGGTTAACAGGTGAATTATCTCAGATCCTAATCCATAGATCACAGCATATAGATAACATTAACGATATATAAAACTTTAGCATGAATCTAGACTTTTCTTAAATCTATCATGCTATCTTGAATTATGTTTTTTGGTGATTGATCCCTTGGCATGCGGTTAATACACAAGAACCTGAAAGCTGAATATGCATTTTGAGGGTCCTTCTTTCCGACCGATTGAAGTCAAGATTTAACAAAGAACTACAACAACAGTCACAATATCATATACCAAAATTTAGCATTGCTTTTTTGAGTTATCGCATTCACATGCACATGCAAATACAGAGTGACAGATGGTCAATCGTTTGGCTTTAATACGGATCAATATTTTAGATGCTAAAACTATCTAAGAGTTTTTATCTATCTTGCTTTTATCATTTTGTGATTACTGTGCACACTTGTTTTCGGATAGACAAATAGCTAGAATTTTAAATGGATTTCGTCCAAAATTTGATAAAAATCTCTAAATTCGATGCAAAGTCCGTATTCCAAATTTCTACTTATCTAGCTGAATACTTTATGTGTTGCATATAAGGGAAAGTTAAAACTCAATATGGTTCAACGCATTGGTTCAGTTATATGAGAATTAATTTTGAAATGCAATTTTGTTTATAGAATTTCGTAAAATTTGTAATATTTGGACTGTTTTGATGGCACACAGTGATGCATTTTGATGTAGACACACCGCTGTATGCAATTTGTTTTGAGTGATGTGGACATCGTGGAATATTTGAAACCCATTATTCTCAGTTTGACAATTCAGACAGAGAAGTCTATGATGGGTTTTTCCTCACTTAGATTTTGTTTTGGGGGTAGGGGGTTGTTTCATGTAATTGTGATTCGTACCTAAAGAGAAAGAAATCAGATTGTCGCATACGCTACCAAGATATTCTTTAGATTCTAAAAGTGATGGAGCTTTCCGTATGTGTCATTATCATAACTGTTACTGCTTCAGGCATTCTACGACTTCAGCAACTGTGGTAATCAATTGTTCTCAACGCTAGCTACTGCGTACATATTCTCCAATAACTAGGGAATTCCCGTAGAAGTTGCAGAAATTAGGTGGAAATTACGGATATATAAAGGAAAACTACTGAAAATTACAAGAAACGGGTATATATATATATATAAGAAAAACTACAAAACATGATGAGAAATACATTTTTTCCCAAATCTTCACTCATAGTGAATAGTGAAAATATTTTTATTATGGTTAGAAGAAAAACACCGGAAGCTTGTTCCAGCATGAATATAAAAGTTCTCGAGTTCTTCCTCAGAACAAAAACGAATATAGAAGTTTTTAATGATGTTCAACTGAACGATGATGACTTAAAAAAGCAAAAGTACTTGCTATTTAATAAAACAAAATAATTAATGTTTAACAAATAGTGTTAATTTATTTGATTAGCACAATCGTATTCTGTGATTTTTTAAAAATATTTCACCTATATATTTAGCCAATAAAAAATATATGAATTAATTTTTAATAATATCTGAAAATATTTGTTTTAATTAGTTAAAATTCGTTGGAAATATGTATTCTTCAATATTTTGTTGATATTATGCTATATGTAGGATATGATACGGGATTTAGTGGCGCAAGAGTCTTATTTGATTATACTGCGTCAGTCGTATGGTTAAAACATAAAAAGCGATTTTATGTAAAATTCTGCAAAATTAGAAACTGAATAATAAAACTGCAAAGCTATGTCTTCTAATATTGCAAAGAATGCAAACACATCGGAATATTAAATAAAATAATTAAAACCAATTGTTTTTAAATATTTAAAGAGGTTTTTGTTGGGGCGTTCCCCCACGAGCACTTCCTTGTAAACTGTTGAAGCACTGAAAAATCGTAAACGATGATTATTAAAATCTAAATCTTCATTTAAAAAAGTGAAGAACAGTTAAAATTACGTGATATCTCGAGAAGAAAGGAGCTTGATTGCCAAATAAAAGGATTTTATGAGTAAAAGTGTGACCAATGCTATATGCACTATATCTGTAAAAAAATACTATTCATGACTGGTTAATCAATGTTGGAGGGTATGTTGAATAGAAGCGCTGTAAACGTATCAAACTAATACTTATTTTGTATCGGTTAAAATTATGTACTAGCCTCCATTAAATTACTAATCCTTATATATGAAACTTAATTTAAATTTAAGATTTTGAGGTATTTTTCCAGATCTAAATCCAACTCTTTTCCTCATGTTTTACGCCAGCCATTCCATAGTAAATCTATACAACTTTCCTATAAATTACCAAACGGATGAAAGATTTCACAGAGCATTACAAGCTCTGTGCTAGCCTAAATGTCAAAACATTCTCAGCATTTATTACAGAGAACTACTCTAATAGCATTTATAATCGCAATACTCTCTGTACAACGCTCTTTGAACATCTGCTGAAGTGATTATCCTGTGGAGTGGATAAAGTAATTAATTGTGAAAGGTTGTATCGCAACTTGTCATGCAGTTCATCATGATACGCGTATGCATATAATGAACAGACTTAGAAAATTTGTAGAGGGATTTACTATCGGTCATGGATAGGAGAATGTTTCTTTTCTAGACTTATTTTCAATTTTGTCTTAAGAGTTTTGGAGGCAAATTGTTTTTCGTCACGCACTATTTATCATAGAATAATCAAAAATGTGTTTGTTAAAGCTTAAGATAGATGAATAACTTGTAAAAGTTGATATTTGGCGAAAATATGTAATATTTTTGTATTCAGTACTCTGTGAATATTGTGAAAATTTCTATGTATAAATCTGTTTGAATTTTAATTTTTTACTTTATTTTTGTGAAAGTCATATTTTGTTGGCCAAATTTGGTATAAAAACTTCTCAATATGATCTGTAGTTTTTTAAGTACAAGCTAAGTAATCTATTCATGAAAAAATATTTTACAGTTGTGTTAATGCTTCATAAAACGAAAAGACTTTGAAATGTCATGCTATTTATTATTTGAACGCATGTTGTTAAAGATTGGTCAGAAATACCGCTCCATCCTTAATGCAGGAACTAGATAAAATGTCTTCAGAAGTATACAAATATAAAAATATCATTTCATATACTGCTTCTACTTAAGAAGTCTAAGGTTTTTAATTTATTCCTCTTTTTAGTTTTCATATAAAATAAATAATATTTGGCAAATCGAATTTGTAAGATATGTCATTAAGATATGTAAGATATGTTCTTTAAATAAATTTCTTTACAAAATAAAAATTATTCTCTTATTTTTCATTTACATAGTAGAAAAAAGTGTTTTTATACAAAAATAGACTTTTCAGACGATAAGACGCATGTGTATTTTTCATACAACTTGCTTCTTTAAAAATTTTAAACTGATTCATTTACTTCATTTTAAAAATTTTAAACTGAAATATAGTATTTATTTTGGATTTAGAAACAGGATATTACATTTTTCAGTTGTCACATTCCCTCTCAAAAATGCATGACACATTTGTTGCATACTTTGTTTTCATCAAAATGCCACATGTCATTTAGTTATATATTTGTGGACTAACTCCATTACATATTTATATTTTGCATTATTAAAATGTAAGAAATGGGATTATGCTTTCTGAAAGTCATTTCACAGCAAAGGAGTAATATTATTAAGATAATTTTAGGAGCTATCTCTACCTTACAACAAATTAGCAAGATA
Source organism: Argiope aurantia (assembly GCA_026543865.1). Lineage (NCBI taxonomy): Eukaryota > Metazoa > Arthropoda > Arachnida > Araneae > Araneidae > Argiope > Argiope aurantia. The sequence continues at coordinate 178,655 of JAPMOR010081037.1, read as the reverse complement.
TATTGATTTATTTCTTGAGTAATACGGAAACTAATATATAACTATTGTAATTGTACCTTCTTTGCCACAAATAAAATAGCTTTTAAAGAATAAACAATCAATGTAATTGGAGCTCTCTCAGAGTCGAATTACCTGCAATTTTCAGAAAAACCTTCATTTTAAAAAAATCATTCATTTCTATCAGTGCTATATTAGTTTAGTAAACAAAGAAGTTTAAAAAATAGGCACCAGGTGCAGAAGGGACATATCAATATTCTTTGAGATTATGACGATTCTGAAATTACAAAAAGTTACGACAGAATGCAATCTAAAATAATTGTTGAAATATTTTACAGTTTACAAACTACGTATTTTAAGTTTTTCATTATCTCTAGGAATCATGAAATATATGTTTATCAGTTTATGAAAAAGATGTGCAATAGTTATTACCTAGAATTAAAAATAAAACATTCTGAAGCAACATTCTTTTGAGCAACACTTAACTCTTCGCTGTCGAGAGGTGATTAGGCAGCAATGGCTTGTTGTTAACATCACGGTTTCGGAACCGGAGGGTTGCAGATTCGATACTGAATTTACCGAAATACCGCAGTGCAAGTGATTCTGGTGCACGTTAAATCCGTCAGACTCTCTCTAGTATGGTGTGCAAATTTTTGATGCCAGCTCATCTGTCATACTCGTCATCTGACTGCGGATCAAATTATGAAATCCGACTCAAAATAAATAGCCCTAGTATAATTAATTTAATTTAATTAAATATCCAAGAGGTGGATCTTGTTCACCATTTGCTTTGTTATGGTAATCCGAACGAAAAAATCGTCGAGTGCATAGGGTTAAATTAGAAAAATTATAGCATAATAAAGTTTGAGGTTTGATTTGTTTTCGCCTGGAATTTTATGTGTAACCACTTTTATTATCACGCAATAATGTCTCTCTAGCTGTCCATATGTTTATCCATAAATTCCATCATTCCAATACAATTATTCATTACTTTTTAAAAAAACTGTTTTTACTAGTTCTTTTCTGAAACAAATGATTTTCGCGTGATACGATTCACAAATACTACTAAGATATACTAAAAAAAATTAATTATTAAAAATCAAGAACCGATAAGGAAATGTTATTAGAATCGTATAAAAGACTTCTATCCAATACATTACAAGTATTCTATGTATAAGTTTACTTATTAGCCCATCAAATGTCTTCAAATATTTTCGAAAACCCAGACTTGAATCTTCTGATAAGAAATCCCTCCTTCTGACAGAGACAAACGAGTTATCCTCGAATGCATTACACGATTCACCCTAAAAGTTTGTTGTGACATGATTAGTTAAGCCCAACTCGTAACTCAATAAATCTGGGAATCGATTCTATTAGCATGCACATCGATTCTGTGAGCCGAATACACGAGCAACTGCGTGCACCGGATTTCAAGTTTCAGCCAGTACCGCTGCACGAAGTTATTCAGAGAGGGATAAGGAAGCGATTGCCTTCGGAACCGGGGGTCTGTCATGAGTTGCTTTCTATCTAGATTAATTTTAATCTTCCTCAGATAATTTATAGCTTTAACCCTCGCAGACATTGTTTCGTTCATAATTTGTCATTTATCTCGCAGTGGAGGCGGAATACCCCTCTTAGGGTGTCTATAATCAGACGAGGATTAGGGAGTTTTGAATTAGTTTGTATGTAGAACTGCTTGGGGGACAAAGAATATTCAGGGGATGCCGAAAGGATTTAGAAAGGAAGAATAATTAAAGTTCAGAAGAAAGTTTATTTTTTATTTTTTTTTATTTGATGGAGCATTTAGGCTTAGTTGTTGTGTGAACGCAAAGATAAATTTGTAAGTAGAGATAAGATAAATTTTATTTATTAATAGAATGTAATATTTGTGTGTTAAAGAACAACATGAAAACATGTGGAACAATATATGTCATGTATGTATGGGAAATGATTATAATCTATTATATGCACATTTGTACAAAGAATTCAAATATTTATGATATCAAACAATGTTTGGTTTGTTGTGAGGAAATTTTGCATGCAAATATCTAATTCTATAAGACAGTTAACATATTAATCTACAAGCCTATTTTGAAGTATTTAATGTCAAAATTCTCTAACAAATAAAGGATTCTAAACATGATAAGTAAGTTCAGGTCTGGCGACTATGATGGCATATACTGCTCAGATATTAATTCTTTCAAAACATCATTGACGAGAATGTGTGTAAATGTGAGTGCATGCCTTTAATGAAATAAAAATCAACTACTAACAAACAACTAACAAATGAGCGTAGATAAAGAGACAACATTCTTTTTGAAGGCCTATAAGTCACTCAAATATAATAAATGTCTAGACAAATATTAAATTCTATAAATAATATATTTATCCATCTGTGAAAAATTTAATAAAACTTTTTATTTCTTTGTTCAGAAAATGAGTTTATCATTATCAAATATATTTCTTACAAAATACCAATAATTATGATTCATTTCAAAGCACAATTTCGGGGAAATTTCTGTCCGAGTTCTCCGATATTGGCCTTAGAATCCGAAAGATCCCGTGGTTTATAATATTTATATACAGAACATTCCGAAAGACTATTTGTAATTGTTAATCACCAATGAAACATGCAGAATCAAATCATTTGTGAAATCGAACTTGGAGTAGGAAATAACACGATTTGGTGCTAATACAAGAAATTCTTTATTAGTCCAATCAGTTAAAAGAAAGGATGCGACAAATCAAAGAGTTTATCTTAGGTTTAATGAAAAATAAATTACGGTACATGGATTAATTTGACTGAATGACAGCATATGAATTGTATGTTGCTTCAGACGTTAAATTCCTTCAAATCATATTTTAAATGTTCCATAAACTTTTTATTGGTTTTACATTATACTTACCATTATTATTTCTATCGTTTTATGTATAATTTGTAATATTCTAATAACATAACAAGGTTGTTGAGATATGGTAAATCTGAATTTCATTGCATCTCTTTCCACGTTATTTTCTTACCTAAAAAGGAAGCATCTATAGTCTTTTCCGTTCTGTTTTTAAATCCATTTTTGCAATGATTAGTTTATGTTTATTTTAAATATGTTGATTATTTTTTTCTTATCCAATTAATAAGCATAAAATGATGATGCATTTTTAAAAAATAAAACTGTTAAATATCAGAAATTTGTCCCTTGCAATTTTATGGCAAAATATACTTGTTTGTATTTAAATCATTTTTTAGATCAATGTAAATTAAGAACATGAATACTAAATAATTTTTTTTTGAAATTTAAAGAGTGAATAGCATTGTCTTAAAACGAGAAGTTAATATAACTAAACTAAACTAAATTAAAGAGTGAAAAGTTATAAAGGAATAATTAGCTAATTCACTTTTCTTCATTGTGCCTTTTATTTTTTCTTGATTGTATGTAAAAGGTACACGCATCTTTTTAAGAATATTATAACAATTTTAAGATTAAACATCTTATTAATTTTTTTCCTATTCCCTAAAATAAAATAAACAGCAAAATAAAAATAAAACCATCCTTATAAAAGCCAAAATAATGCTTCTAGGAAAAAATTTATGGATGCACATTAGAGTAAAAATTAAAACCGCGTTAATCCTTTTTATGTGAATTGCCCATTTCGCATTTTATTACAACAAACTACGTATACACAAAGCTTCAACTTCAAACAAATACTTTTCCTACGTGTAGTATAAACTTTCAGCCAATATGTCTTATCACTTTTTCTTATCTTTCTAAAGGAAGGGGAAGATATAAAAGTTCATCCTACGGACCAGAGTTTCCGAGTGAATTTTTTAAAACATAAGTCTTCTAGAAGGAAAAGGAAAAGCAAAGCTACCTTGCTGGTTATGGAAAAGGGATTTAAATACTTAACTGGGTAAAAAATAAAGAATCAAAGCTGTTTTCTGTTATTTTTGGTTTTGGAAGATATTGGAGCAGACGGCTGGTTGTTACAGCCTTAAAAAGTTAACGTAAAAAGTAGGAGCATATTATTGCCTTGTGCAGATAGAAATATTTAATGAAAAAATTGCATGAAAACCTTGTAGAAAAAGGAAGGATATAATAAAATTTTCTTTTTATTATGTTGAGGATATTACTTGCTGATTAATAATTTTTACTGTCTGAAAAATGATTTTAAATAAGAATTTTGCATTTTTTTCTTGCTTTACATATATCTTACTGAAGAATTAGTTCTGATTCAGAATATGTAGTTAAGGTATTCATATAATACTGCATTATGTTTAGTGATTATAATGTGAAAGTCATTCATACTAATTTTATTATTTAGTTTTGATTAATTTCTTTAATTAATTTTGATGAAAATGTTTAAATAAATAATATTATTTTCCAGTGAATAGATATCAAGGGTATTTATATGCTTTCAAAAAAATTTTAATATAAATTTTATAAGAATAAGAATTGTGAAAATTGTTAAAAACGAGTGCAGCATTCTTATGGAGAGAGAAACAGAATTATGTACCCATATATTATGCCTCCACTAATTAATAATTCAAATAAAATCATCCGTCATGGGATTAAAAATAAAAAAATTAACTATTCAAAAATAATAATATATTAAATTAAGATAATTAACTACTTGATTCATTTTCCATTTTCTTATTTACCAGTTTTGATAAAATTTAGATTGCATAACTTATTTTTAAGAAAATTCAATAATTAAAAGTAACAAGGCTTTCTAAGTGGAAATTGAAATTTATTTAGAAGTGTCGTAAAAAAATATGTTAAATGAATGTATGCTAAATAATAAGCAATTAAAAAAACATATTTGACTTGTTTTGAATTACACTGAGATTGCGTCCTTTCTACTTTTTAATATGATACAAATATAAAATATAAAATGCAGGGATATATTATTACAAAGCTTTTTGTAGATTTTATTTAAGGATTACAGAAATGTTAATTCGAATTCATTCATCGTGAAAAAGAAATATTTTTAGTATTAATAACATAAAAATAAATATCAAAATTAGCGGAAATACGCAAATATTTTTAATAAAATAAACATTTACAATTTAAATTTTATATGATGCAATAAACATATTTTTAGATAATTTGATATATTATCATGTGAGTACATGGTGGTGTTTTGGTTAGGAGGTTTTGAAGCTCGAAATCGCGTAGGCAATGAATAAAGCATAAATGGCAATTTTCATCATCATCTTGTAATCGCGTATATTTTTTTACCTGCTTTTACCAGTATTGCATTATTATTATGGTTGCTTCTTTGAAAGCAGATGCGTTTTTAAAAGGTTGACGTAGAACTATGACATCATAGCTGTTATTTTATCTCAAAATCGGTCGAGTTCCAAAACTTTGTTTGCCAGATAGAAAATGTAAAAATGAAAGCTAAAAAAAATTATATGTATATATATATAGAGAGAGAGAGAAAGACCGATGGTTTCTTGATTGTTTCAGACCGGTTTACACTGGGTAATGACTTAAATCAATTAATACAAATAATGACTTAAAAAATAACAATGTCCTCACATGATAACTTGAAATTTGCGATCATAGATTTCATTTTAATTTTTTATTATTTTTAATTAAACTTTCATCTTCCATTTTTTCGAAAATCGGTTCAGAAAAGTGATTGAATATTCATTTAATGAATTCGGTTTTTTTTTCATTGAGAAATTGAGTAAATTAAAAGTATATACTTATGTAGATGATTTGCTGTATCAATAAGAATTTATTTCTAGTATAATTTGGCAATACGTATTTCAGTTTCGCAATAACTTTTTTACTAAAATTCTTTAAAAAAATCCTTTTATTTTCTCGGTATGTAAAATATATGATATAATTAACAATATAGTAGCTGGTGGATTTTTCTTTAAGCTAAGGCACGCTATTTGAGACGCTTGGCATATATTGACCTTGCACTCGAAAGTTCTAAATGTACACCCGTCTTCTGCATAATTAACCTTTTGTATTACTTTTCAAAATACGTGTAATATTGCATTTATTGTCGAAAGAAAAATGCGTTGAAACCTGGCTTGATTTTCTCAAACCACAACCATAGACACAATTTATCCTTTGTTTCCCCATTAGGAAATAAACATCATGAAAATGAGGAAACAATTTCTGGAATGTTTCCTCATTTTCAGCAGCTAATTAAAAGAAATGGAGGTCATTTGAAAACTAGGCTTCTTTTTCTTTAGAGAAACAGTTATGGCACTAATTGGGCAAGCATAAGACTCATTACTATCTTCGACTACAATGGAATGGTTTGAACTGAACTATAGTTAACGTTGCTCTCTTTAGATGACTCAACAGAGATTAAATTATTTTTAAACATCGGGAAGTTTTAAATCGGTACTTCGGAATTCATCTTTTTCAGTATTTGCAAGATTATATTAGAAATGTTCAAGCAAATCTATAAAGTTTTGGTCAGCTTATAAAATATTTCGTGTAATGTTTTAATTTAAACTTTTCGGAAATGTGATGTATATTCTTCGTTCAGCTTCCTATATCGTAACAAATGGAAAAGCCATATTTCTGCTGTACATAAACGGCTGAGGGAGTTGGGACTTGAATCTTCTAGAATGCTGAATGTTTCAAGGTCAATATCTGGATGCATTTTATGCTATGTATTTCAACCTTGAAAGAAAGGCACCTATCCCGATACATTTTGGTGGCATCTCGTATAAACCAGCAGAAAGGTCCTCTTCTCGATTTTCTCTTGTCCATATGCAATATAGATACAAACTTCTTTTATATTCTCTTACGGGATAAAATAGGTAGAATGACCACAAACCTTGAAAGTAAAATTTTCACACGACATTTTAGATGGATCATCTAGCTCAAATTGATCGAAATGATTAGGAATTGAAGTTTTCATTTACTTATAATTTAATAAACATTGAATATAAAAGATTATTTAAATTATGGTTATAATTTTCTGATCATTACGGACAAATTCTGTTTTATAAATTATTTGGTATATGCCACTGCTTTGTTGATCACACAAGCTGAGATAAAAATATACTTTCCAATAAACGTGTTATCACCTTTCCCGTATATAATATTATGGAGTTTGAGTAAAGCTATGAATGTCTTGTCTGGCATTTGTGAACAATAGATATGAAATATAGATCTTTGACTTAAATCTCGTATCTTTATTGAATCTAGTATACGATTTTTGGTAATTAATCTCTGCCATGCAGTTATTAAACAAGTATTGAAAATTGAATATATAGTGGACTCCATTTTAAAACCGATTTCAATCAAAATTTGATAAGGAAATTACGATTACAGTCGAACTATCAGAAATCGAATTCCCTTTTATTTAAATCATTTCATGTTGGAGTTAATGTTTTTACATGTATGTGAACATACATATAGACAGATGGACAGTCCATTTATAGATATAATTCAAAATTTAGAACAGATCTATGAATTTTTAAAGGCTGAAATTATTAATTAAATTTCTGTTACAAATGCGTTAAATTAAAGATTATCGCGTTTAAATATATGTAAAAGTACAACCCACAGACGATCAACTTCTCACTGATTGTTTTCAAAATGTGATACGAATCTATGCCAAAGATTCAAAATCAGTATATTCAATTGTATATATCCAGCGTTATCTAGCTATGGTGTTCACTTGGAAATCTGAGAGATTGACTTCATCTGATTGGAATTCGTTCAAAATTTGAATGAAATGAACAAATTTGGTGTAGAGATAATATACCTGTACCGTCCTGCCGCTCATTTAACGTCAAGTTGCTTTGGAACCGAATTTGTTTGAACCTCTTCAGCCTTATTGGGAGTTAAACTGAAGTGATATGGGCGTCGACGGAATAAAAAAAAAAAGGACGAGGCTAGAAGGGGGGAGTGACTTTGGTTTCGGTTCTGTGTGTGATGGCCGAATCCTGAACTCTTTATATTTAGCAATTTTAAATTAGTTTGGTTTTGAAAACCCCAGAGGATTTTAAAATGTTACACTTGTTTTTTATTTATGTTTAATATTAATTGTTGTCTATGTCTGTGAATAAATGTCACAGACATCTTTGTGACATCGTGTCACAAACATAGCTTTCAAAACTATGTTTTCTTTCCCAACACATTACACACCAAATATATTCAAAAAATGCGATTTGTGGATTTAGGAAAATCTGAAATGTGGAGAATCGTCAAAATCTAGAGTTTGATTTTTTTTAATGTTTGTAATAATTTCTCTTTATGCAATATACTAAAACATAAAGAAGAGATTATTTGTTTTCCAGATTGCCATAAGGATTCATGCCAGATTTCAAATGATATTTTGCTGCAATTTCTCTTTCATTCTTATGATCAGATAAATTTAATTCGCCCTGAAACTTTGTTAATACAACTGATTTGGATTTTTGTTCATTACATGTGAAAGAATAGTAAACTGTCAAGAAAAAAGAAGTTTACAGTTTACATTTAAGTTTGCATAAGACGTTTTCACTTTGAAATTGTTACAAATATACGTATTTCCACAAAAAACGAGAATGCCGATTCAAACTTCAGGTTGAATATCTCTTATGTGTCTTCTAACATTGATTCGTCACTAGGAAATCAAGATTTCAATCAATATCGACATTCTTAAGTATTTCCTCTGCACAAGTGCCTTCGTTTTTTTTATTTTTTTATTTCTCGCATACAAAGTAGAAAGAAAGTATAGTAATCATCAAAAAATTGGATCTCGACATTTTGATGAATCTTTCTTTGAAGATTGAATCTCACCTTCAGTTTTAAAGACACATTTTCGGAAAACATTAATTTGTCTGCCTGTGACAAAGATAACTTTAAAATGCTTTGAACTAGACGAATGAAATTTGGAATACGGTCTTTACATCAAATGTGCAGATTTATGTCAAAGTTTGTGCAGAATCTTCTCAGAGGAAGTCTGCCTGTCTAGTTGTTTGAATATAATTGAACGCAATAGCGACAAAACGAAAAGAGCTAGATAGATAAAATTTGTTACACATCTTTAACATCTATAGTATATACATTTATCGGTGTTTGAGACATATCCAACAAGGAGTTGTCCATATGTCGGTCCACAGTTGCATAAAAATGTAAATACAATAACTCAAAGACGCAGTAGCCTAAATATATTAAATTTGGTATGGCATTTTGTGACTACAAGTGTAGTTTTGTAACAAATTTTTGTTTCAATCATTTGAGAAATACTCTTCTAAAGCACTAATCCGATTTTTGGATACTGTTAACCACATGTTAGGGATTTATCGTAAAATATTTGCCAAGGATCGCACCATATATTCAGTAAAAATGTTAAATTCAACCCAAAGGTTAATAATTCCTAATTATAATACACCAATGCTACGCAAGGCATTTCCTGCGATAACACCTTTATTAGAGAATATGCGATAAAGTTTTGAGGTGACCACTCACGCTACTTTCATATTTAAAAGAAATATATTTATATATTTGATAAAGCTTTATAAATACAAGCCTACAGTCTGTAAAATGAGGAAGAAAATTAATGCCTGTTCTAGGAAACTGATTAATCACTTTCTTTTAAATAAAGAATTTTTAGCCTATATTTGAATTTAGCATTATTTTCTTTATGTGAAAAGATATCAAAAAATATATATTTATTTTTTGCCACTTTAAATTTGAAATATTTTTTCTCCGAATACAATATTTAAATAGTAGATTAAAAAAAATGTCACATTTCCTACTGAAACTTTAAGATTTGGAGACAGATTTTTGCTTCACAAATTTCTTACACATCCAAGAAACAGATGTATTGAATTCCTTGCCAAATATTTTTCCGGGCTACTATATATATTCTATAAGACGTTCGGGACAGAAAATTGGGAAAGATGGGGGAAAAAAATCAATCAAAGCCGCAACTGCTTCCCCTCATGCAACAATGTATCTTTTACCTATCAAAAAGCTACCTTTGCTTTTCGTGTTCGGAGAATAAATGAAGTCAGAGACCAAAGCCATCTCTTGTACATACTACAAACACTCCACTACGTTTTTATTCGAAAAAAAATACTTAAAAAAATTGCTGTCGTTCCATCCCTAAGATAGACCCCGAAGTGATTTAAAATTCCTTTTGAGCAGGAAGTTAAGGGTAGGAAAACTATGCTTCCGCTGTAGGGACTTTAGAAAATAAATCCTACGTGCATCTGCATATTTTATTCAGCTACCCCATGTTTTAAAGCTGGAAGACCCCGTGCATATGACGCAAGATGAAAATATATGTATATATACATTCATATATTGATTATGAAAGATTTGTTTATTCGAAGGTTCCCATTCAAAATGAACTTTTAATAACATATATGGGAAATTTCGAGTCACCTTGAGGCATTCGAGGAGGGTTGAGTTGTTAGGAAGGGGATGAAGGAAATGAGATTGCCTTCAGGCTGTTTCGATAGCGCCATAACTGGCGCGGAAGTGATGGAAAATTATGGATCGGTATTTGTTCTCTACAGGTGGGGATAAATTGATTTCGAATCAAATAAAAATATTCCAAAATCACCTTCTCTGCTTGGCAGCGGTACGTTGTGATGAAACTTTGAGAATTCTGTTTACTTTGGTGAATGTTACCAAATGTTCATCTTGAAAGTGTTTTCCAAATAAATCAAATGTTCTTGCAATAAGAAAATATCAATTATATTTATGATTTCTTGACATTTTGATTAAAAACTATTAATCTTATGTGCGATGAGAAATATGAGAAACTCGGTGATGGCTCAAAATATAAAAATCTAGCTTTTGTGATTTCTTTCTGAATATAAACATATTTCATTAATTAAAATTATGATTAAAAAATTAAGTCTTTAACTTTAAATGAGCAATTCTTGTATGTATAAATAAATGCATTTCGTGTATCTTGGAAGAGGCTCGAATAATTTGGGTAAAATTTCAAATTTAGGTATGGTTTTGAGTTTTAAGTTTATCTATATAAGTGTCTTTCATGGAAAAGCGTGATTACACACACTCCCGCCCGCAATCTCACACGCACGCACGCACGCACACACACACACGTACACGCACTCTAGTGATCAGATCAACATGAATGACTCGTGTGTTGCAGGTGCTTGGCTCGTAGCACGTTTTGCTTCATTTCTTTATATTTAATATTTTTCTTTTTAAATTTATCTACATAGGTGATTTTCCTGATAAAATACGATTTTACACACAAAGCCCATTCTTTAATAAGTGAGAGAGAGAGCTATTAGAACCTTTTTTTTTCTGCTTTCATGCTGACAATCTCATATAGCCCCATTTCGGACCCGATTTCACCACGGTAAAACTGAATGTATGTTCAAAAATACAGGGTGTTTCTGTGAACCGTTTCAGAACTTCTAAGAAGGGTAGGGTACATCCTGACGAACCAAAATCATATACCCATGGGCAGTCAGAAATGCTTTCCTGACGCGGTAGATGACATTGTGCGAAAAGTCCGAGCTTTCTTGCAGGGAATCTTCATTTCACACAAGAACGCCATGTTAGTAGGATGGATGATTACAGGATCGCAGAGTTAGCCGATATGCATTTGGCGTACGGGGCTGCAAATTGTAGTGGGCCAGCCGCACAGCGTTGTGCACGGAACGATATCCGAGGAGGCGTATTCCCAGTCATAATTTCTTTGCAAGACTGCACCAGAGGTTAGCTGAGACAGGTTAATTAGAAAGAGCTCACAGGGACACGGTAAGAACAACACGGACTGCAGACGCCGAACAGAATGTGCTGCAGCATGTACAAGTGAATCCAAGAACGTGTACACGAAGTGTAGCAAACGCAGTCGGGGTTTCCCATTGCAGCTTCTGGAGGATTTTCCGAGAGAAGACATGCATCCTTTTCACGTGCAGCGTGTCCAGACACAGAAACCGGAGGATTATGTACCTCGTATTGCTTTCGCATAGTGGTACCTGGGAAAATGTGCTACAAATCCCCTTTTTCCTGCTGAAATGTTGTTTTCCGATGAGGCATCCTTCACAAGGGAAGGCATTTTCAACACGCATAACGACCATATCTGGGCGGTCGAGAACCCGCATGCAATACAAAGTCGTGCAGCACAGAATCGATTTTCGGTCAATGTAGGGGCCGATATTGTGGGAGATCACCTCATCGGACCTTACCTGTTACCGGGTCGTCTAACCGGACCTACGTACTTGCTCTTTCTGCAGCAAGTATTGCCACAACTTTTGAGAAATGAACAGATTTCTGTATCGATTCAACAGGCAATGTGGTTCCAACACGATAGAGCCAATGCCCATTATAGAGGAGATGTTCGTAACTACCTGGATGTCACATTTGGTCAGCGGTGGATCGGACGTTGGGGTCCCGTGCGTTGGCCTGCTCGGTTACCCGACTTATCATGTTTTGATTTTTATTTCTGGGGTCATATGAAATCTCTAGTTTATGACACCCCTGTTAACACTGTTGAGGAGCTCGTTTCAAGAATCGCAGTAGCTGCCGGAGAGATTCGAGATATGCCTGGAATGCCCCTCTTAGAAGTTCTGAAACGGTTCACTGAAACACCCTGTATAAGTAATGATAGACAAACTATTAAACGAATAGTGCAATAAAGCAGATTGTTCGAACAACTTTTTAAACTATGTGCATTCATGATTTTTTTTTATTTAAATGACCAGTTCATACATAGGTAAGATTAAAAAATATTGATATGTAATCAGTATATAATTCGCATGTAAATATATATATATATATATATATATATATAT
>JAPMOR010081037.1:135678-165813 GCA_026543865.1 Argiope aurantia | reverse complement strand
AGGAAAAATAAACTGCCTAGTGAATCTTGATATTTCAGATATTTAACACTGGAAATTGAATGCAAAATTTAATTTTGAGTCTTCCACTTTGAAAGCAGTAAACAAACATGCATAAACAACATTTTGTATTTTTTTTCCTACACAATATTCAGTTCTATGAATGTAACAATATAATTTAATATCAATTGTTGTAATTAATTTTCTGTATAATTAAACGTATATTTCTTTCTGCAGGTGATTTTACATTCGTAACATCTGATGCTCTAAGGTTCAAGTAATCTTGAAGGTCGCCAAAATGGGGTTCCGTCCACAAATGGATTATATTTGAAGCGTCTGTGAAAAGGTGTGTATAGAAATTTTAAATATTTTCAGTCGAACGAATTAGTTGATTTCAAGAAAGTTCTACAGCTTAGTTGGCTCAATTCTCTGCTAAGTAACTTCTATATTATGTTGTTTCTTGGAATAATAATATTGTGGAAAATAAAAGCATTGTTTCATTTACATAAAACAGACAAGGTTGTCCAATCAACAAAACTAGCTATAATAGTTACCTTTCCGTTAGCAGGGCGCAAGCGAAAAATCGTCAAATAATGTAGAATTGCGCCAAATTTCTTACGCCAAATTCGCGTTTGGTTTACAGTCCGTAAGCCAGGTGCAAGCGAAAAATCGCCAAATAATGTAGAATTCCGCTAAATTTCTCAAGCCAAATTCGCGTTTTGTTCACAAACGGCGACATTTGCGCCCGCCTAACTTAAACATACTCTGTAATATTTTCCATAAAAATATCTAAGCAAAATAAGAATGTTTACTCTGAGCACTAGCATAAGCAATTATTCATATTGTCGAACCAGTTTTTAAGGTTTTAGTTATGTATATGTAAGTAATCATAAATATTTATAAATTGTCTTTTACATAATCATTATCAGGAATCACTACATAATTCTTTTGCCATAGAAAAATAGAATGCTATAATATCAATTATCCTTTCAAAAGTGCTAAATCTATCATATTTTTACTATACATTTCCATAAGATAAACTCATATCATGAAAAAAATATAAATATTTATATGGTCAAATATTCTTTATGTTGTTGGATATAAGACATGCTTTATTTACAGTTGTTTTCCTAGATAATATTTTCTATTTTTCACTTCAATATTTCATAATATTGAATCTTTCGCAATATCTTATTCTATTCTGAATGCCGAGATCACTGCAGTTTTTTATACTTCGCTAGAAATTTTGGTACATTTCATTTAACCAGCCACAAGCGAATGGTCGCCAAATAATTTAGAATTAGCATCAAAAACATGTCGTCAAAACCTGCATAAACTTGCATACGGACTTAATGCTGCAACTTTTGTTTTGGCAACGTTTTTTTTGGCGCAGTTCTAAATTATTTGGCTACATTTCGCTTGTGCCCGGCTAATCGAAAATTACAGAAATTTTAAATAGATCTAATGTTTACGACATTTTAGCTTTGATTGATTAACCATTTTACGGACATTCAAATCTTTTTATTATCTTACTCATTCAATGATTTTTAAATTTCATCAAAAATTTTTTTAAAACTTTATTGCGGCTTTATTCTGCAGGATATCATCTTAAGTAGGAATAAGTGAAAATACGCATGCTATGTTTCTTTACATATCAAAAATCGTAGCCCAAATCCGTCTATCTTTTTTTAAATATCCATAACTGCATGCATAAGCAGTAATTGCTTCAACTTTCAAATTAAATCAATTTGAAAATCTGAAAAATAATTACTTATTACCAAACTGAGAACTGAGTTTTTAAAATAAGCAGGAACTTGATACAGATTTAACCTCATTAAGAATCGATTACTTAAAATCCAAGCATAAAAAAATGTTAACAGGTGAAAAATGCCTGTGTGCACATATTGAAATTGTGACACAATTATGTTATGAATTGTAATATGGATGAACAATTTTTCACATCCTTATTCATATGGCAATAATAACATACCAATTACGATATAGCCATATCAATAATGAAGATTAAAATGTTACGGATAAAATTTCACATATTGGGTGTTCATTTTGTAATGCCCAGAGCTTTTTCATTTCAAAATAACCGTAGTGGAATCAGTAATGGAACTTATCAAAAGATAATATTCTAATCTTTTTCATTCTCCAAAATCCACTAGAATTTAGACTTTAAATAATATAAAACTTTGTACTTTTTAAATAATAAATAATATGACTTTATACTTTTTTATACTTTGAACTAACTTTGTTTTTCGTTGCAGCTTTTGTATTTTATGACCACTTAACTAATGATTATTCTGAGCTATTTTAATAGAAATTGTCTTGTTACGTATACTTTGTTTTAGTTTGGATAAAAATGAAGCAATTTGTTGCAGTGCAGCCTATAAATTGATTCTTGCGCTATAAAATCCCACCTCAAATTAATTTATTTTTAACATTCTTTTTTATTTCGATTTTTTAAAATATTTTTTTTTCTATCTTATCTCTCAGCTGTGACTGACTTGCCAAAGCGTAACGTCTAAGTTTAATTTAATAATTACATTTTTTTTCAGTATATATTATTCAATGAATGATAAGATTTTTATAAATATATCTTATTTTTATATTTTGTATATTTACACAGATATTAATCTATTTATTTCTATTATTTCTTGCAAACTTTTAATAAATAAAATTGAGGAAAAGAAATAAGATTCGTTTTGATAAATTTTTTTAATAAATCGTCAATTTCATTGGCTGTAAATTTTTTTATAGACGTTCTATTTAAGATTTTACAATTCGCAACACACGCGTTAGTGGTTGGAACTTGGTATATCGTCTTAACCCAAATTTCTAAATTTCTATCGAATTTTGAGCTTTATTCCAAAGTCCATTCAGAGGAAGTATGTTTATTCTGCTGTTCGAATATAAGTTAACACGATAACTGTAAAATGAAAAGAGCTAGACGGATAAAATTCGGTATACATATTTAAAATCTGTATTATAGACAACTATCAAATTTGAGCCAAATCTATGTAGGGGTTAACTGTCTGTCGGTCTGTACTTTCAGAAGCATGTAAATGTGATGCACTAAAATTTATGTAAACGAAATTTATGACTACAATTGTAATTGTGACAATTGGTTGGGAAAATTTCGTCTAAAACGCAAATTCCATTGTCGAAAAAAGTATTAAGTGTATACTAGGGATTAAAGCGCCAAAACATTCGACAAAAATCCCACACTAGATTCAGTAAAAATTCTTAATTCATACCATAAGTCAATATTTCGTAAATGTTGTACACTGATTCTATTTAAGGTGTTCTCTACCTTGCACTAGATCTACAATTTTTTATGTAGTTTTTTATGTAAATCACTGATCTATGTAGGGGTTAACTGTCTGTCGGTCTGTACTTTCATAAGCATGTAAATGTGATGTATGTAAACGAAATTTATGACTACAATTGTAATTGTGACAATTGGTTGGGAAAATTTCGTCTAAAACACAAATTCCATTGTCGAAAAAAGTATTAAGTGTATACTAGGGATTAAAGCATCAAACCATTCGACCAAAATCCCACACTAGATTCAGTAAAAATTCTTAATTCATACCATAAGTCAATATTTCGTAAATGTTGTACACTGATTCTATTTAAGGTGTCCTCTACCTTGCACTAGATCTACAATTTTTTATGAGAGTGTACGAGAAAGCTTTGAGGAGACCACTTAACTAATTAGATAAGTTCTATCTCATTTTGTTTTTGTTGACAATCGAATTAAAATATACGTTTTTTAAGAATGCACAATCTCAAGAAAAGCCAATGAAAATTCAAATAATGCCATAACAAAAATAAAGAAATAATAAACTACTCATTTAAAGAAACAAGAGCCTGAATAAGATTTACTTTATTTTGGCGAAAAGAAAACGACGCCAATGCAAAATGCTTCATTGTCACAACCTTGGTAATTACGGAAAAGGAAAATTCACTAATTTAAGCTCGAAGACGATACTCTTTTGTGCTATCAAGAGAAAAGGGAATAATACCTTTCGAGACCGTTTCTTGATTAGGAATCGTCTGAAAGAAAGAACTTGAGAATTTGTCATGTGTTTGAAGTCGTGTTGAATTTCTGAAATCTTAGAACAGCTTTTATAACTTCATTTTGAATCGGTAATGTCTTCTTACAAATTCAATTGAACTGTGTGCAAATTCAAAGAATCCATTCACCTTTTCCTGTGCTTTTCAATTCAATCTAATACAATGTTGGGAAGAAAATGGAATTTAAAAGTCGTTAATTTGCGATGAAATTGTTTGAATAGCGATGGCAATTTCGTATTTAGTTATTTCACTCAACTACAGTGTTCCATTTTTTTTTCTGTTTTGAACTAAGTATAAATGATATAACTAACCGAAGAATTAACTTCAAATAAATTCGATTTGAGCGAGGAAAATTTTTCAAGTATTAAATTTCAAATGGGAAATCAATATTTTAAATAATAAAATTTGATCAAATAATTAATTTTAAGTATAGTTTTATAATTAAGTTCGTTCGCGTATATGAATTATACGAAGAAAACAATATTATAATGCCGAAATTTCAAAAGCAATTTTTTCATGATTTATGTGGATGTTTTTAAGTATTCAGTAAATTGAAAAATGTGACATATTTTGGAGTTATAATTATATCTAATTGTCAGGATATATAGTTATATTATATAAAAGAAATTTAGTACGTTGCCTTCTCACTAAAATTGTAGTTATCATATTTTGAACGAAAAGTACGTCTATCTGTTCATACGATTTAAAATGATACAAAAATGTTGCATTTTAGACACACAAATTTTTTTTTTGGTTTTGTTGGTTAAATTGTTGATTAGCACAAATTTTTCTACACAAACTATCAATAGTTTGATTGTATTTCGTTTATTTATCCATAAGTATGCGGATATTTCAAAAATATTTCAAAACATTACATGCCAGATAGTGGAATTTTAATGCATGATCTCTATAATAAAATAATAGGTGAATAACAAACTTCGAACACAGCGACTCAGCATGTAAAAGAAATGAAACAGCACATAAATGAAATATGGCACTTTGTTTTGATATGGAAGGTTCAAATCGGCATCTCAATTCGGCTTCGACAATGAAAAGAGGTTCAATACTGATCCGCGATTCTCTTTGTTCTATTTTAAAGATAAATATAGAAGGAGTTATATTCGAAAATATGCAAAATTAATTAATTATTTGGTTTTTCTTCATTATGAATGCAAATTTACACCGATTTATGTGAACCTATAGATGGTTAATTCTTTCATATATTTGATTCAAAATTTTGAAAGAATCTTTTAATGGCTAAAATTTTTAATCAAATTCCAGTTACCAAAATTGTTAAGTTAATGAATTATTGCGTTTACTTACATGTAAAAACACAGACCGACAGGCAGTCAACATCTCGGCGGATTTTGGTCAAAATTTGTTACGAAACTGCGATACAGATCCAAAACCTTTCTATTAATTTTTATATATCTGGCTCCTTAAGTTAAATAGCTATTGTATGATTAATACTTGTTTGATAAATAGGCCACATATAAACGGTATGAAAAAATTAATTCTATGTAAAATCGAAAACCTGAAGATGTTACACAAATATCGGATTTCTTTATTATAATACTGAGTACATAATTCTCATCTGTGAAAATAAGAATTTGAGAACTAGTGGTGATCATGGCGCTGTCCAGTGTTCATTTTTTTATCCTAGAGGAGATAATAGCATCTTTATTAGAAAGTATGCAAGAAAGTTTTAGGGAAACCATTTCATCTGATTTTAATAGTTTTTATTTATAAAGACAGAAACAAACATATATATATATATCCAAAAACATGCTTTACTGATTGAGTGAAATCTAAAACACGGGAATTTATTATGGATTAACATACGCCGTATCTGATTAAGTAAAAATTCACAGATTACATTAAAATTTCCATTGCCAGCGTTTGAAAAATTGATAATTGCTTATTCAATAATTCATGAAATGATGTGAGGTTATGTGATATGTCTTTATACATTTTACTGCTTTGCTCGATTGCATTTCAGTTTTAAAAATAATTTACATTTATTTATGAATTGTTATCAATAAATGTTAGTAATTCTGCAATATTTGATCTATCTTTATCAAATAAGGGAGTGAAGTTACTTATTATTTTCTATTAAAGTCATGTATTGACATGATTAATTATTTTATAACATGTTATAGTAATTAAATTACATTTAATACTAATGAGGATTATGTTTGATTGTCTCGTACATCACAGTGTGAAATGCACTTATAGGTGTTAAAATTATATTTGCATAAATGTTTGTTATTTTGTATACCATTTAAAAATGATTATATTTAAAATTCATGAATTTAAATAATTCATTTTGGTCTTAAAATCTAGTACCGCTAATGTTTTGTTGAAATGAAATTATAAGCGTTTTTAGACAGAACACGATTCTGAGTATTTAATAGTATTTGAAAATATTTAACCAAGATTCTTGCCATCTATTACTTTAAAACTTTAAATATATTTCCTGGTTTTAAGGAAATTTTGGGTATCGATAAATATCTATTAAGTCTAAATACATCGCCAATAAGGACATAGTAATGAAAGGAAAAAAGATTTTATTACCTACAATACCACTTAACGAAAAGAGCTAATTCTTTTATTGCTTAGTTTATTTCTGAGTTCTCTAAATGCAATAAATACGAAGTTTCTTCAATGTACTCCAGATAGATTTTCTTCTAGTCTTTAAAACAATTTTACTTTGATTAAAACTTTTCTGTAAATGCCTGTGTTGCCGGTTTTTGAAGGACTGAGTTCGGACTTTTAAATTATTCGAGAATTAACTCAGGATTGGCCTCTTATTATTGTAAAGAAACCAGCTAAAACGGCTGTTAGTTGGTATCCGACTTGTCTATGTTATGCCAATTTGTGGATATTGTCAATTTTACTTGCATAATTGTGAATTTAACTTGCCTATATTCTAATCTCAGACAGATGAGAATCAAGGAGGAATGAAACCAAGCATCTATTGTCTGAGACGATTTAAAGAAATATTTGACAATTTGTCGATTTTCTGAATTGCTAAATATATATAATATTGCTAATTCATTTAGTGTGCGACTTATTTATTATTAAGTTATACATTTTCAATCATTTATTCGCTATATACTAATAGAAAGATTTATTTTATGAATGGCCTCTTGCTCCATGTTTAATATCAATAAATGAAAGGAAGAAAATATTATGATTTTACTGAAAATAATGACTAACTGTAAAATTCTAGACTTTAATGGTGTAGTTATTCTAGACTTTAATGATAACCGTCCATGGACTTCGTGAATGCTGTTTGGATGTTAATTATAAAGTTGAAATATTCTCTACATTATCGTTTATGGAATGTGTAGCTACTGTTCATATTCCAGCATGAAGATAACTTGATAAATAAGCCAAACATGTCTATTTCTGCATCATTTGTAAAACGCCTCATTTTCCGAATTCCTCCACGGAGAAATAAAGATCTCATAGTTTCTAATCCCTTAATCATTCTAAAAGGATACCAGGAATTCCTAATCGACACTCGTATCTTCTTATAATTAGGCTAGCATTAAGAGTACCCACATAGTAAATAGTTCAATATTTC
Organism: Argiope aurantia; assembly: GCA_026543865.1. Classification (NCBI taxonomy): domain Eukaryota; kingdom Metazoa; phylum Arthropoda; class Arachnida; order Araneae; family Araneidae; genus Argiope; species Argiope aurantia. Next base: position 158,141 of record JAPMOR010081037.1, on the reverse strand, counting down.
CAGACTCCCTTTGTTATAAAATATATCTTTCTTTTGCAAAGCAGACATTTGCAAACAAAGAATTTTATTTTCCTTTTCGGTAAACTGTTATTAACCTGGGATATCTCAAATGTTAGTTACTTTTCCTTTTCTTATAAAGGCGAAGTTGCAGTTATCGATTAATTAAAGATAACAGAAAGATGTATGGTTACCAACTTTTTTCATGTCATGATGCTTAAATGATGTACAGGGTGGTTAAAATTATACTTCCCTATAAACTGCACCATACAACGCAAACGGATCAACGGATTGCAACGAAATTTGGTGTATAGACGATATGCACTCACGGAATTTGGGAAAAAAAAAATTGATCCAAAATATCCACCAGAGGGCGCTGTTTTCCAGAAAGCATTAAATTTAACACAATAAGCAACCAAAACGGAATGCCGAATTAATATTAACAATCCAGAACAAGAATTATGAGTAATAAAATGTAAAACCGGGAAAAGCTGTCAGTTTTAGGAAAGAAAATGTCGATATTTACATGCTTGCGAAGAAGAGGAAGCTTTATGCAAAACAGTTTAGGGGAAGAAACGTTTCCAGTCGTTGTCATTTTTCCAGTCGATGTTCCCGGCTGTAATGATAATGGTCTCTTGTTGAGATGGTGTAAAAAAACTCACGCTTCATGTGCGAAGCATCACAACTGATCAGTTACAATCTGCTGTCGAACACACTGTCCATCGACTTGAAATTTTGCAGGTGAATGAGGGTGGTCACATTTAGAACCTTTCCTACATCATCCTGGACACGATTAACAACTGTTCCTCTTGAGAAATTTCGTCCTAATCATTCTTGGTTTTGCAAATTGAACTTCTTTTTTTCTTAAACAGCGTAGCGTTATTTTTTCCTTACCTTTACTTAATGTGGTTCGATGTCAAGGTGATCAAAAACTAGTCAATAAATGTTAATATTGTTTCTGACTCCGTTTTGGTTGTTTATTGTGTTAAAATTAATGTTTTTTTGTAAAAAGCGCCCTCTGGTAGATCTCGTGTTTAGTCTATATACCAAATTTCATTGCAATCCGTTCACCCGTTTGCGTTGTACGATACTGTTTATAGGGGAAGTTTAACTATAACCACCCTGTACTACTGAACATATATTTGTATATAAATATTTTTTCGTATTCAATTCATTTGCAGTTCTAAAATAAATGTTTTTATTTAAACTCGTGATTAATTCTTCTAAATTGAAAAAAAATTACATATATCTGTCAATTTTGAAGATAGAAACGTAAAACATTATATGTCCATAGATGAATTGAGAGAAACATTTTACTCATTGTCATTTTTATTGTAAGGAGGACGTATAAAAAATTGTGTGATATATTATCTTTATTCTCTACAGAATCCTAAATATTTCCATACATTTTGTACCTCCTTTGATGAAACTTTGTACCTGGAAATGTATATATAATTGCGATGGTTTAGGAGATAAATGCTTGTTCCATTATTTTAGGATACCATCCCTACATATAACACAGCATATCTAATATCTACAAATCTAATAGCTAGTAAAAGGAAACGTGAGTGTATTTTGGTGCTATTCATAATAATCCATATAACATAACACCACAAAATTTAACACTTATGTATTTGGGTGGCCTCTCTGAGAAATATCATTTACTTTTCAAACAGTAAATCATTATAACACAAATCACATAAATAAAATTCAGTAGTTAATAATCTCTTTTCTAGTGACGTCAGGATAAAATAACTTCTATCTTATAAGACACTTGGCAGATGAATTGCTTTTATATGATATTAATGCTTTTACTTCTTTAAAAATAATATTTTTTAGATCGTTCGTATTTTTTATTCTGCCTAGATATTCATAGAGCATACTTGTATATCAGATTTATCGAAATTCAGTTAGTATGATAAAGTATTACTTTTGAGAGATTAATTGTTTCATAAAATTGCTAGTAAAATTATAAAAAGTATATGGAATGTTAATCTAAAGTCATTATAATGCATAATATAGTGCATTATTTTGTATTTTTTTCAAGGCTTTATCAATCCGTAATTGTGACACTGACATTGCACCAAAATTATAAAAACGGAGGGCTTCAGGTTCCAGACCCGATTTCACCAAATTCGTTTAAGCGGGTCTGGTGGACGTTAAAACTGTCCGGGAGAAAACGTCCTTCCGTTCCTGTGGTGTGGCGCTGAGAGGAGGGTGCCTGTACAGGCGTCGTCCTCAAATCTGACCGCGGTTCAAAATTACGAGGTACGTCCATAAATTTAACTGGTGTTGCTTCAAAACGGGATTTTAATATAACTAAACTAAATTAAATTAAACTAAACCAAAATTATAAAATAGACTCACAACAAAAATTGTTCGTTGGAATTTGCTTCTTAAATGTTAATCTATAGATTGTCATCTATATAATCTATAGATTATAGATTATTATCTATAGACTATCAGTATACTGATGTGCTTGCCAAAACAATTAAATTCATCTGTGTTTTTGTATGTTAATAAATTCAAACAGGAAAGAACTGTGTAAAATCTGACTTGCACACAGCACCAAAAATAATAAACCTGTTTTAAAGGAACTCTATCAAAAATCACTGAGTAATAATTTGTATTTGCATACGATTATCTGGTTTGACATCATGTAATGTGTCCTTTTGAGCATCTTCATTTTTCTTTTATTATTATAATAAATCAAAATTTCATACAGTTAAGGATTTTTTCCCCGATACATAAAATTAAATAAACGAATTTATATTTTCGAGAGATTTATATTTCATAAGAGAATAAAAAAATTAGATTTGTATGCATGGGATATATGCACATTAGTTTTAAGAAAACTAGTTGATATATTTAATTTCTCGGAACTCATTCCTGACAAATTGACTTAAGTTTCTGTTAAATCCATTAAATAAACAACGAAAATGATTCAATAGAATATTAAAATCAAGCAAAATTTTTTAAACAGCTACGCTTTGTGTTTGGGACTCAAAAATATCAACTTTCTCTCCTCTACCTCTTAATAGCTGCATGTTTATGGTCTTCATGTCTTCCCTACTCTTAAATCATTCTTTTCTAATAAAGCGACGTAATAAGAGTAATAAAAATGAAACTAGAAGTTATATTGAGATTTAAAGGTAATTTATTGATAATATAATCAAATTTTCAATCTCCATTTTAATAATTCTGAAGTACATTAAATTTTTTAAATACCAGTTCTGCCACATTTAAATGGAGATAATTTCAAAACGAACATTGGCATTTCCTGAAGGTAGAACTTCAAGTAATCCAGGTAAAGAGACTTCTAATTTTAATTTAAGCGATTTCCGATTATCATTTTTATGTAGAAAGTGTAAATAGAATCATAAAACATAAAATATCATAGAATAATAAAACTTTGTGGAAATAGTAATGGTAGATAAACATAAAAAAATAGTAAATATATATATTTATATAATTATTTATTTAGATATTCATGTTAAATATAAATCTTTTGAAATTTATTGATATATTTCTGCTTTTTAGAAATTTTAAACACATAAAAATATATTTAGTATTTAATCTTAAAGATTGTATTTGAATATCAACGTCTTTACATTGTTAAATGGTTGTTATGGCCAAGAAAAAACACTAAGAAATTCCTTACAGTTCGTTTTAATCAACATTTTTTAAAAATTGTCAAGCTTAAGCGAAACAAAGAAATATTGCAGTATTTAAAATTATTCAAAGCTTAAATGTTTATCCCTTAAGAAAAATCTCTTCTATTTTTCATCTTGGAAAGACGATATCCAAAACGTTTTTGCGTAATTTTACGTCTTTTTCCGTATCACTGAAGCTCGCAAATAAGAAAAAAAAGGTCCAATTATTTCTGATAATAAGGATTATGGCAAGGAGAAGGGTAAAATGATATCTGTCTTGCTCCCTGGAAAAAAGCCAATTATCAAGTAATGGCGCCAAAGATGAGTTACAATTTCGCTAACGATACTTGGATAACGATGAGAATATCTTTGGAATAATGAGGTTTATGTTTGAATTTATTGTCGATTTTCTTGAATAGGAATTTGTTAGAAAATATATGTTAAAAAAATTTTAATATTTTGAAAAATATTAAGTAAGTATCTAAATTCTTTCTTTGTAAGAATATATTGATATTAATTTTTTTTGTTGTTAATCGTATGCTTATATTATTGCCTTCAAGTATAAATCAGCCACTTTTGACGATTAATTGTTTCGTAAGTAATATTAGCAAAGATTTTTTTCAATTTTTATAATATAATTTATTAAAGGTTTCCTCCACAAAATGCATTGGTGGACTGAGGAGGAATCACAAATGCATCAAAAAGTAAGAATGGTTAGATCCAAAATAAAATAAATCAATGCCGTAATGCTAGAACAATGACAATAATTTATTGTGCTCTGAAAGGTTAAAGGTTTCCCCCACAAAGTGCATTGGTGGACTGAGGAGGAATCACAAATACACCAAAAAGTAAGATTGGTTAGATCCAAAATGAAATAAATCAATGAAGTAATGCTAGAACAATAACAATAATTTATTGTGCTCTGAAATCCTAATGGGTAGGAAATGTGTGCAAGGGACTAAATATTAATTTTGAACTGAATATGTGAAAGTGAAATAAATGCAATTATCGCCTTCAGGTATTTTAGTGAAAGATGCCAGTACGGAATATGATCCCCATGAAGAGCAATGCAAGATCCCACAAGTCGTGACATGCTTTGCACAACAATATTCAGCAGCTATAGAGGAAAGGTTGCCTATTCCTCTGCCAGTGAACGAATGAATTTGTACTTGTTTCTTGGAGGCATTGGCGACGAGCAAGCCTCCTCTCCAAAGTATCCCAAGCATTTTCAATGGAATTCAGATCTGGAGAAAATGCTGGCCATACGAGGCTTTGAACATTCTAATTTTCTAGTCATTCCTGGACAGTGACTGTTCAATGGCATGCTGCATTGTCTTATATTAAAACAAATTTATTACTGATAGCAGCAAAAAATATGCAAACAAGAGGCATCAGAACATCATTAATATATCGGTCGTCAGTCATAGTCATAGTCGGAAGTTTGTAGACGGACGTATGAACATTCAGCATGATGCCAATACATACTATGATACTACAAGAAGAATATCGGTGTCTTTCCTATATATTTACCGGACTATATGCAGTACCAGGTTAGATATCGGCGTCAATCAGAGAACTGCAACTACTTTTATCTGAGAAGAGTATGCACGCCCAGACATTTTCTCTCCAATTGCGATGCAGATGACATCATCGCAAACGGGTGGTAAGGAATGTCTGGACAATCGGATGTACACAACAGGACGTGAATATAGTTCCCCTTATTGCAAACGACTGGTGACAATTTTTCAGAAGATCCGCTTGCCAGTTACAGTAAGAAACTGATTTACCACCAGACTAGCTGTTCTGTACCTTTAGCATTTTGTCGATGACCCTATGTATTTATCTTCGGCAGGCGTCGTGCTGAAAACACGATCTCCCCCGTGACGCTTGCTACACATTCCATTTGTCCCAAACGATTTCCAAAACTTTGAAACAACACTATGACTGACAATGAACTCCCCACCAACATTTGTGATTTCTTGCCCTTCTTCAATCTTTCCTAATAAGGCCATGCGTAAAATCATATAAGTGATGTTCGGAAAGACAAACCGAAAATTACAAGTTCGTCAGTTGATTCTTTTCCGTTTAACTTTGCGTTTGAAAAACAACAGTTGATTGGTATGTGTTTCTTTATACCTCTTATCAGTACTGTCATGAACGAATACGGTAATCCAAAATTTGCGTTCACACAACTCCTCTCACTATATTCCATACTTATGCAAATTTTTTCACTTTTCTACCTTTAATTTTGTGACTGTTGCTATTGTTATCCGTTCTTAAATATTTCCCACAAGTATAATTTTATACACCAGACTGTGTGGCCATAAAACCATGTTATTTAAATAGCCTTACAATTGTTCCAAATTAAGACAAAACTAATGATGCAAGTGATTAGACACTTATGTTTTTTAGTACCATTAAAAACAAAAATATCCAGATAATCCATTTCCTAGTTTTACTTTGTCTTTCGCTTTATTTCAACTTTCTGGAGCCAATATATTTTTTCTTAGTATTTTTTCAAAATATGCAAAATGATAAACTGGATCTTTCTTCTTCAGCATTCAATAATAGAAGAATATTATGGAATTGCCGGCGTCCTGGCATAGGGGCAGCGCGTCTTCCCCGTGATCTGGGCGTCCCGAGTTCGAGTCCCGGTTCGGGCATGGTTGTCCTTCCTTTGTTCTATCTGTGAGATGTGTGAATGTGCCCCCCTTTAAAAAGGGGCTGTGTAAGCGAATGTGATGCGTGAGTAGCAAAATCGTACTCTTGGCCCTAGTTGGCGCTACTAAAATAAGAGACGTTCCCTTTCGGCTTAAAATCGTTGATTTCAAATCAGCGAGCTTGCCTATGGCAAGTGCCATCGGAAACAACAGCAACAACATATTATGTAATTAAACATTCGATGAAACAATACAGTCATTTAAAATTTTTTATAGACGAACAAAAATAAACTATTATTAAAACTTTTACAAAATAATTTTTTCTCAAAAAAAATGTCAAAATTATCAAATTTTAACGACAAATAAATTAGAATTGTTAAAAGCATAATTGTTTTAGTTTTATTTTATAAAGATCAAAAATTAATTTTGTGCAATGCAGATTACTGATGATATTGCGGGAAAATGCCTAAATTTCGTTAATTTTTAATGGACTGAAATTTTTTAAAAATGTCAGAGGGATAAATAGTTTTCCCCCACCTAGTATAAATGTATTGAATATAGTAGCTCTAAGTCAAATCATGTAATTGGTAGGCCCATGAAACATACACATACATAATTAAGAAGAAATAATTATTAATATGGATTATTAAAGTACTGATAATTCATTTCACAAATTTCTACAACTCTACTAAATATTTTGATTCAGCTTGAAAGTAAGCATTTTTTTTCTATTTTGCGCAATTTAAAATTTCTTTTGTCATTGTATTTAATAATTTTTCATTAAGAATATATATAGAAAAGATGATATTACTGATCATGTTTCAAAAACAGGTATTAATGTTACTTGGATTTTTTTGTAAACCTACTTCTTAGTAGTTTATTAATTTTTTATTAATTCAAATTCCTTTTGACTATATTTGACTTCTTTGTTTATATTTTAATGCTCTTTGAAAATATTTGACATTGTTGAAAATGAGTACTTATATCATCGACATTATATCACAGCTAATACAGTGTATTTCAGAGCATGAGATGAATATATGTAAAATTTGTACTACTTTCTGATGTAAAAAGTATACAAAGTTTTAGTTTAGTTTAGTTATATTAACGTCCCATTTTGAAGCAACACTAAGGCTATTTTGGGATGGACCTCGTAATTTTGGACCGCGGTCAGATGACGAGGACGACACCCCCTCTCCACACCACACCACACCAGCGGGAGGACGTTTGGTCTGACAGATTTAACGGGCAACAGACCCCCTTACACGGCAGTTCTTCGGTGGAATCGGGTCTCGAACCTGAAACCAAAAAGTATACAAAGACAAAGGGGTGTAATCGATAGAAAGTTCGAATTCGCAATTTTGAAGAATCTCCATCTTTTATATATCCTTGAATCCGTAAAACACATGTTGGAATTACGTATTTCTGCCGATCTCTCAAAAGTCAGAAATGCTTTATTGACTTTTGAGTTTAAAAATTTTGACTTTTTTTTTTTTACTTTAATCCAGATGAATGGAATTTGGTATTTGGATTCTAATCTAGATTTATAGATTTCTGTCAAATTTGGAAATGTATAAGTGTGTAATTTTGAAATGTATAAATGTATGAGTCTAAAGTGTGGATCTAACAGTATATAAAGTATTGAATCCAAATCAATCAATGCGTTGATTTTCTGTCGGTTTATGCTTTCACAAGCATGTATTCGTCTCAACTCAAAAACTCATTGACTAAAATATGTAACATTTAGTAAGCTATCTTGTGACTACAATTATAGTTCTGTGTCAAATTCAAATTTCAGTAGGTTGAATAAAAAGTGTTCAAAATAAAAAGTTGTTGTTCGAGTACTCTTGTATTAACTGCTCTAGTGAGCTAAATCGCCAAACATGGCGCTCTACTTGGCTCTATTGCTAGCCAATGGTGTACGGTTAACATTGCATAAATACGTTAATCAAAGAGCATATACGAGAAAGTTTCGGGGAGCCCACTATCTCTGACTGTATATACAATAGCTTTATATCTTAAAAGGGAATCAAAATGATCTGGATCTGAGTTTCCACTTGTGTTTACATAAAGTCGAAACGAAAAAAGCTGTAGTCGAAAACTATTGCAAACTTATTTTATCCAGGACTCCCGCAAAGCTTTTCATTGTTTATCGGAGCTTCCTTAAACAAACAGAAATTTAATCCTGGGTTTATTTTCCTTGTGTATTTCCTGTTTATTATGGTGGAAAAACATCTGGACTTTTTGTTTGAATGCTAGTATCAGTGGATTACCTTTCTTAAAAGTGGAAGTTTTATGGATGCAATACAATTTTTATGCAATACAATTTTTTCATCAAACCTAAAAACAATAGTAATGCTTGTATTATTATTATTATTATAACAATAATACATTAAAAATAATATTTGTATGTTTGCTAAAAATTAATATTAGGAATTTTTAATATTGTTTCCTGAAGCACATAGTTTCATGTTAAAGAAGTGAGCTTTACTTATGCTGTAGGATCATTGTGACTATTTGAAGAATTCGGGGGCAGAAATAAAAATTCCGGAAACCATTGGAATTTTGACGATATCGAGACTAAAAGCGAAGATTCGATATCTTTATAGAATCTTCTTTGTCCTGTCAAGGAAAATATGAAAAAAAAACCATGAGACAGAACTGAAGAAAAATGAGTCAATAAAAGATTCAAAAGATGCGGATAATTGAGCGAATTATCTCTCAAATAGACATTCAGCCAGATGCAATCCATCCAGTAAGACCACGCATGCGCAAAAACTGTACAGTAGCAAATACTTATCCCGTCGAGACACGAACTTGCTACTGTCCACTCTTTCAGAGCATGCGCAGTCTCGCTTTTACGCATGCGGGAATTATTGGAATCTTATAACTGACTGAGTGTAAACCTACCTTTAGCGATTTATGCTGTTACTGTTGTTTAATAAAGATTTGATACTTGTGTGTTGCTAATTTCTGCATGTGTTGTTTTGTGTGTGCTTCGTCTGTGTTTTACTACTGTATATTCGTGTATTCGTTATATTTTACTGAGCCTCTTAAATTTCTTCACCGTACATTTATTGAATAGATTTTTCCGTTATAAATTGTGTTAGCACATATTTTATAGATAAGAGATAATATTGCATTTAATCTTTGATTAAGCTAAAAAAAAAGATCTATGCCAAACAGAATTTATGATTATTAAATTATCTGAATTTTAAATATCGACATATCACTTGAATATTTATGAATTATTATATGTCACATTAAATAATGACAGAAATCGAATTATGAAAGAAAGGAGAGAAATCGAATTAAGGAGCAACATGTGAATTGCAGAAAAACTATTGCAAGATACAATATTCACACACTCTTGCATTTATGAATACCACTTGCTAAACAATTTCACGACCTTATCCGACCATTTAAATATCCTTATCATTTTCTGTTTCTGAAGATTAAGAATTCCGCTTTCACGTACTGATCCGCAAATTGTGCTAATAATCACACTCGCGAACACATAACAATATTATAAAAAAGTGCAAATATTTAAAAAAAAGAGAAAAAGAAGCCCGGGAACATGTGAAGTAAATAATAAAAGAAAAAGAAATACACTGCGCAATATGCTAACTCAACAATTTATTTTCAGTGAATAATTTCTGTTAAAAGGGAATGAATAAGAGATTAAGATATAGCAATTTTTAACCAATAGTTAATATTTAATATAACAATTGCTTTATAAAGTCCTTTTTTAAAATGCTTCCAAAATGTTTCAATTCCTATTTTATCCAAATTAAATCAATTATTCCAGATTCAACAGAATATTTAATAAACACAAATATATGTATGTATATTACATTCTGAATACGTTTTTATATTTAAAAATTATATATTTATAATATAAATTCATTTGTTCAAGTCCTTTTGGTGAAATATCGTGTATCAGAGCTTCGCAATAGTTAAACAAAATACTTAAATATTTGGCAGAAATTTCATGTGAATACATAAAAAAATATAAAAGTGGGTGGTAGTATAAAATTGATGTCAGTTTGTAAGCAAGTACTTGATTCTTTTTAAACGCCTTTCATGCGATCATGCAAGATTGCCAACAGGAAATAAGTATTCTTTGCACCGTTCTTTTTTCAACTCATCCGAGTCCAATGGAGCATGGACTGATCCTTCCAAATACCCTCTAATGGACAACACAACCTTATTATGCATACTATCCGAAATATTAAATCGTTGAAGCTGAACGGAATTTCTTCACACAAGACGACGAAAAACAGATCCGATGCTTCTGCGCTATTTACGTAGAAGGGTCACCCTCCGGAAAATGCATTTTCCATAAAACTCCCATTCTTCGAGGAGTGACTGCCATACGAATCTGTTTAGATCCCGTTCCCTATATGGGTAGTCAGTATGCCTCCAGAAAGAAATAGCAAATCTATTCAAATAGAGAGAAATTCAAGAGACGGAACTGGGTTTCTTCCGTCACAGATGGAAAAAAAAAATATATCGATTTCTGGTATTTGCCATCAATCTCTACACCAAGTGCTTGCCGACGAATCGAAATCCTTCCCCATTTTTTCCCTTCCATGTTGGTCCTCCATCCCTTTTCTCAGACAATTTGATTACTTTCTGTGCGGGCGAGGGTAGTAAATTGATTATACCACTCACCATATTCCATTATTTGTGTTTCCTTTTCAATATGTTGGATATGAATGGGACATAATGTAACCAACCATACATAGATTGTCCCTTTGTTCTATGGTTGGTGCTAGGAACAATGATAAAATTATGGTGTTTCTCGTCATATGAGATGTTTATAAATACGAATGTGCTCATTTTCGAGTAATTTCATTTTCGTACGAAAGTAATTTCATTTTGATGCTAATGCCTTAGTTATTAACCTACTCTGGTTTAGAGGGTTAAAATAGGATATGATTTAGAATCATGAAATGGATGAAAAAGGATTTGCAATCTAACCTCTGGCTGTGCTCCTAACTAGCAATTTCTGAAAATGATAGGCGGATCACTTTACTAAAAATTAGCTCTGTACGTGTGGGCGTTTTTCTGTTTTTCTTCAAGAGTTTCGTACTAAAGCAATTCCATTTTGATGCTAATGCCTTAGTTATTAACCTACCAATGGTTAGTGAGTTTAAAATATGACATTATTCAGAACAAAGAAATGGATGAAAAAAGGATTTGGAATCTCACCACTGCCAGTGCTCTTAACCAGTAATCTCTAAAAGTTGTCGAGATAACACTTTCTTAACTAATATATGTGTACGTCTGTGGCGTTTTGGCTATGTGTGTATATCCGGTTTCTTTCAAGATAAATAAAAATGCGAGTCATCTCCCATTGTTATCTTCTCTGAAGACAACCAATCTCAATACATAGAAACTAAATGAAGTTTTTATTTTAGGCATTGCACAACACTTCAGATTGCTTAGAAATATTAAACATGTCTCATTTTTGAGCTCTTGAGTCATAAACATTGCTATATATGTTAGATTGAGTGATATTTAAATTGCCATTTCACATTCTAAGTACTCGATTTTCTAATATGTTATTTAAAGATTATTCGGGCTGTTAGAAAAAAGTTGAGAAGAGTTTATATTACTGTTCAAGAAATAATGTGACGCCTGTGGTTTAGTGATTTTGTCTAACCATTTTGATGAATTTCAAGAATTGATTTTACCTAAAAGTGTATTTGTTCATGTGCTTATTGTATTTTAATATTTCATGGTTATATATCTTGGTTCTGATTTGGTGTAAAAGTTTAGGCATAGGACGTCTGTCTTAGCTTTTTGTCATTCTTTAAGATTCAAAAACACAGGGTTATTTTCAAATAATAGCTTTGTTGAATTCTGAGGGTCCTTCTTGTAACTTCGGAATAGGATGTTAAACCAATTAAAGTAATCTAATCTAATGCTTATTGCAATATAATGAATTAAAGTAAACAAATTATAATCAAATTAATAGTAATTTGTTCTTTAACAAAATAAATTTTAAATGGTCATGCTTTGAATTTATTATATTGGAAATGCATTAAAAAAGCAAAATTTAATATGACTTTAAACTGATTATTTTCTGTCCACTTGAATCCAGAGGTATCAATTATTCTCTATGTGATAAGTAAGTATATTATTTTGTAAGTATAAATTTATTATGCTTCTATTTTTCTTGTAGCAAAATAAATAATTAGCCCAAAATTTATAATGATGTCACCAAAAAGACTGAGAAAAAACATGAGGTACCCCAGAAAAATTAGCAATAATATATTTTACTTAATGATAAAATTATTCTTTTTTCTGCTCTGAAATCAAATCTTTATGTTTGAGACAATATTTCTGTCGCTTTATCTACTAATAATAAATATGTGTGTAACGATGTAATAATAATAAAGGAGTGTTGCTGCTCTCTCTGCCTTAGACGTTTGACTTTAATCTATCATATTTGGCACTTTTAATATTTTGGGGGAATGTATTGATGTAAACTTCGGAGAGGGCTTTTTCTAGATATTTATTTAAAATAAAAATACATTTTTTCATAACCTTCAAAAATATTAAATCACAAAAATGATTTTTAAATTGCTTAAAAATAAAATAAGAATAAAATTATCTTTTTAATTATAATAATCTTTTGTTGCTTAGGTTTTCATTTTTACTTAATTTAAAAATTATTTTGTCCTTTTTAAAAGTAATTTTAGTTTTTTTTGTTGTAGTAAACTAAAATCATTTTCATTCATTGCCTTTAACAATTAATCTTAATTAATTAAAATTAGTTGAAAATTAATTTTCTATTGATGATTGAGGTATGAAGATTCGAGTTATTTCACCATGTTGTGTAGATTGTAATATAATGCATGGTTTTAATAAAATTTTAAAATTTTTTAATACTTATAATCGAATTTTTAAATTTAGAGCTAAGCAATGTCAAAAACTTTTTGAAGTTTATCCATTTTGAAAGAGTACTATTATTTCTTGTGATATAATTATATTTGTAAAGATATTGGCAAAATTTTAGAGAAATATATAGTACTCTGAAAAGAATGAAAATAGTGTAAATCTTTTAAAATAGTCCGAGTTATACGTAAATCAAAATTTGAATTCTTTAAGATATTTTTTTCATAAAGAACAATTTATATAACATATTTTAGTAAATTTTAAGCATATTTATAACGTCGAACCAAAATTGTTTGCTAATTTGCTTAATAGGAAGTTGCTAAAAGTATTTAAAAGAAATATTCAGCAGTCTTTTCATGCCGATGAGACTTGTCACTAAACGCGGTGAGTTATTTAAAACATTGAGTTATGAAATATATAATTTAATTATTACATAAACATTTTTGGCATATTTTGAAAATTCCGATTTTTTTAATAAAATACCATATAAAGGTAAACACACCTTTCTAGCAATTTAATGATTATGACATTGCGCATAAGTTAATTTTTAATAATATTATAGACTATAATTTTTAATATTACTTTTATTTCATTAATATTATTTCTCCATAAATCATTAGTATATTCGATGGTATTCTGATGAAGAAAATAAAAAAGACAATGCATACTTTAAAACAATGATAATAAATTTAATAGAGAATCACAATGAAGGAATATATTTGCACAAATGCATAAATTAATTCGAACAAAAAAACATAGATTCCAATAGAACAAAGCACCCTCTTTCGAATAATTTAAAACATTATGCTAAAACATTTAATGCCACGAGTTAAATTTTTAAAAAAGCAATATTCATTTCGTAGAGGTTTAATTATTTATTTCTTTAATTTGTGGCAATATTAATGCTGATATAATTTTAAAATTTTGTTTAAAGATACTTTCCCAAATGAAGTAAACTGTAGCTAAATTGATGCTTTTCTCTACTTGTTTCTTAACAGCAGCATTTATCTGTTGAAAAATCTATAAAATAATATATTAATCATTTATAATTTATTAGAACAAATTCAAATGTATGCTATCAATTAATTGCTACATTTTATAAGAATGAATATACATTTTTTTTTTATCATTTTATCGTTTTTTCACAAGTATTGAAAGATAAACATCGTTATCTTTATGGCATTCTCCTTCATTATCGCAACATCGTCAGTGAAATTTCAAACTCATTCATTGCGGTCATTATTTCATAATTGGCTTTTTTTAGTGATCATTTTGATTGATATCATTTCACCGGTTTTTCATATCATAATTCTTATTATCAGAAATAATTGGATATATTTCTCCCTTCTGTGCACTTCAGTGTGGCAGAAAAAAACATAAAATTACAAAAAAACGTTTGGGGAAGTAAAAAGAGGATATCTTCTTCCCAAACTAAAAAGAAATAATTTTAATTTAAGGTTTGAGGATTTAAATTTAAAACATTTTTGTGACGATGGAAAATTAAATGTAAGAATTTTGCTTTCTAATAGTGGTATGGAGAGGTTTTTTGAAACACAAAGTTAGAATTTTATTTGGAATAAATGATTACGATAAATGAATTAAAAAACAGACATCGCGTTTTAAAAGTTTTCCTTTTATTCAGGCTGATTTATTTTTATAAAATTAATTTTATAAATTAAATTAATTTAATTTTTATAGATTAAAGAAATGGATGAGAATACTTTTGCATTCAGTGATCATTATATTAACCTGGAGAACACTCACTGGGCCTTCAAACATCCAGTGCTTTTAAAATATATCACAGAAAAGCAACTTTTAGTAATAAATCTCTACCTTCACAGTAGCTGCACTCAAGGTCGTTTGGAAGCTGACCACACAGGCATTTCAGGAATTTTCCCAAATTTCTTATGTTATAAAATGGATGCTCGGTGCTCTGAAATACGATGCGACTCCTTCACGTTTCATTAATTATTTGGTTGCTTAAAGGAAGTTCGCAATTAAAATAGAATTTTATTCCGAATTTAGTAACATAGATTGGTTTTGTTATAAATAAATAATCATTTCAGTATTGTATTTTTCAGTTTTTAAAGCATAGTAATCCTTGGCTCATCAGCACACGTACAGGACCTTTTTTTAATCATAATTTCTCTCTTGTTTTTAGAAATTCTAGGAATTTTCAAAAGTTTATACTTGTAATTTACTATACCTCCATGAGGAAGTTAGAAAAAACTTATAACAGCAAAAATCTATGATATAATGCATCTTCTTTTTTAATGGAGGATAGTAGTCAAAATGGCCAATTCGTGCGCTAATATTTCAGATTTTTTTATTGCTCTGGCTATTACAATGTGCGAGCATAAGCAATAGAGAGTCAGAGATCTCGTAAGAGTTTCTGAAAATAGAAAAAGGATAATAGCTCAGATTCGTCAAATACTGATGAAATTTTGGAAAGTGACTCTGATATAAAATTGAATCAAAACGCAGATTTTGAATACTCTAGAAAATCTGATCGAGTCTTTTCCTACTCGTAAACAAAATAGCAAATCCTTATATAAAATTTCTTTTCTTATAATGGGAAAAAATTGTCTTGAAATTTATGCTAAAAATTCATTTATTCTGAATGAATAACGATAATTTTTTGAATATGTACATGAAAAGGAACGAGAAAATTTATGAATTTTTAAGGTTACTTTAAAGTTACCACTTAAAAATATTTAAGGTTCTTTTTCCTAAAAATTTCAAATATAAATTATATATACAATATATATTTTCTTATTCTTTCAATAATCTTGAGCAGAAAGAAATCACAACTTACATGAAAAAAAGTAATAAGTTTTATATAAAGGGAATGGGAGAAAAGGAAATCAATACAGTAAAGGCGTAGAATAAAGGGTCTAGGTTCAAGTATGGTTTTTCTTATTAAAATCGCCTAAATAAAATCGTGTTTTAAATAGATCATATTTGCATAAAAAATATTCATATATTATTTTTATTGAATTAGTCAGTATGATGAGGAGTAAATGCCTGACAATTTGAAGTCAAAATGATTCCGCACTTAAGTTTTAAGTTCAAAAAAGGTTTGCGTGCAATAAAGGGATTAAAAAAATCATTATGTGCTGAAGGATTAAAACTCTTTACAATATTTCATGCTTCAAATATTTTAAAATGGAGCATACTAAATATGTTATTTATGGGAAAATTATTTTGCATATAATATATTATGCTTTCATGTAATTAATGATTTTTGTAGTATAAATCAAATTTTCTTTGTGATTTGTGCAGAAAAATATCATCTGTGTTTGTGGAGCTGGATGCGCGTCCTCGAGTAAATACAATGTCCCTCTCTTTAGGGGTTAAGTGAATCTAAAATAGGATCAGCCTTGTGATAACCAATATCACTGTCTTTAATCTTCTGAAATAGCAGTATTTACAATTTCATAATAGACAGTAATTATTTGCAATCGTTATCCTCATAATTAATTTTTCTCAGACATTTTTATAGGTGTATCTATGTTCGTAATATATGGTCCAATATATATATAACAAAAGGGGGGATAATTAAAAAAAATATAGATTCCGTAATTTTATCCGCAGAGCATTTATTAACTGAAACAACACACACACACATATGTTTTTTTTATTGATTTTGACAATCGAATGTATATGCCCTTCTCTAACATTTTAGAATTAGATGCTGGGTCTCTGCTAAGCGTGATAATCCTGTTTCGAAAGAGGGAATTTAATAATCATAAATACAATTCACATTCTGATTAAATCGTATCATAATGCTTTAGAGTGTGGTATCGAAATCAATACAATAATTTAATATATTTATAATTTAATTATTAGGCAATTAATTAATTTTCGATTCTAATTGAGGGATATTGTTTGGAAATGAGTCGGCAACACTTGTATGGTAATCTTTGAATATGTGAACACATCAAGGCATATCGTACAATTCAGTATTAATATCATTTAATGTATGGCTTTACCAGAAATATGTATGCGCATGTGCAATTTCGACCTTATATAATGTTAGTTTTATAATTCTCGTTTAGGAGGCTTATGGTTCACTTTAATGCTGTTGTGGAAAACACTGGAAAGAATGCATATGTTGTGTTAAAAGTAAATAATATTGAATTTTTTTCATTAAAATCCTGTCAACTGTCAAATTTATTTGAATTTTAAACCAGCTGTTAAAGATGAAGTGTATAACATATATATAATATATTCTTTCGTACATCATAATTCATTTACTTTTCATTAGATTTATTACTAAATTAATAGTCCTAATAGTCCTTTACGGTTCTATTTTTTATTGCAATTAATTTTATTGATTTTTAATTTTCTTTTTTTGTTATTATGGTGTCTACCTCTCTCAAAGCTGCAATTTACCTCTTCTTTTCATTATCAAATCACGTTACTCTCTTTATAACTACAGTCCTTTATTTCAATACAGGAGCTCGGGAGTTTGATACTTGTCTAGATACTATACTAGATACTCGTCTCTTTCAAGTAATTTATTAAAAATTAAATATATAGTATAAGTTAAATAAAATTTTCAATTTCTTTAGGGTATTTATTACAAAATCTAACAGTCTTTGCGATTTCTTTTGGGTCTATATTTTTGATATAAAATTATTTTCTACATTTCACCACAATAATAAAAGGCTTTATCTATTATTTTCTTACTTTAAAATTTGTCGCTATTTGGCAAAATCTAAATAAATTAAAATAATAAATAAATCTAAATTTTATTCGGATAAAAATCGAAAAAATTCAGACGATATTTAACAAATAAAATACGTCCAATGATCTCGCATTCTTTTATTATTTATTTTTTCTTTTGACAGAATTCTTTTGTCATCTGCTTTAAACTTCCATTTGAAAAAGTTAAGTTACACTTTGTAAAAGTCACGTTTCGGCTTTATCTGTGATGGAACATTTCACACGAGACAAAAAGCAAAAACGTATTTTAAGATAAAGCTCGATATCATTTTACTGAACCGCATAAACATGATAAAGGTTCGAGAATATCCATTTCGAAGAATCTTGTTGGACTCCAGAGAATAAATTTTGGAAAGAGAGACGCTGACGATATTTGAAGTGCACAAAATGTATCTTTTTTTGTTAGATGAGGTATTTTTATTCCAGCTTGTGCATTCCATACATCGAATGGTTTATATTCTATAACAGAAGAAATAATGCAAGTTTTTTTTATTTTTTAATGTGCATTCTTTAATAAAATTATTTTGCTTGAAAGAAATATGATTCTGCTTTATTGCAAGGGTAAATAATGAGATATAAATACTCCAATTTATTCATATTTTTAATGCTTTTATTTACTGCATTTGTACAAAAATGTTTTGGTTTGATATTTTTTTAGTTTTGTCATTTATTGATGTTTAAATATTTTTCCCTTTTTCTATAAAATTTTACGAAAATGTATTTTAATATATTCAGAACTTAAATATCTATTAGTCACTTTAAATTCAATTGAATATTGATTGTATTTGAGAAGCGCCATCATATTGTGAGTTTGAATAAAAGGATTATAAGATTATTTAAAAAATGTTCAATACATAAACGATTTAAAAAATATAATGTTTATAAAAGTAAAGTTTATAAAAGGGGCTTTTATTATTTAACTGAAAAATTAAAAATAATTTTAATACAAAAATTTTTAGGCAAATACAAGGTGAAAATATACATAGTGCTTAAAATAATACTGCAAAGAAAATATAATGGATATCATTGGTAATAAAATTACTTAGCATTTATTGGACTCTGAAATGTGTTAGAAAACTAGCCGGTTGTGGCGACTAACTTGTTAGCTCGGATATTGTCTCACTCAGTTGTAAAACTTTGCACTTATTTACAGTTTTACATTGTTATTTGAAAAGAAGGAAAAATAGATATTAAGGTGTATGAAACTTCACTTGAAACTTCGAAAATCGTTCAAAATATCGAATATTTCTTTATTGATTAATAATGTTCTCTGATCCTTTAACTTTCAAATGATACCAAGATGTTGTCAATATTCAAAATATTTCTCGAGTTATAATTATTTTTCTTGGGGTGCTTTCTTTAAAAACTCTAGTTGTGGTGTTCTTAAAACTCATTTTATGAAGAATGATATTTTTCCACTACGTTGCTTCATTCAAACAATCATAACTCAACAAGAAATTAACCAAATATAGTTATTTATAAATCAAAATATTCTGTATCAAATAGCGGATGTTTTGTGCCTCAATCAAAGTTATATTTATAGAAATAAATTTTTAATAGCTATTTAAAAGTTGAAATTACAGAAAAAATCTCGCTTTTTCTATTCATCGTTTATAAAAAAATTGTTTTAAAAAAACTATATACACTGGTGTGCAAAACTTAAGCAACAGGTATGTTTTTTGCCATAACTTCACGAGAAATCATCTGAGAAACATGAAATTCAGAAATGAGATACAGCATTTTGTTCAGAAAGAATGACGAAAGCATAGTTGCACAGAAATGAATACAATGCATACAGTATGGAATCAAACAAAAAAAGGCTTTATTGAACTCATAGTATCGTTACACATGATTGTCTGTCCAAGAGGAAGAACGGCAAGCAGATGTTCCTTAGTATGGGATATGCCCTCCCTTTACTGCAATGGTTGCTTCGTACCGTCTCCCCATACTTAGCACCAGACTGTCCAACGGTTCTTGAGGTAAGAGTGCTCATTCCTCAATCAGCATCTGTTTAAGTTGTCGGGTGTTCCCAGGAGGATGTAATCGTGCCGCAAGGCGTCTCCCCAAAGCATCCCACACATGTTCTATCGGATTTAAATCAAGAGAGCACGCCGGCCAATCCATTCGAGTGATATCTTCACTTTCCAGGAGCTCCTCAACAGCATGAGTCCTGTGTGGCCGTGCATTGTCATCCATAAAAACGAAGTCTGATCCAATGGCACCTCGGAACAGACGCTCATGGGGAAGGATCACCTCCTGACAATAGCGATCTCCAGTTACAGAACCTCTGTCGAAAACGTGGAGCTCAGTCCGCCCGTTCATCATAATGCCTCCCCAGACGACAACTCCAGGACCATCGAAACAGTCTCTTTCCGTGATGTTACTGGGATGAAACCGTGTCCCGACCTCCCTCCAAATCAACTGGCGTTGGGAATCGCTTGTAACATCACGGAAAGAGACCGTTTGAGACTGATTGTTTTTATAGAATAAATCTGAAGAAGAAAACTGAAGACTATTGGATTCAGATTTGGAGATCTAGTAGGCCGCATGGAATTACATTCTGATTGCTTATTTTCAGGTAGATGAATGAATAAATTGACTTGACTTAGTGGTTCAACTTAAGTTACAAACTTAAACTCGCGAAGTTCGGAGACCAATTTCTCCGTAGACTTCTGTTTTTTTTATCAGTTTAGAGCAAACGTATAATACTTTAGTTGTTTCTTTCGATTCTTCTATCCTAAATTTGCAAATGCGGGATCATTAACTATAGCATTGATAGGCCCTCGCCTGCCCTTTCAAGAAAATTATGATGGGAGTTCGAGACCCTGAATATCACTGTGAAATTTTCTAGCCCTTTCATTAAGTGTGATTGATTAAATACCCGGAGAACCTTCTTTATGCATTACAGATGATCGCCCGAAAGTGCTTGAGGATTAGGAAAGTTTTCTGAAATCTCTGAAGGATATCTGAGAATAAAGTTGTTATATAGCCATCTGTTGAGAAGAGTATATATATATAAGCCCCTTAAGAGCGCGGGCTGTTATCGTGGCTTATGAGAAGGATAGAAAATGTTTCAAAGAAAAATTGAGGCAGTCCAATATTTTGAGGTGATATTTAAACTGGAATGACAGTAGGAACGGAAGAGTTAAGTGGTGGTCTACACCTTCAAATTTGGAAAATAATTTAACTAATAAAACTTTTGAAAAGGTAAAAAAGTATACTTTAAAAAGAGAAAATCAATTCCGTTTTCTCAAAGACAAAAGACAACAAATACTATTAAATGTTTTCCTATTTAGTACAAGAATATTCTGAAGTCCTGTCTAATTTTAAAACTTGTGACAGTAAAAAAATGAAATTTTTTTATATTGATATTATCTCTAATCGATAATTTAACGAGCACCAAAAATTATTAAAACATTCTGCTTAACAGACAGAAGCCTTAAAATATTAAATAAGAATAAGAGTCAAGTAATGATTATCACCAAAAGTTATGAAGCCTTAAAATATTCAGTAAATTCATTACGCTGTTTAACTTTTCGCCATAATTATTTCAGGCAGCATTTATTTCAATGATCATTCCTTTCATTTTGCTCATTTTCTCCATATCCCTAGGTTCAAATATCATTTTCAGCGGAAGAATGTGAAAAAAAAAATTTCGGTTTCAAAAGTATCCTCTAGAGAATTACTGAAAAAAAATCTTCCACATTAAATATTCATTTTTGCGTTAATTTGTTGTTCCTTTTTGTGAAAAATTTTAAGCTAAATAATTCTTCTGTCCATCCGACATGTGGTTAATATTTCATCTCGATGTTCTTCCTTTTTTCTAAAGATAATTAGATGAAGTCATATTTCACGTACAAGTTACCTTTTTTTTTGTTTAATGACTGCCATTTTTTCGCTGTCTTCTTTTCTTTTTGCTAGAAATATCCGTTTATTTCCATTGCAATTATCTTCGTTCAGAAAAATCCTACGATAGAAATGGAACGAAAAATTCTTCGCCTTCACGTTCAAATAAATGCCAGAATTTTGTATGGGTTGGATGCGTAAGATCGATGCTGTTTTCAACTAGATGAAAAATTTTGACTCCCATGATTACATTTTGTTGCTTTAGTTAGAAGCAATGAACATTTTAATGTTTTTCAATTGGAAAGTTCATTTTGTTAAAATTAGTGTAAGATCTAAACTCTTAATAAGAATATTTGGTGATAAATCATAATTTGATTTATTGGTCAAAATTTTTTTTATTTATTTTATGCCTTGAAATAAAGGGATCAATTCTAACAAATGAAAATAGGAAATGCTGTAAGTGCCAAACTGGAAGTTTAACAAGAGAGAGAAATATCGGTTTTAGGTCAATTTTGATACTTTGTAAGCATTTACACTATCTCAACTCTTGCGTATAACTGGAAATTATGCTTGCACTAGAACGATCATGTGATCACAGTAATACCAAAACAATTATGTGTCACAGCGTTATCTCAGATGTCTAAATTAGGATAATAGCAGCGCAACAAAAGAG
>JAPMOR010081037.1:84666-135668 GCA_026543865.1 Argiope aurantia | reverse complement strand
TCAGATGTCTAAATTAGGATAATAGCAGCGCAACAAAAGAGAGTCAACTATATTGTGCAATAAAAAGTCACACCTATCTCAGATAGATCATGTCATCATGAAATATCCATAGCATTGCTTTAAAAAATGGATGCTAATATTAATTAAATTAATTCAAATGATCATGATTGAGCAACAACACATTCTGGATGGAACCTTTAACTTAACTATTCTCTATTGTCCCAACAACAATGTTTCAACTGCTTATAATAGGACAAAAGCAGAGAGGCAATTATTGCGCGAAATAGTTGCCTTGTGTAAATGCTTTTGCATTGCGATTCTTCGTACCGACTTTGATGATACTCAATTTCGAGTTTATATAAAGTTGCACTTGGTCGAAAAGGACCAACCTACAAGAAAGAAAATTGTATTTTCTAATTTTTCAAAATAATTTTATATTTACCCAAGATAAAAAGACTTAACGTGCATTTAATTATAACTTTCACATCCTTTTTAAAAAAGATAAAACTCACAAACTTTCCATTATATTAATCTAAACTTTAACAGGTGACTAGAAGATAGATTTTTAAAATATATGACGTCATCCCGCAACCAAAGAAGGTTTCTGTCCTCTAAATATTGATTATTCATATTTCGCAATGGAAGATCCGGTTTTCCAATGGGATACTCTAGGAGCAGGAATTCTGCCCTATCCACCTATAACTGTTCTGTGTAAGGTCGCCACTATCATATGGTTGTTATCCTAGTACATGCTTTGATTTTAATTACTATGTTCTCCTGATCACATATCGCTGAAATTATGTTATTGGCGACATAATAATGCGTTTCCCAACTAATTAGAGTGTACACAAACAATTTTTCATTTTGCCTTTATAGTAATTTTTATTTGCAGTCAAATATGAATTCAGAAGTCGATGAAATCCTGAGAACGAGCCTATAGGGTATAAAAGAGGAGGATACCCCTCAGAATTCAGACCGAGATAAAGAAAAATGTATTTTTCTTGTTTTCAAAAATATTTTACGTTTTCTGAAAACAAGAGGTACTCAGCATGTGATCAATTATAATTGACACTTATTTTCTTTAGATATAAAACTAATTATCCACCATTATATTAATCTAAAACACAACAGTTGGTTTAGAAGGAATATTCTTTTTTTTATAGCGATGCCGTGTAAAAGACAGTTTCGCACTCGCTGATTAATGATTAGGCGCATTTTAGAAAAGAAGGAAGGGCAAATGAAAGTCAGGATTCATGTAGCGACACAAAAGGAAACGCAGGGATCCCACAATATTTATTAATTGTTTCGTCAAAATTCACCATTGAGGTATAATTGTTACTTATTGGGTCTTATTCTTTAAGCTTTTTGCAGGTATTGATTTTTATGTGTGGGGTTCCTCATGCCAATACATTGCGCAGAATATCGGCGGTTCTGTATAAGAAATGTGATTTACTAGCAAATTTGAAATACCATATGTTTAAAAGGAACTATTATGACTAATAAAGAACATATAAACTTCGAAAATATAATAATAATAAAATGATTTGATGTAGCGTAAAATACATGAATAGATGAATCGAATTAAATATAAGTGTCACTAGGAGTCAGATGAAATAAACTTCTAATAACAATCATATTTCATTTTCTAACAAATCTCCACTATACAGACTCGGTAAAGTTAAGCTTTTATTTATATTCGAACTCTTCTGCCTGGTTATTAGTTTCTTTTGAATTAGTTTAACTCATTTAACCATGCTGATTCAGAACTTGTATCTCCCTAAAACAATGACGCTTTAATGAACAACAACAAAAAAAAAAAAAAAACTTTCTAAATTCCAGCCGTTATTAGAAAAAATGGTTGGCAGAACTTTCAATGTTCCAACTGCCTTTTAATATTTAAATCAAAACAGTTTTCTGTAAAAAAATTGACCATATTGTATTCAAACTATGTATATTAACATCATACATATATTTTTATGGAACTATAGTTATCAAAACAAGATTATTATTTCATCTAAACTTACTACCGTTGTGCAGAAGATTAGTAATCGGAAGAAGATATTTTATAATTCAAGTATTTTTTTTTGTTTAATACCTGTTTCCTTTTTAATATACAAATAAATGACGACTAGTCCTCTGGAGAGACAGTGATCTAATGCATTCTGATACAACATCCACTAACAATCTCTTGCCGTTAAAAAATTTCCACAATACAAAATGGCTAAAAGACATCATCAGAAATCATTTATCAAGAGAATAAACCTTCACTTCTAATGTTCTTCATGTGGGATAAGACAAATCTTCTTGTAAAGGAACTTCATAGAACACGAATTTTTTTGAATGCCGCACAAATCAATATTTTTTCTTTTTTATGCATTATTATATCTCTAATGTTTCTTTTATGACTGTATTTTGTGTCATTTATTTGTTTATGCATTCCTCTGTATTAGTATGTTTCATTTTATACTTTGCAGTTATGTGCTTTCTTTTCATTTAAAAGAATAAAATTCAAAGCAGAAGGTATCAATTTGACTCTAAAAATAGATAGTGTAACATTACTTTTAAACTGATATGTTATTTTCTAAATATAATGTAATGCATAAAAAATCCATATTCCGGAAAAAAGAAAATATTTTCCATTTACGTACAAAAATATCAGAATTCGGACCCATTCCGCTGTATTACTTTAATGCTTGAAACTGCTATTGGCATACACAAAGGATACTGTTACGAATCCGTAATGCTGCTTCCCAGCATAGTTGATTCCATCATTGGAAAGAATGTTTTACAGTCATCTCTATGGGACAGAGTCTGGGCGTCGTGTAGGGGGTCCCAGAGCTTGGCGACCATTTGGCGACTTTGGCGCCAAAATAGATTATACCCGAAACTTCGAGAATTTTCCCGATCCGTCCAGTAGGAACCGAGATACGCCTCGAACGTTCCTGATTGGTTGAGAGGCTACTAGCCTCGCCTCCTGAGACCTATAAAAGGGGCTGCAGCTGCCAGAGAAGTCAAGTCAGTAATCCGAGTCAGAGTCGGAGAAGTAGAAGGCGGAGTAGTTGGAAGCGACTGAGTCAAGCTAGTGCTGAACTGAGCTGTGCGCTACTGTCTGCAGTAGATTCTGGTTGTATGCTGCTGTGTGTGCTGTTGTAAGCTACACGTCTCGGGTGAAGATAATCGTCTCCTGTGCTGTATATAATTGTCGCTTTTGTGCTGTCCTGTGTGTCTTCGTGTAAATAAACGTCGTTGTTTTATTTTCTACTACCGTCTGCTGATTGAGCGTTCTACACACCATATCACTTCCACTATCCAAACGAACCCCGGTAAAGAAAATTTCGCAACAATACTTTATGGATGTTAATACTTGTTCTCATTCGTTTTATAAATTCTTTTAATTTAATGAGTACTAAGTGTAATACGTCTCAACTGGAGTGCAAATACTAGGCAAAATATTACAATTTACAATATATCATATTGTAAGATTTGATCTAAATCATTTATAATGTGGAATAACTCCTTCATTCCATTGAAATAGCTTATTGATTTATAATATATCATATTGTAAGATCTTATCTAATTCATTTATTATGTGGATATGATGAGTTTGAACAACTCCTTAATTCCATATAAATAGTTTATTGATTTATTTTATTTATTAATAGACAAAGATGACTATACTAAATTGATTGAGGAGTTATTGTTGTTTTATTAACAAAGAATATTCCAAGAGTTAACTTTCTATGATTTGCATCCCAGTTTGTTGAGAAATACATCTTTTATGAATTTTAAACTAGGATTGGCTTTCATAAATTTACTCTCCTTCTCGAGAGTCCCAGTCTTAGTTGTTGGCGGCATTACTTAAAATTAATTAGCTATTATATTAGATTTTTTAATAGTTAATATGAGCTTTCTATGATTAAACTAATTTTAAGAGTTCTTGAGTGTATGTAACCATAGGCAAAAGATTCTCCAATCATTCAAGTATAACCAAAAATTAGAAAGAAAAGAAAATAATTGCACTTCCGATCTGCTTTTTGCTGCAATCTAAAATATAACACATATTTTCCTTAAAAAAGCAATATCTTGTCTCCATGTTGGAGCGTTATATTATAGCAAATCATTGAACATTTTAGACAAACCAACAGTTTTGGCTTTGATTTGTGGCTTGGATTTCTATTTATTAATTGCATATGAATACTTTTTATTGAGTTATGTTTGGAATTTTTGATCTTCCAATGATTCGTGAACTTTTAAATAATTAAGGAAGAAATAGGTAATTCATAACAAGATATGTGTTATTTCTGATCTACGATGATTTTTTTATCTTTTAATTAAGTAATATAAAATATAAAAATCTAAAAATTAAGTAAAATTTTAAAAAAATGTTAAGAAAACATTACAACAAAAGCGTGCAGACATGTA
This sequence comes from Argiope aurantia, assembly GCA_026543865.1. Lineage (NCBI taxonomy): Eukaryota > Metazoa > Arthropoda > Arachnida > Araneae > Araneidae > Argiope > Argiope aurantia. The sequence continues at coordinate 131,246 of JAPMOR010081037.1, read as the reverse complement.
AAGAGAAAAGGTTACATATAACTTATACCAAATTAAAAACGCCTGGAAATTATAGTGTATATAAATGGTATTTAAAAATAAATATTAAAAATGGGAAAAAAAACCTCCAGAAGGATTTATTAAGGACCACTTTCAAAAGAGATTCAATCCAAGGGTTTTTATTGGGGGCGGGTGGAGTTGACAATTGTACAAAAATTAACCTTTACTCATCAGAAAATTCCAAAAATTTGAGATTTTCTGAAAACACAGCAAGATGACGCTAAAATATAAAATCCAACAATGAAAAACAATATCACAAAAATTCAGAACTTCAAACATTCAGAATTTAAAAAGATCCAAAACTACAAAAATGGTAAAATACCAAAATTTAAGAAATTTAAAATACCAAAATTAGACAAATCTTTAGAATTTAGAAAATTCCTATTAATAAAACGAGTTACCCTATACTCTTTTGCTTTTTATAATACAAAAAATATGTCGAATTCGATTGTAAAGTAGCCAACAAGAGGTGAAGACATACTTTATAATCCACATCATAACACAAAAAATCAATGCCTTTATGTTTTTAGGTGTGTTATTGTCAATATATAAGCGTTTATAAGAATTAGATGGCATCTGAAATTGTTTTAATTGCTAAGCAGAATTCTGATATAGAATCACACTGACAATAACTGCTACCAAAAAATAAGATCTTTCAAAATCATATTCATATTTAAAGTTAAAACACTGAATAAAAATAAAAAATATAGTAACATTTTCTCATATTGTATTAAAATGATAAGAAATGCTTAATTATTAAAACTTCTCCAACTAGCCAACTCTGGAATATCCTATGGAATCTTACTCCAACGCCTTTAGGCATAGAAATCCAGCTTGGATCGATAAACAATTGAAACAAATGACGTCGTTAGAGCGGTCTGCAAAATGTCTGATAAGTGTCGCCAGCAACCTAATCTAGAAACATAATACGAACAAAAATGCACGGGGAACAAGCATGACAGAATGCAGACATATCAACCTGTTAAGGCACTTAAAGTACCGAACAAAGAATGGGACGAGTGTTGGGCTCGTCTTGTTTCGAAATACGCAGCAGGGTTGTTAAAATTGATGGTGCAACTGCTCAGTTCGTTGTTATTCAGGGAAGAAAATCGAATTATGTTCGCTCTCAAGAAAATGGGTTCTGGTAAGGGCTGTTCGTGAAATATTTTGAGCGGCACTGGATTGATTGATAAAGGGGACGTGTTGTGTAATGGCAGACTTTTAGAGCAGTTTTGCTCGTGTAGTACACACTTTACTTGAATGATCTGCAATCCTTTTGAAATTGTATACGATGAACTTAGCCAGTAAAGGTACTTTCGTACTTTATACTCGGGAAATGCTTAAGCAGATGGTTTATGATGTATGTAATTTTTGGTCTATGTAAATTTTGTGGTATAAGAACTATTTCTCTAGAAAGTCTTTAGCACAAAAGAGTCCTTAATAAAAATCAAAGCGTGATTAAATTCCTAATTAAACCTATAAATTTTTCCAGGCAATATTTTAATACTCCTCTCATTTTATTCGTAATATATCTTTAAGTCCCCTCAAGCACCTCATTTCTTTATAATTGCTTTGTTTTTTCACTCATAGTGTACATTCTCATGTTCATTCATCTAGTTTTATTGTACTCCATATATTTTTCAATCTAGTATTTATCATTTCTTGTTATTTTATATGCATTCGTATTCTTTCATTTATTTGTTTCTTTCATTTTGTTTGTTTCTTTCATTTGTTAGTTTCATTCATTTTTTCACTCATACTGTACATTTTCATGTTCATTCATCTAGTTTTGTTGCATTCCATATATTTTTCATTCTAGTATTTATCATTTCTTGTTATTTTATTTGCATTCGTATTTTTTCATTTATTTGTTTCTTTCATTTTTTCACTCATACTGTACATTATTATGTTCATTCCTCCATTTTTACTATAATCCAAATATTTTTCATTCTAGTTTTTATCATTTTTTTATGTTATATGTATTCGTAATTCTTCACTTATTTGCTTCTTTCCAATTGATTGAAGCGTATTTTTTTTTAATAAAGTCGACTTACATGTCTACCAAACCGTAAATGGGCTACAGCAGTTCCGGAAGCGAGATGTGATGTGGTGTTAAGTGTTAAAGTATGATAACATTAATTTCTATCTCTATTAATAACAATGAATGTGTGTGTGCGTTGATGCTATACAGTGCCCGAAAAAATTATAAGGACACGCGAAAAATCGCCAAATCTAGAAGCATTGTTCACAGAATCGTATGCAAATTTTTGCAGCATAAATAGAAGTAAAACTAAAAAAAATTATGCTTAAAGTAATTAAAATTTTCAATTTTAAATCTGATAAAATTTAAATTTTGATTTTTAAACCTAAATGAAAACGGAAAAAAGTATAAGGACATTGCTTTTTCTTCAGTAATTATTTAAAAATTTGCATATTTGAAAGCATAAAATGACATTTCCGAGTTAAAAGATTCATTTGCGAAAAGAATTTCCCACTCGGCGACTTTCAGTGTGAATTTTTAAAAGATGCCCAAAGGAACTCAACTTTCTGACTCTGAAAAAGGAAAAATTGTTGCTTTTCGAGAATGTGGATTAAGTGGATGGGAAATTTCAAAAAGAATCAAGAGATCTAAAACGGTGGTTTATAATTTTATAAAAACTCCTGGGATGTATGGTATGAAAAAGTGAACTGGGGGACCAGAAATTCTCACTCGTCGACAAAAAAGAATGATTGTAAGGAGAGCTTGCGAGAAAAGAGAAACCGCAAATGAAGTTAGACAAAATTTCAGTTTACCACGCTCAACATGGACCGTTCAAAATGTTTTGAGTAAACATCCTCAAGTTTCTTATGGAAAATTAGTGTCACGCCCCCCTATTACAAATCATCATAAGAAAAGAATTTACTTTGCCAAAAAATACATTTCTCTTGGTCAAAAGTGGGCTGATGTAATTTTTTCGGACGAAAAAAAGTTCAATCTTGATGGACCTGATGGTTTTTGTTATTTTTGGTATGATCTGCGGAAGACCAAGGAAATGTTTTCCAGGCGTCGATATGGTGATGGCTCGGTTATGGTATGGATCGCTTTTGCGGCAAATGGAACCACTTCAATTGTATTTATCAGCCGTAAAATGAATTCGGACAGGTATGTTGATATGTTAGGAGAAAGTTTATTACCTGAAGCGGCACTAATTACTTCAGGGGACTATATTTTTCAGCAGGATAATGCTTCGATACATGTTTCTCCGAGTGCAAAACTCTGGTTTGAAGCTAATTCTGTAAATTTACTTGATTGGCCGGATTGAAGTCCCGATCTTAATCCAATCGAAAACTTATGGAGACTTCTAGCCTGAGAAGTTTATAAAAACGGCACACAGTATCAATGTACACAAGATCTTGTCGTCGCTATCAAAGACGCTCGGGAAAAAATATCTGAGAACATTTTAAAAGATCTTTCAGGATCTATGACCTCTCGGCTTATTTAAGTGATTGAAAAAAAAAGGTAGCTTTCTTGATTATTGAAACATTTTTTAAGTTTTTTACAACATGTCCTTATAATTTTTTCCGTATTTCCTTTAATGTTAAATTTTGTAAAATCAATATTTTGAAGCTAAATTATGTTTTTTATGTGGTATAAGTGTTATCACAAAATTATGCAGCAGAAGTAAGAAATATAAAAAGTTCATTTAGGTGAAAGGGAAATAAAGCATATTTTCATGCAATTACATGTTGTCCTTATACTTTTTTCGCGCACTGTACAAGCAAGACTGTTAGATATAGGCAGACTAACTAGCAGAGTATTAAATTCAACAGCCCTTAGTTCATTGAAGAGAATGTGGTCTTGTGATAGAGTCAACGTTTCGAAAGTCAATGCTATGGACCTTCATAATATGTACCAATAGAATATATGCTCGCAATTTAGATAAAAGGTAATCCATATTACCTTCCTTTATTGACAAAATTTTCATTTCAAAAACACGGTTAGCAATAGTTGTATGAATTTTTCTCTACATTCATTTTCAGTAATGGTCAGCTGTCGATTCAATTCCATTAAAATGCATTAATAAGAAAACAGTTCCATATTATTCACTGTCTTCTAAAGACATAGCAACAAGAGAGCGATAAAAAAAAAACACAAATTAGTTTTATAACAAAAAAGTCAGTCGTGTGCTCTCGACCTCGACTCCTTGAAAAGCGAAGGCCGCGGTGGCCTGGTGGTAAGGTCTCGGCTTCGGAACCGGAGGGTTTCAGGTTCGAGACCCGATTCCACCGAAGAACCGTCGTGTAAGGGGGTCTGTTGCACGTTAAATCCGTCCTGACCAAACGTCCTTCCACTGGTGTGGTGTGGAGAGGGGGTTGCCAGCTCAGGTGTCGTCCTCGTCATCTGACCGTGGTTCAAAATTACGAGGTCCGTCCTAAAATAGCCCAAGTGTTGCTTCAAACGGGACGTTAATATAACCAAACCAAACCAAACCTTGAACAGTGAATTTATTTTAACTCCTAATTAGATGCCAAGTTTTATTGCTTTATTTTGGACATTTGTGGAGTTTTTTTTTAAACAAAAGAATGGAAAGGATATATAGGTGCTTTAGACTGACCAAGAGTTTTTCTTCTTAAAAGTAAATTGCTGCTTTAATCTGAATTCAGGTTCAAGTATTAAACATTCTGTAATTTGATACACGAGTTTAGTATGAAACATTGATTGCAAACTGTTAATGTACGACAGCCTCAAATTTACAGTGTATCGTCTTGCTGAATCGAGCATAATGTGAATTTTATATCTTTCATAATCCGATGCTTAAATGCTATTGAGGGAATTATGAGCATCAAACTATGCATAAGAGATTTGCCTGAAATTAACAAATTTGGCGACCATCTCGTTCGTGGAAATATTGGCAATATTTAATTTTTAATTAAATCTGGATATAATTTCATACCCATGAATACGTAATATCTCCCGAAATTAAAAATTGCTTCATTTTAATATTCTTACGCACATTCTGCTCACTTTATACATAAACTTTCTTAATAGAGACCATTTCCATAATATCATATACTGTTATTAAAAGCATCAATGACAAGTTTATCTCATTTCTTACTTTCGCGGCACCGCCAATTCTCTTTTTATTCGTTTTATAAACAAGCTACAAAGATATTAAACTTGTTTTTTCTTCTTTCGATTTTAACTGTGAAGGAAAATAACGTAATTAAATACTTGAAGAAACAATGCAAACGATTTGAATTTCAGGGTAATACTGTAATCTGTTGTTGAATATTAGTTAAAGAACTGTTTTTAAAACAAATTGCCAAAAATCCAGAAAAAACATTTTATGAATATTGAATCAGTATTATTAAAAAGACACATTTTTAAATTGGAAATTCTGTAAAGTTGTTATGATAAATTATTTCTGTAAAGTTATCGCCGAAAAATACCAAAATACAGTAATTTTTAAATTAATTAAATTTCTAAGACAATCACTCTTAGATACACATTTCTGCCTTCCAAACTATTTATGTATCAAATTTTGTAGCTGTAGAGCAAGCAGTTTACCCTATAGGACACCAACACACACACGTTTCTCTTATTTATTTAGTAGAGATACAGATAAAGCAAAACTATTAAAGAATGTTTCTGCTGTTGAACTAAAACGTTTCGTTTCTAAAGTGAAATAATATTTGTTACAGCGTAAATGTATAAAAAATTTATTTTCGAAAAAAGTTATATATTTGTGTAATTTCTAAGAAAATTAATTGAGTAAGTTAATTGCATGTAATCTTATAAAGCTATATAAAGACCATATTAGTCTGGAATTCGTAATAATGCGGAATTATGAGAATGGGAAACACAGTTCTATGTCAGAGTTATTAAGTCGATAAAAGAGGGATTTATTCCGGTTAGATTGTGATAGTTTAATATCGTCATAGTTAGCTAGATTTGCATAGTTTTGTAAAATAGGATACATATTCCCTAATATATTACCTAATATAGTTTACTTAAGCTCACGCAATGTAATAGCTGAAATAATTCTTTGTTAATTTTTAATAGGAAAAACTTATAAACTATATGCAAAGTGTAAAGCAATAATGAACACAAAATTATCATTGAATAATTCCATAATAATTTACTTTCAATTTTAGTATTAATTACATTTAACCTCATTACTTACGAATTTATTTAACTTCCTAATAGAAGGCATATCCTATTTGGGACGTTTATTCTCATAATAACCTAAGATACGTGATCTTTCCTAAGTATTTTTTTGCATTTTAAATTATCTAATACTTTTATTTAATTACAAAGTTAAAACAAAAAAATTCAGTAATTCGATGCTAGTGTCAGATATGCCAATGTATGCAAAGGGGTTAAACATACGTACAAATTTTATTTCAATTATTCATTAACAATCTTGGAGTTATAATTCATCATCATAAATATTACGCATTGTGAAAATCCACTTTATTTCAAATTTACCATGGGTTACCGCAATGCAAATTAATTTAAATTAAATCTATCAATCAATTGATAACTAAGATCTGATTGCATTAAGATAGTGTATTATTACCGAGAACACAAACTTGTGCAGAATTTTCAGAATCTTGTACATCTGGAAATGAGTGAGTAATTTATTACAAAATGCTATTATTTATAATAATAAAATATTCATCCTAAGGGTTTAATTATAAATAAGCTCTACTTTTAAGCATCATCAAGAATATTTCGAGATAGACCTTATGATTTTGAACTATTGTCAGTGAAGGAGGATCCCGCCCTCTCTCGGAACTTCTGAACTACATGAGAGGTGTACATTTAACCGATATTTGGCTCCGTCGTTTTAGTATGCCCCAAGCCTGCTTCACATTTTTAATGCAGAATCGAGTTTCGAACCAGGATATCTGGTCTTTGTGGCGAGTCCACTCTATAAGCACAAAATAACGAGCAACATCATTACTTTATCTTCCTGACATTGGTCGGAATACAGAATATCGACAATACATAATATAACATTGTGAGAATATCATGCGATATCTTGTGCTAATAGGGCAAGATATTGTTAATAGGTCACCACGTCATCTCCTAAATAAATGAAAAAAAATAAAATCGTAAAACCGAAAATATCGTTTGAGCTGATTTAATAGAATGTGGATCATCCATAGTATTCATAAATAATCAAGAAAGATAGAAATCGATTATCATACAATTATTAAATCTAATTTTTAATATACGGAATATACAAAGGGGAAGTACTGCAATTGTCAGAAAAACATTTAGCAAAAGATTTTGTCGCATCTCTACTTGAGACGTCACTGAGCTCAAAAAGCATGTTTTTTAATTTTTTGGTTTGTTTGTGTACACGATAAACAAAAGCCGCTTTGAAATAGACAGATAAAATCTAGATTTAAGGGGACAGTGGACTTCAAAATTAAAAAAAAAATAGATGAAAATGTGAAATATTATTTTATTGTTCATTACAAATATATATATTCATATCCAACTAAAATATTGTTACGAAATTTCTACCAGGGTTCGTTTGGATAGTGGAAGTTATATGGTGTGGAGAACGCTCAATCAGAAGGCAGAAGTAGAATAAAAACAACGACGTTTATTTACCCGAAGACACACAGGACAGCACAAAAACGACAACTATATACAGCACAGAAGACGATTATCTTCAACCGAGACGTGTAGCATACAACAAGAATCTACTGCAGCCCGTAGCGCACAGCTCAGTTCAGAACTAGCTTGACTCCGTCGCTTCCGACTACTCTGTCTTCGACTTCTCCGACTCGGACTCCTACTGACTGACTTTGGCTACTCTAGAACTAGGGCTCCCCTGTCATCTACCTTCCTCTGGTAGCTGCGGCTACTTCCTTTTATAGGTCTCGGGAGGCGGGACTAGAAGCTTCTCAACCAATCAGGAACGTTCGAGGCGTATCTCGGTTCCTACTAGACAGATCGGAAAAATTCTCGAAGTTTCGAGTATAATCTATTTTGGCGCCAAAGTCGCCAAATTGGTCGCCAAATCGCCAAGCTCTGGGACCTCCGATGTGACACACGGACTCCGTCCAATAATGATGACTTTAAAACAGTTTTTCTGATAGTGAAATAAACTATGCTGGGAAGCCGAATTGCAGGCTTGTAACAACATTGTTATAAAATGTATTGTTTAATAAATCGAATATTTGAAATGCCTAAAGAATAAAAAGTACATTTTAATGATATTGTTTTTAAATTTAATTACCTTTGAAATGTTCCGAGTGTTTTAATTTTTTAAAAATAAATAAAATTGATTATAAAGATTGTGGTTAAACATAAAAAGAAAATATGATATGCATTTTATATTTCGAGTTTTTTAAATAATTAGAATTTAATTAATTTTAGTTCCGAAAAACTTAAAATTCTTATGAAAATTCAGAGAGTGTGCATCAAAATATTTCTAAAATATTAACATTTAATTGGAATTACAAAATCTTGCATAGTTTTGTTTCAACTTTATATTGGGAAATAAGAAAAAATATAATAAAAATAATTAAAAATTAAATCGTATGAAATATTTTCAAATTTTTAATGTATATATCTTTTCATTTTCTTTAAATAAAATAATATAATCGGTTTTAAAAATGTCTTTGAGAAATTTGGTATAGTTATATTTTAATACATAATCATAAAAAAATTCATAACTCTATGAATTATTTGCAAAAGTTTCACTGTCCCCTTAACTTAACACTAAATTTGGAGATTTTAATCGAATTTTCAAAAAATCTATTTCAAAAAAGTTTGTCTATTTGGTCGGATGTGTATATATTAATGCAAAAATTAGAAAATATAAATGGCTGAATAGATAAAACAGCTACAAAGATTAAGCATCTAAACCGTCGAATCGTATTAAATTTAAAATGACAATCTCTAGATCTATTCTCTTACGTACATATAAACGCGATAATTCAAAAACGTCACCATTTAAGAAAATTTAATTTGGTTCATAGATTTAACAACTAAATTGGAGATTGTTGCCAAATTTTCAGCATAATATACCAAATGAATGACTATTTGATTGTCTTTATATTGGCATGCATATAAAAGCTATAACTCAAAAACATAATGATTTAAATAAATGAAATTTGGTATGTGGTTTTCTGACTACAATTATGCTTCCATGACAAGTGGTTTTCACTCAAACGGGAAAAATATGTCCAAACTTTTTATTCGATTTTCTGATACTTTTGTATTAACCATATGCCAAAAATTAAAAGCTCAATATCGCAAGCTAGATGCTATAAAAATGCTAGATTCCATGCCTAACATCTTCCATATTTATTGTTCGCCAATGTAATTGAATTTCTACACAAATGCCAATTTTTTTTCACTTTACTAGGAAACACGTAATTGCCGAGTGTAATTCTCTGAAGAAATCTCTTAGCACTCATGGAGACCCTCTTCAATGTCCTCAATTTTACGTGGGGGTGGAGAAAGAGGGGAAATTATATTTATTGGGAGTATACCAGAAACCTTTTGGGAGAATACACCAGCTGTCCTCTATTGATAGTTAGATTTTGTAAAAAAAATTGAAAAATATCAATTAAGTATTATTGAAAAAATAATGGTATTTATCTTGAAATTTATTGCACATTTTTCACATAATATACTAGCATAATGAAAACTTAAATTTTCAAAGCAAAATCCAGTGATGTTTTTCCCCATATTTTCACATTTTTTTTTTTCTCGCAATGACATTTTATCCAGTGATTAATTGTTGGCTAACTATAAATTATGACGCTATTCATTTCTCTCACAATTCCAGGCTATCGATTTTTCGACGAAGTCTGCATTTATCCCCTTATGAAAAGAATTAAAATTTCTGCTGTTGCCATGCTGGAAAATAAAACTCCCTGAAACTAATCTTTACTGATATAAATGGTTTTCGCAAAATTAAAAAAACTTTATTCTGAAGTTTTTTAAACCGATGCATAATTTATAAATGTCTTGAATTAAAAAATACTTGATGGATTATTTGAATCGCGGGAACAAATATTAAAAAAAAATTCCTATAAAAATAATCTTTGAAATAAATTTTGTGTAAATAATATATAATTTTAATCAAAATGTTCCAATTTTATGTAAATTAGAAATATGAGAAAATCGTAAAGTGGAAAAGAAAAAGATGTTTTAAAAAGCGAACTTCTTTTAACATTTTCTTAGATATCAATAATATTAAAGAAGTCAAGCAGTTGTATTCGCATCTCTACTTGCATTTATTTACACTCTCTCTTCATGTACATATATAGAAAGAGAGAACATACTATATGTGCATGTGTGTTCCAAATTTATTATATAAATATGAAAGAGCCAAATATATAGGATTCTATATCATACAGTTTTTTGCATTCTAAAATTTAACCTCTTTCAATGGTTTAGAACCCTCAAAGCTAATTTCATTAGTGCCACTGAACAAAAGTTTGGAAAAATTGATTAACCCTAATCAAGCACTTCCACCGTTACTAAGGCGCACGGATTCATCTGATTTATCAGACCTCCGTGACGAAACTTTGGCAGGAACTGTGGTTGAGACCTAAGAGCCATCACCGGCCACGTTACAATCCTTCCCGTGGGAAGCACGTCTCGTCATCGGTAGAAGTTAGCCGACTCCGCCATATCTGAACCCTCTCAATCGCCTTCGGCAACCACCATATCGGAAACTTCTCACTGTTATATCTCAGGTGCTTCCAGGAAAGAGTGAAGAATTTATTAAAATCTGAAGAATAGTAATACAGAATGGAATTTAAATCACTGAATTTTTTTAATGTTTAAACAATTAAAAAATAAAAATTTGCAATTATATATTTGAAATTTATGATGGGAAAGGTGAAATCGTTCTATTTCCCCCTTTATTAAATTTAAGGAGTCTTAGAAATTCTTTTTAATAGCGTAGTTAATTCTACCACGTTGAAAGAAATATACTTGCCTAATTTTGTTTAATTTTGCATAATTTTATAAGGTTCAAATAAGTAGATAAACGTAAATTGATATTCGATTTTATGCTTTAGAAGTCTCATATATAATATCTACAATAAATAATTTTCCCAATTCAAAAGCCTCTAGAATGCGTTCTATTGATCCAAAAAAGATAAAATTTGAACAACAGTATATATAATTTATCTTAATATTTATATAATAAAAAATATTACTAAAATCCGCTGATAGATAAAGGCTGTAATACACATAAAAATTTAGTATGCTTTATAAAAGTTAAATAAGATTTTAAAAGTAGAATTAAAACTTATGAATATGATCTCTTAATGCTCAACAGTATGCTCTTATACTTTAATAGCAGGGGCCATATTTTCTGCAGTTTACCGGAGCTGTCATCTGTCACAGATATTGGCTATTCACTTCAGGAAATCCTACAACAAATAGCAGCAGGGGGTGTAAGCCGTTGAATAAGGAGACCGTAATAATAAAAAATTATGATAATTTATTTTTGTACTATTTTTGGGGTAACCTACTTTTGCAATGTCTTATGATTTGCAAGTGCCATAAACTCGAAATTATTTAAATTAAAATCAATCATTGTTTACAATTAAAAAAAATAATCTTGATAATTTTATCATGTTTTTAAATATACTTAGAGAATCTCTTTTGTAGTTGCAGACCAAATGACATAACAAGAATTCTTGCATACTTTCTGTTAGATTCCGTTAAACATTTTCTAATTTTTATCATATTTTATAAATTTGCTTTAAATTTGTATTAAATTTTGGATTCTTTAAGTGAGAGTTACTGAAATTCAATACTTTCAAAGGGGACACTTAATTAAATGTTTTGATATTTCAGTTTGTCTTAATATTTGTTACATAAGAGTGCTTACATAAAGATTAAAAATCAATTAAAGGAGAACGGGATGCAGAAGCTGGAACTGTTAAAGGGTCCCCTGAAGAATTTAATAAAAGCTTGCACAGTGTTTTATTCTTCCATATTAAATATCATTCGTGCATCGTCTATTAAAATAAAAAGCAAGGATCATTCAGAGATAGTTAGTCATCTTGATCGTGTTTGGAAAGATTAAATTTTGTAATCATTTTTTTCAATCCCTTCCTGTAATATAAGAATTTTTAAATTTGCGTAATCTTCCCGTGTTCTGAATGACACACGATGAGCTTCAATATTGGTTAATTGTTTATTTTAATTAAGATTTTTTTCCTATTCTGGTGGCACCATCTGGAAATTGATTGTAAGAATTCGTGTATTTATGACAATGAAAAATCAATTAAAGACAAAATGAAGAAATAATTAAAATAGAAGTTCCACTTTTTATGCATTAATAAATATTTTTAGAAGTTTGTTTTTATTAAATTTATTTAACGTTTTTTTTTAACGTTGACAGCATTTTGTATTGCTTCTAGTTAATAACAGATTGCATGATTGATTTTATATGTATGCAGTTTTTGTGTATAAAGGTATTATTGAATGTTTGATTTCCTTGACTTTCGAAATAAGCCAAATATTTTTTGTATCAAATAATATATGAATATCTTATTTATTTTCCTATATCCAATGAGTTGCTGGAAGTCCTTAGACTCAAGAGTTCGTAAACTTCGGACATTGAAATTGAAGGGATATTAGTTTATATATCTTTATTATTAGCTTTGCTGAGTTACCATGGTTTTTTCGCCTTTTCTTTAATGATAAAAATAAAGAAACTCACAAGTGTAAGAAAAATATTAGAATGGAGAGCATAGCAAATGATCAGAATGTTCTAGAAGACACTCTTGCTCTGACGTAAGTAAAAAATGCAATATTTCGAATAACCTAAATATTTAATTATTTATATACCATTCTTATAAATAATGAATGTTTGCTTTTATTACTTTTTTCGTATACGAATTATAAATAAAATATTGTAATCAATAACTAGCATTAGTGGTCACCCAAAACCTTTTTCGCATACTTATTAATAAAGGTAGCATTTCAGAGAACGGCTTGTATGACATTACCACGCAATAGAGACGAAATATTAAACTTTGGCGCGAATTTAGTATCTTTACCGAATAAGTTTTTTGGTGATTAATCTCTGACCTGTGGTTAATAGTATATGGAAAATGAGTTTCTGTTTTTGACATTTTTTTCTCATCCGATTAGAAAACAAAATTGTACACAAAATTGAACTTTGACTTAAATATATTAAATTTACTTTGGAATTTTGTAAGTCATTGTTTTTTTGAATAACCGCGCTTTCATATTTCTGAAAATACAGACCGCAAGATGGATAATCAATTGTTAGATTTGGTACAAAATTTGATAGGTATCGATTCTATCTGTTTATTGATTTTTTTCTATCTAGCTCTCTTTGTTTTGTAATAATAGTGAGAACTTAAATTCAAATAGGCGTAAAGACTGACTTACCTTGAATCGATTTTACTCAAAATTTAATACAAATCTAGAAATTTGGTGTAAAGACAAATTGGTCGCCAAATCGCCAAATTTGGCAAAATTTCAACCATCACGCTTAAATTGTTTTTGAGTTATCTTTGTCACAGATAGACAGATGGCCATTTTCCAAAACTCTGGGAAGTTTTCCGAACTCGGTAGATTTAAAACATGGAGATTCATCAAAATCTCCAGTTCGAATTTTTTGATGGTTGTAGCAGTTGCATTACACTTATCTTCTCTTTTGGATACTAGATGGCGATGCCTGATTAGGCCATCCCATATGTTATCCCATAGTGCATTGCGATTGTAGTTAGAATGAGATGTGATGCTAACCTGTGAAGCCGCGTGCGTGAATGTCTTGTCTTTGTGTTAGTGTATGTTTAAGTGTGTGAATGTGATTATTAAAGAAATATTTCCCACAACATTCGTCCTGTTGCTTCCTGCACAGATCATAATAATCTACATACCACCACATGGTTACAATGTCGCTATGAGAAAGTTAAAAATTGGAATTTGAGACTTTGGGAATATCCATGTATCAGACATCATTGGATTCGAAAGTACCAATAAGAATTAATAATAAATAATCAGTGAATGTAATAAATCAATTAATAAATGTTATCTGCTATTATCAATAATAACTGATGATCACATTAATCTTAATATATTCATACATGCATTACGTTCGTTTGTATTTTAAGCATACGAAAACGAATGATTCTAAAGTTAATAAGAAATGAAAATAAAAAAAGAAGACAAAATACAAAACTAATAACAAACAAAAACAAGTGAATTTATGATTATAACTGTATTAGCAATGAAGTGAAGAAGAAGAATCTTAACAATTATTTCAAATATAAGATAATTATTCTTATCGTTATGAAGAGCAATTTCACATGCTCAATAGATTTCAAATTTGTTTTGGAATAAATCCTTTAACATGTAAGTATAAATCAATTTTATTCTAAAGGAAAAACAATCAGCAAATTATAATTCCACTTACAGAAACGTATTCATAAAATCATCAGTATTATCAACTTTATTCTAAAGAAAAAACAATCAGCAAAATATATTTCCACTTACAGGAATTTATTCATAAAAGCATCATTATTATTAACTTTATTCTAAAAGAAAAAAATCAGCAAATTATATTTCCACTTATGGAAGCTTATTCATAAAAGCATCATTATTATCAACTTTATTCTAAAGGAAAACCATCAGAAAATATGTTTTCCTCTTGTGGAAGCTTATTCATAAAAACATCATTAATTATCAACTTTATTCTAAAGGAAAACAATCAGCAAAATATATTTTCTTTCTATGGAAGCTTATTCATAAAAGCGTCATATATTATCAACTTTATTCTAAAAGAAAAAAAATCATCAAATTATATTTCCATTTATGGAAGCGCATTCATAAAAGCATCATTTTTATCAACTTTATCCTAAAGGAAAACAATTATTAAATTATATTTCGACTTATAGAAGCTTATTAATAAAATCATCATTAATTATCAACTTTATTTTAAAGGAAAACAATCAGCAAAATGTATTTTTCACGTATGGAAGCTTATTCATAAAAGCATCATTATTATCAAAGTTATTCTAAAAGAAAAAAATTAGAAAATTACATTTCCTTTTATGGAAGCTTATACATAAAAGCATCATTATTATCAACTTTATTCAAAAGGAAAACAATCACCAAATTATATTTGGACTTATAGAAGCTTATTCATAAAAGCATCATTATTATCAACCTTTTTCTAAAGAAAAACAATTATCAAATTATATTTCCACTTATGGAAGCTTATTCATAAAATCATCATTAATTATCAACTTTATTTTAAAAGAAAACCAACAGCAAAATATATTTTCCTCTTATAGAAGCTTATTCATAAAAGCATCATTATTATCAACTTTATTCTAAAGGAAGACAATCGGCAAAATATATTTCCATTTATAGAAGCTTATCCATAAAAGCAACATTATTATCAACTTTATTCTAAAGAAAAACAATCAGCAAATTACATTTTCACTTTATAAGCCTATTCATAAAGACACCATTATTCAATAAGCATTAAACGAATATACTAAACAAGGCATTACAAAAAAAAAAAAATCAACTTTTGATCGGATGGAATTCATCTTTCACAGGAAGCCACTTCATTGATCGTCTCAAGCGAAAGTTGAGACTTTTGATACCGGAAACCCAAGGCACACTTTGGCGCCCGGGAAATTAATTGATGAACTGGGAGACCAGTGTTTATTTATAGCGTTGGGAAGTTTGTGCTTGGGTAATTGCATTGGCCAATATCTTATTACACAAGAGAGATGGCCTCTTGCCTTAAATTCAATTATGGGCGACATCTCAAAGGGTGCAGATTCGATTAAAGAACTGGGTTCGGGTTGAAGCTTTCACTGAAATTCGAATATAATCAACCGTGAATATTTAATTTAATTTAAAATAATTTTGAATCGAAACTAAAGTTTTAGATGCTAACTCGACATGTCAGTGAATCACTTTTTGACAGTGCGGTGTTGATTTTCTTTAGAATGAAAGATTGGCGGTGAATATGATGATGTAGATATTAATTCCTTTTAAGATAAGTTCACATTCAATTATTAAAAATTTTAATCTTGATAATATAACATCAGTATATAGCTAAAAAAAATTTTCAATTACAATAAATTAAGTCACCATAACTTATAGAAATCAGACAAATTAACTCTACTACTAATATCAATATTGTAAAAATAAACTTTAGTATTCTCTGAATGTTTTATTTACACATTTAAATAATTAGGAAAATAAAAGAACAGGTTTCAAAACAACAATCACTGGCCTTATATTGCCAGCTTTTATTCGATTTAAAAGATTATGGTGTCTAGATTTGTTATGAATGGTTACCTCCTCCCCGTTTTTGAAAGAAATATCAAAAGCGTTATTTAATTATACATTATATATGAGGAGGAAAAATTCGACACAATTGCCCAACTTTAGTCAATAAACTGGTTTCGCCAATTATTATTTCATTTGGCGACTATTGATGACGTTTAGATATGTCATTAACAGTCTCCAAATTGATGTGACTGATGACGTTTAGATATGCCATTAACAGTCTCCAAATTGATGTGATTGATGACGTTTAGATATGTCATTAACAGTCACCAAATTGATGTGATTTATGACGTTTAGATATGTCATTAATTGTCGCCAAATTGATGTGACTGATGACGTTTAGATATGTCATTAACAGTCTCCAAATTGATGTGATTTATGACGTTTAGATATGTCATTAATACTTGCCAAATTGATGTGACTGATGAGCTTAGATATGTCATTAGTAGTCGCTCGTCTCCTAACGCTAACCTGCATTTATGAGAGTTGTCACAAAATAAAACTTTTACTGAGTTCACTAATCTCTACAGCAGGGGTACTTTGCCAATTAATTCAACTACTTGGTAATTATACTTAATTTATCAGAATAATCTAAATTGTGAAAGTATAATTTAATTAGTACTTTCATTTAGAGAGATAAGACGGAGTTCATCAAAACATTGACATTAATATGATGGACAATCATCAAATTGTAAAGGTGGCTTCTTCATATTTTAAATCATAAATATATTTATTTGCCTTCTAGTTGTCTCACAAAAGTTTTAATCAAATTTTGTACCATTGCTTAAAAAATATTAATAACTTATTTGTAAAAATCTTTTTCTGGCAATTTTCAAAAGATCATTTGCTAATCAATCGAATTTTTGAAAAAAATTAGTAGGATGACAAAAGAATTTTTTTATTATATTTTATCATTATGAAAATATTTTCATCTCGAAATTCGTATATATTAGCTGGCTCTTAATGAACATAATTAGGATTTTTTTAAAAATACAAACAGGATTTGCACTCGCAAACAGCTAAGCTCTACATCTCGCTTAAAATCTATCGAAAGAATCAAAACCACTGCAGTTGAATTACGATAGCAATATGCACTAAAAAAAGAACACATTTGAGTCTTAAAAATGAAACTGAAGTTCTTAACAAGCTTATAAATTTACTTAAAATAAATCAACGCAACGACGTAATGCAAATGAATATTACATAAGCCCTTCTTTCTAAAATTTTGAAAATTCGCTTTCTTTTTGTGAACAAGCAATGACCATTGATAATTCCGTCAATGGCGAATGTGTTGAAGACGCCCATCGAACGGATGCCGGAACGAGTCAAACACTTAAGAAATTGGCTTGCAGTATTGTTCAAGAATTTAAAAAAAAATCATGCAAGTACGGACAATATATACGTGATTGATTAAGAAATTATTGTCGATAAGATACAAGTATGGAATAATTTTAATTAATATTTTTGAAAAATATTATTGATAGATTGGATGTAAAGGATTTATTATGTTCCTTTGAGTAGATTAGAGTATAACTGATTTTACCCAATCCGCTTATTGATATACTAGCCGCCTTTGGCGACCAGCCGGTTCGCCAGTATTACCGCTTGCTACAATTTTCAATTAAATATTTTAAGTAACTGGTCTCTTAAAGGATTCTCAAACAAAACATTTTTAATCTTCAAATTTTGATAGTCATACCAAACTTATACTGTTGTTTAGATCGTTTCGTTCAATTTACTATATATATTTTGCTAATTTGTTGTCATTTGCGGCAAAACTTCAACTTTAATTTAAAGTGTAAATGACGAAATTGCAATTAATATTAAGATATTTTTTAATAAAACCAAGCGTTTTATTTTATTAATCATCTTTATTGTTATCTATTAATTATTATTATTATTGAATATGAGTATTGCAAACAGAATCGCTCGGTATTTACGTCTTATGTTAACTACAAAATATTTTTCATAGTTTATGTAATATCTCAAACAATAATTGAACAAAAATTTCTGAGATTCAGTATAAAATTCAGTTTTTAGTTTTGCTTTCAAAAGGATTGAAATGAAATCAATAATAATATTTTGTTCCTTCTTATAAATATATTTCAAAAATTATGAAGTCTAAATTTAATGCAGTAAGGTATCATATTCTGATAAATATTCTGGACACACCAAATTTTAAATAAATGAATGAATGTTTCTATTTTCCACGATCAACTAAGACTTATTTATGAAGTTTTAAATGTTAAAAATTTAGAAAAACTCACCATTTTCATAATCTTAGGCCAATTAATCTTGAGAAACCTGCGCGCTTATTGGCGTATTTTCTTTGAAACGATCGATGAAAAATCTAAAATTATCCTTTTTTTATTGAATAGTGATATTCAAATCTTCATAAATCAGTCAGTTTAAGTGATTTGAAATTAACTCTTAAAAGTCAATGATTTAGTTGATTGGAAATTAACTCTATGACCACCATAAAATCTGTGCTTTCTCTTGTGGTGTATGCATTCTCCTTAATATCCGATCGAATAAAACATCACATACAAAAGTACTACAATAGAACAAACACATCAAAAGTAAACATAACATTTCAATAGTTGCCAAAAACAAAAGAGAGAAAAATGCAATTAATAAACAGACGATATTTAGAAAAGTACAGATATTTAGACTGGAAGATGAAATTATCTGAAATTTACCACACGCGCAGACGATATTTACAAAAGTAAAAATATTCAAACCTGAAAATGAAAATATATGAGTTATTCCATCAATAAATGCCATAACTTTGTTTACATCTTCATTATTTTATGAGTCATTAAATATCAAAATGGATCCGGGACTGAATAAACACCCTGTATAGAGAGTGTAAAAGATCATAAAATAATTTTTCTTGAATTTATTTTTTAGAAAAAATAATATTTCATATTTGTTTCATTTCTTACAGACACTTGCCAAAAATTATAATTTTGCAGATTTCATTTCCAAAAAGATTTAATTTATTTTCAGTTAGAGCTTTAATCAATGGCAACACTTTGAAAAAAGATATTTTTTTCTCAAGAATGCGAAACGTGCTTAATCCTCATTTTTATTTTTGACAAAAAAAAATATTGAAAAACATAGTTAAAATATTTATTTAAAAATTCATTAAAAATAGAAATTTGAATTTAAGATTAAAAGAGTAGTATCATTTAAAAGATAAATTTTTTATCTTTAACTTCATGTAAAAATCTTTTTTGTGCGGTAATATTTTCGGCAGTTATAGCAGAAACACGTCAAAATTTCGCTTAATTTTTAAATAAATAAAATTCTATTTAAAAATTCGAAAAAATAACCCCCAGGTGCACATTCCCGGCCTCCAAGGTATACACGTGCCAAATTTGGTAGCTGTAGGTTGAATGGTCTGGTCTGTAGAGCGCCAACACACACACACACACACACACACACATTGAGCTTTATTATAAGTATAGATAATACTAAATATTTGAACCACCTTCAAAACTTTTTTCACTAATTTTTCTAAATTAAGTATTATTATATTAGATTATTTATATTATGCAACTGCCAAGCAAATCTAGGGAAAAGAGATTAAGGCTACAGCACTCTGTTTCTCCTGAAAAATATTATATCGGCTAGCTCATTGTTATCATTCCTTTATTGCTAAGAATTTTGATAAGTCTTGAAATCATCTCATCAAGCTGTCCCCAACTGCACCAGAGAGTTGACAATTAAGACATTTAAATTTTTACTGTAATATATTCTCATTACTGTTCAAAATTTTGAATTCTACATCATTTGGAATTTAATGAAATATTAACTATAAAATTCCGTCTTTACAAACAGAAAACATCTTAGGTCAAAAATAAATAAATTGGGAAAACGGCTGCATATAAAATGGCGAACAGGAAGAAATTCAGTTTCAGCAATAACGCGATTTCTCATTTTTCTCGAGATTAAATATACATAATGAAGGAATTAGCTGGAATTCTGGGATCGAAGAAAACTAAAGATTTGAATGAAAATCACGAGTAGTTGCTCTAGAGTTTGAAAAGGAAAAGACAGCATTCACATGCATTAATGATGGAACTTTGAATTCATTTGGAGTTTTATTAAGAACTTTTCCCATTAAAGTATTCATGGGAACAGCATGTGCTTGGCATGATGGGAAAACCAGGAATTCTAAGATGATTAAATCCATCAGGAATTGCAGAGTTGCAAAAGTTTTCTGAAACAACTGCAATTCCAGAATTGCATATGCGTTTTTTTTTTTTTTCGTTCTCTGAAATTTTGATCTTCTATGAAATATTAGCTCTACGTGGCAGAATACATTATTTTTATTTTTAACAAAAGGGCTAAAGATGAATTTTTACATAACTTATTTTTACTGTATGTTGAATATTTCGCGAAATCTGAAGTTTATTCTAGTTATTTATGCTTAATTATTTATGGCTCAACTTTCGAAATGGAATTTTAATTGAACTCAATTTTCACGAATTTTTAACATGATAATATCTATCGAATGGCATGCAATCTTTAAATGGAACAATGAGCCCAAAGTTTGAATAAAAAGCTAAAATTCTATCCCTTCGCCATTCTTTTTTTTAATTAGGGTGACGGATTGTTTAAGAACAGGAAAATAAAATCCCAAAAAATTAAAGATAAGATAGATAATTAGATCATGTAAGAAGATTCCCGAAGAAGTCTAATTTATTTGTTTAAAAAACAGTCGAAGTGATTTTAAGGGACTGTAGCTGATGAAAAATGTTCAACGTCGTTAAAGTGAGATAATCATTCGACGAATTAAAATTATATTTCTAGCTTTAAAAATAAGGGAGTTAGTTATATGTCAATGGAATACAATCCTCCAGTGGTTACATACCCCTTCAACTTTCCAGCAGAGAATGGTTCATCAACAAACTCAACAAAAACCTCCTCCTTTCTTCCCTATAACATATACCTCTTTTGATGTAATTACTTTACTTTAGTCAGCGTTTTAAAAGATAATTATATAACGCAGCTGGTTATATAATAGATTGAGGTAAAATCATTCCTCTTCATATAACTTATACATACCAACAGTCAAAATGATTTCATTTTTTTAGGTGAAAATGAAATAAGAAAGATACAACGAAAAATCAATAATCATATTAAAGCTTAAATTCAAGAAAATCAGAATTTCACAGCAACCCACCATAATGCACCGCGTATATACAGAAGGAACGTGGATTGGTTTGGTTATACTAATGTCTTCTTTGGAAGCAAAAATAAGGCCATTTTGAGAAAAATGAGCCCTTATCAAATGACGAGGACGACTCTGAACTGGCATTCTATTTCGAAGCTCCTAATCTACAACCACAAAAGGATGTTTGTCTAAAAACATCAGTTACAGCGTACACCATGGCTACACGATGGACCGCTAAAGTAATTGTGTATCGAACCTCAAATCCACTGGCCTCAAAGCCGATATCTTATCATTCGATCACCGGAACCTTGAATGAAATAGAAATTCACAAAATTGGACAATTGATAGAACATTGTTACATATAAATATATTAACCCTATACAATCTATCCATACCCTATAAACCATAATTATCTCAGAAATATATATGAGTACTTATGTTCCAAATTTTGGTAATTCTAAGTATATCGATATATCTTGTGAAACGTTACTACACAGACACACTATTCTTTATATTATATGTATTTATATACAAGAGTTTGATTAGTGAATATGTGTAGAGATTCTACCGAGATCGGGCCACGAGAATTACTGTTATAAATATTATTCCTCTACGGATTACAACGTATTGCAATGATTCATCAAAATCCATCAGTCATATATTTTGACTACTATAATACTATATACGACCATATACCAGGAAGTAAAATGTACATACTATAGATTTTCTAAAAGCTTGATATATATAGGAAACTTTTCAAAGTTTAATAAGTATGGGATTTGTGCAAGATATCCTATTTCATTGTTCAAGAAATTTTATGAAATGCTTGAAGTTTAATTATTTTCGGGTGGATCCTAGCACAGCCCACTTCTTGGCGTCTTTTTGAATTCTCGCCAAACGAGGAGCGATAACATCGCCAATGTAGCAACCTAGACGGTTTTTTTTAATATTTTTTTTATTTATTTTATTTTTTATTACATTTATTTTATTTTATATATTTATATTTATATTTTTATATATTTTTTATATTATTTTATTATTCTTTCTTTCTTTTTTTATTTTATTATTAATCAACCTAGACGGATTTTTTAAAATTTATTTTAATTTTTTATTATTATTAGAATTTTTTATTTTCTAATAATTTTTTTATTTATTTTATTTATTTATTCATTATATTTATTTTTTATTATATTTATTATTATTTCTGACCTTCAAGTATCGTTTTTTAATTGAAAAATAATAACAAATATTCAATTAGTAGTCAACTTGGAGAGATTTCTAATAAGTCGCCAAGAGGTGGGCCCATCTAGGATTTTGCCTTATTTTCATATCAAAAGTTTAACCGCTACAACAGAATAAAAAGACATTACTGAATTTGTTTCTAAATGAAATTTTTGAATAATAATAGAGTCTAGACTTCTTTGTCCGATTTGAAATTGCATGTTTATGTTTTCTGCGAATATGGATTCCAAGAATTAGAAGAAATTAATCTTATTTCATAGAAATGTTTTGTGATAGTACGAAATTGGAAAAAAAACCGAATTATTTCTCTAAAAAACATTTCTACTGTTTTCCTTTTAGAAAATTCAAAGATAAACAAGATAGAAAGGAAGGAAATATTTTCATAAGTTATTCGTTAAATATGCTGTGATGGCAAGCGAAATTTAAAATGATAAAATTCAAGAAAATAATAAGTAATTCCAATTAAATTATCAGTATCAGTTTTAAATTGTTGTAAAAATAGATGAAATCTTGAGCAAAACAATAAAATAGGGGGTTGGGTTGAATTTATGAACTTTATATACAATAATTTATTAAATATTTATTACTTTATGGAAATAAACTTTTATTCATATGTTAGTCTGTACAATATTATACATTTGTTATATAGATGATTATTTTATAATGATGTAATATTTTCAAATTTAAAAATATAAAAAAAAACTTACAACAATATTATATGCCGATGATGTAATAATGATGTAATATTTTTAAATTTAAAACTATAAAAAAACTTACAACTATATTATGTACCGCATATGGTTACGAATTCTGCAAACTTAATATTTTTTGGCGAGGAATTGGCGTCAAGTTTATCGATTTGTAGTCATAAAATTGTTTTCCTCGAAAATTCAGGAATTTTTTGAAATTCTCCTACGGCTTGATTGCAGAAAATTCTTGCTCAATCAATTGAATTTGTGCTTTCTTTGAGTAAGTGTAGTTGGTTGGTTGGTTTTAATGGGCATAGCATACAGCAGCATAGTCTAACCGGAAGGGCCTGGTTAGACTATGCTGCACCAAAGATATGGCAAAAATGGGTGATGATGATAACAAGAGCATGATAAAATTTCAAATATAATTTAAAAATTTAAAAGTTGAATGTTCCACAAAGAATAAAAGTGGTAAATTCATTGATAAAACTTGAGCATGAGTAAATGTGATTCGCGAAAAAGAGACGAAACTGCTGAACGTGGTAGAGAATCTAAGTCACTTTGTTCTGTACATTTTTTTAGATTTTACCATACATTCTGATTGAGCTAGTTTTAATTGCATTAATAGATTGTAGCCTAATTATTTTTGATATTATAAAATGTAATATTTTTAAGTAACATTTGAAAATTATCTATGCCTTTTTATAATTAAAGTCCATTAAATGCTGGGTACCGTATGAAACGTGTCAAATTTTTATAAAATATTATGGAAAACTAAAATAAGAGATTAAATTACTTAAAATATCAAATGAAGGTAAATGAAGGCAAATGATTTTGGAAAGTTCAAAATATATTCTTCCTTCACCAAATATTAACCATTGATCAGAAAATAGTGGCTCTTGTTATTAATCGCTGTTTATCTAACTTTTTATTCCACTTATACAGAAAGTATACATGGAATAAATGCGTTGTTGTGTTATCATATTGTGTAGTATAATTCATTTATTTTTTTCCTTACGGTTTTTATTTCTTTTAATAAATGTTGAGCTCTTTTCTGACATTTTATGATTTTGCAGTAAGTGTGTGTCATTATTAATATCAATTACAAATATATTCATATCAATTTTAAATGTAATTTTTTATGAATTAAAAGAAAATGATGTATTGTAGACAATTTTGAAGAAATAAAGTTGTAATAAGTATCCATAAATCAATTTAAAATAAACATCAATCATGGCTCCTTATTGGATTAAAAATTAAATAATATTTATTGGATATGAGACATGACCATTAGATAGGGACTTGATGCACATAACTATACAGATGAAATTTGCAAGACAGAAAGGGAGCGAAATAGGAGGTAGGTAACCTTTATTTAACTAAGAAAGAAATTCCTAGCTCCGAAAAACAAACTTAATAAGGATTTGCTTCTTCAGAAATTAATGAGTTCACCTTAGCTATTAGATTTTCAGAAATGTGAGAAAACTCAAAATTATCCGCAGCTCAAAAATTGAAATATGATCCTATTTTTATGTAGATTGTTAGCAAAAGATATATTATAAAAAAACAAAGGATTAATTTTAAAAATTTTATTTATTTGAATTTATCAAACATATATATGTAAACAATTCTGTATTTATATTTTTCAGAATAATAACTAATAATTAAATTTCATAATTATTGCTTTGAAAAAAACATTCAAAAAACATACATGCTTTTTCTGCATCTTTATTGATCACAAATTATGAGTTCAAGAATTTGAAGATCAAAGATTATAGCAGCTTGTTTATTATAAACAATAAAAGTATGATGGATCTTCAATTTTAATTTCTATAAACTAAAGATTTAAGTTATTATATAAATATGTATAATCAAAATGAAACTGTAGATTAATCTTCAGGATGAAGGTTTCTATTTTTATAAATATTAGAAATGTTCTTCCTAACTAAACGTGTTTTTTTTTAAATGATTCAGTTATTGATAATATAGATTTTATCATGTGCAAAACAAAATATTTTATTTTAAAGCAGATTTAAACCAATGCGATAGTTGTGTCACAACTTTACTTAGTGCTTTCTTATCTAATAAAATGTAATATTTAAATCGCATTAGAAAATTTTATTAGGGAGTTCGTTGAAAAGAATTTTAGTACCAAAGAATAAATTATGCACAAACGAATTAATAATTTATATTCACAATATTTAATTGAAAATTGTACATACTATTTATTACATTATTTATCTCCCAAAGCAACATGTGCTTTTAATTAATATTTACTTTATTTTTTACTATTTATTAAGATTAAATTTAATTTTTTTCTGGTTAGTAAAAATTTAATTGCCATTCATAGAATTAAAAAATTGCAACAGATTACCCTAATATAAATTAGATTTCAATTTGCGACTTCCAATTTTTGCTAGAACGATTTTAATTTATCTGAAATTTTGATTGGAATTAAAATTGCCGTCTTTGCATATAATATTATAAAAATTATTGAGACGAAAGCGGAAAAGGATGGATAATGTTTTAAAAATGATAGCTTTCAGAGGTAACACAATTTCGCAACATATTAAACGATTTTTCCCTTTGAAATCAGTGTATAAACGAAACTTTTAATTTTTTTTTATCAGATCATTAACCATTTCTCTAGAAGCCTTAGTCTTCTTTTTTTTTTAATAATGAAGACTACATGCTTAAAAAAAAGAGTATTTGTCATAAAACAAAAACAAAAAATTATTGTGGCTGTATGCATATGTATGCTTCACCTCTTCTCCAAAGCTAATACAGTCCTCCTAAACAACTATATATTTGTACTCTCATATCTTATAACATAAGATATGAGAAATAATATTATTAATGTTTCAAAGTTGAATATTCAATTAATTAAAATTTTAATATAATGAGAAAATCGCTGTATTATAGTGTATGTGTTTCCGTGTGTGTGTTTCGTTTTGCGATATTCTAATTTTAATCAAAAGCAAGCGATTAAAGCATTTTGTATATTACAATAGTTTATGGAAAAGTAAGTTTTATATTGAGAAAATTATACATAAAAGAAGTTTAATATGGAACAACACTGCATGTATAAACTTTATCATATAAATATCCCTTATGATTTAATGTTGAATGTGACTATTACACATATTACAAATTGCGGAATCAAGTAATGTAAAACAATTTTCTTTTACAACCTTTCTCATTGCACACATTCATCATGCCATCTAGTGGTTTTCAAAGAAATTATTTCATTTCAAATTTTTAAGTTAATTTAAAAAGTGAGTCTAGCAGCTAATAATGAAATATTGAAGCATAAATTTATCTATTGTAACGAAGGAAAGTTTATGCTTATAGACTTTGTAAAATGAAGTTATAATTCTTAACTTTCTGTTCCAAACACTGAAAGCAATATTTTACAAATATTAGAGAACATAGCTATAAATATAAATCAGGTAGATTATTGAAAATCCTCCATTTCTAACATCCTGCTTTGCTCTTCGGCATTTAATTATTTCTCTGCCATAGAATTACTACTAAAGTAAAGGAATGCTTTAATTACGAGTCTTCCAACTCAACTTTCAATTGCTCGGAATGTCTGATTTACTTCACGAAATTGACTTTGCTCCATAGAATTCGAAATTCCCGAATTTCAAATTATTCTGTCATTTCCTCCCCGAAGCTGAACCCTGGAATAGTAAATAAATTTCGTTACCTTAAATCTGCGTTCAAATTATCTATTTCATTCTTAGGGTTCTATTCATTACCACTCCAGCAACAAGTGCGTTCTTGATCATTTTCATCATATTTTCGACACGCTATAATGGTTATGATATTATATAGATATCTTGGGTATAAAATATAGAAGGACAAATTGAATGTTATCGACTTGCACATTATTTAATATTTATATTGGAATATATCAGAGATATATTGCCTAAAAAAATTCCAGGAAATTTATTATTCAAAAGTAAGTAAATAGTAATTTTAGTAATTTTTTATTCAATAAGTAAACAATAATTTTGGTAATTTTATTCGATAAGTAAATAGTAATTTTTATTCGATAGGTAAATATTAATTTTAGTAATTTTTCATTCAATAAGTAAACGATATTTTTGATAATTTTATTCAATAAGTAAATAGTAATTTTAGTAATTTTGTATTCGATAAGGAAATATTAATTAAGTAGTTTTTTTATTCAATACGTAAATAGTAATTTTGGTGTTTTTTTATTTAATACATAAACAGTAATTTTAGTAAATTTTTATTCGATAAGTAAATATTAGTTTCAGTAATTCTTTATTCAATAAGTAAACAATATTTTTGGTAATTTTATTCAGTAAGTAAATAGTAATTTTAGTAATTTTTTATTCGATAAGTAAATATTAATTTTAGTAATTTTTTTATTCAATAAGTAAACAATATTTTTGGTAATTTTATTCAGTAAGTAAATAGCAATTTTAGTAATTTTTTATTCGATAAGTAAATATTAATTTCAGTAATTGTTTTTTTTTAAATTCAATAAGTAAATAGTATTTTTTTAATTCAAAAAATTGGCTATTTATATGTTTTGCTGCGTCTGTTCACTGAAATTAAAACGTAGAAATTATGTCGATGAATACATGTTCACATTGTTTTCGTGATCATTTAATTTTTGATTAGGCATTGACATTTTTTCATATAGCGATTTTTTTCCTTTTAACCTTAAAATCTGTTAGAAGTTATTTCATATCTGATCTAAATTCCTAGATCTTCAAAGAATAGGATGAAAGAAATTCCAAATTCATTTAACAATTGTTGGGTGTCAGAAATTACAATTCCTATCTTTCGGATTGCCGCCCGAATAGTCACAATATTTTTAAGTTAATTTTTTTTTATTTCAATCTGTTTAGAAACAATCAAAATATCTTCAATAATAAGGATGAACATGTGTTTTATAATGCTCTACAAGACTTACCAATTGATAGAAATCTACTAAATTTGGAACTTATTTATTACGGAAAGTGGAAATGTGCCCTTGTGGCAGATTTCTTTTCCACATTTTTTACAAGATTTTGACTATTAATAGCGTATATATCACTGCACAAAAGTGATATTTACATTAAAATTCAGAGAATTTTCTTGCAATTTCATATTTTCAATCTTTGCAAATCTTTCTTTCATATTTTCTTCCTATATTACGAAAAATAATTTCTATATAATTAATGGTTTTTGCAACATTCTTTTATTTTAACACTTATTCGTTAACTTGTCACAATATTTAATTTCAATATTATAAAAGATAAATTCGATATAATTAAATAGAATTTCGAGTTATTTTTTCGAATTTATTAATCGAATTGTTTTGTACAAATCGAATTTTTATCGAATTATTTCGAAAAAGGTTCTGTTTTTTTTAAAACATTTTGTTATTTAACATTTTCTGTCGTAATTCTTAGACATTTGGTAAAAACTAATCAAGTCTGCTACTATGAAAAATTCCAGCATTTGAAATACATGGGAATGTTGAAGAAAATAAAATCTATAGAATTATCTGCATATATATATAGACATGTATATCCCACAGAATATCACTTTACACTAAATATCATGAAATGTAAAGAAAACACTGCAGTGAATGCAATGATGTTTATAATAAAGAGAAGTATATTAATAAAAAATGTCGTAAGTTGAAATTCTAATGCCATTTCATACAATATTGGTGGAAGCATGAAGGAAATATTACAAATGACATGTTTCAGTTCTTGCAGAAGTAGGGAGATCTTTGTTGAAATAGAGTATTTTTTTATAAGTAACTTGAACAGATTAGGATTACATATTTTTTATAATTTAATATGCATATTAAAGTCAAAAGGTAAATAGCAAGTTTTAATTTGTTGTTTTATTCTTGCTTTTGTAATTTAATTGGCAAATTTCTGTTTAACGAATTTTTTTATACTTTCCTTTATACGGGTGGAATTACAGTATGAAGGAAATATTTCAAATAAAGTGATTCAGTTCTTACAGATCTGTGAATATTTTTGTAAAAATTGAGTTCTTTATTACTAACTTGAATGGACAGGATTATAGATTTTTACAGTTTAGGCTTTATATTAAATTCAAAAAGTAGATAGCAAGTTTTAATAGTTGCTTTTTTTTTCTCTTGTTTTCTTAAAAATTTTCTTGTTTCTGTAATAACTGAAGTAATAAATTATAATAATTTGCAAATTTTTGTTTAAAACGTATTTCTCTTATACGAAGTTTTTAATTATAATAATAAGATTTTATTAAATTGAGATTTAATCAATCGTAAATGTTATGAAAGAAATGATCATGTAAATGGTGGATTTTCAATCTGGAAAAATACTGGAAAAATATCTGCATTCTGTTTTTCAAATGTTCATATTTACAACTTTTTCTGAATTCTGAGTATTTTTGTTATATATTCAAATAAACTGAATTATATATAACGTGTGTGAAAATTTTTATATTGTTCCCAAATTTAATACTGTGGTGTCAAAAAATTCGACTTTATGATGCGGATTATTCTCTGCATAGTTGGCTTTCTCTTGAATTAAAAAAATAATCTTGCTGTCATTTTTTCCAGTGAGTTAATACAGAAACACAAAAGCTTAGACATATGAAATATGACATGAAGTGTTGCATGAAAATTGCTGATTGCTTCTGAATTTTAAACGAAACCAAACTCATTGTTTCTTCATTTCGCACCAACTTCATTATTTCAACTTGTTTGTGCATTCTGTAACTAAACAACGGGAAGGAAAATAAAATGTGTGTAGTATTTTATTTATATATTTGTAAGTCTTTTCCTCCTGAAGAACAAGAGATTAAGATCATTTTATTTCAAATTTGCAAATTCATTTGAGAATTTTTCTCACCCGCAGAATAGTTGGCAATAAATGACTCTGGAAATATAGATTCTAAAGGTGATAAGAATATTTTCTTTATTAATCTTTTTATCTAAGAAAATTTGTTTCAAAACTCGACACTAGTATGAATAAATCCTTCAGACCAAAAGAAAACACTTTTAAAAATATGTTCAATTTTTTATTCTGTTTCAGTACGAAATTATTCGAGTTTTATGGTATCTGATTACGTCGGGAATGAGTGTTTTGAGAAACGTTCGAAAATTATTATCTGTTCGAAAAGAAGAAAAAACTATTTGTATAAAAGCACTTAAAAATTTCTATGACACCAAAATATAGCAGTTAAATGGCAAAAAATTTTTTAATTGAAAAAAATGGCGTTTTTTTGGATAAAAATAGGTATAAATCAAAAATCCAGATTAGATATTTATCTAATAATTTGCTTAAAATTTTGCAGATAGCTTAAGAAATATACTTTTTTTGTTCCTGAATTAAAAAATAAACTGCATTAATTTCCATTCTTTAAATATTAGGATTCAACTGATAAATAACATGAAATTTTCAATTTATTTCCCTTTGTAAAGAACTAAAACAACTATAAAATATTTCTAAATGGATAGTTTACTTACTCTCTAGTTCAGGAACTGAAGAATATATTGAGAAATTATTATACTAAATTTGAGCAAAAAATATGCCTTTGATTTTGATTTGTGATGTTTTTCGTGAGAAAATAGCATCTAAAGATGTAAAATAGCATTAAAATGTATGTAAATATAAAATTCGGTGTAACTTCCCCCAAAATGCTGTTAAAAACAAAATTTTGATGGTTTTATAAAGAAACCTGATCAAACATTATCAAATAAAAAAAGAGTTAATAATTTTGCAAAAAAAAAAAAAACTGTTCAACGTAGTCACCTACTTATCTCCTTATATATGGTGACAAAAATACATACTATCATCTGTTGGTCCTTCTAAAATACTAATAAAAAATCACTTTAATTTATAAATCATAATACTACAACCACCTGTCTGAGATAGTCCTGATACATATGGTTTTGTAAACATTGACCCTGAAGGCGTTGCATTCCTTGCCTCTTATTGTTTATCAAACAAAAGTACTCTCAGTAATAAAGCTAGAAATTGCTGAAAATTCCCTACTTTCAATATTTTGCTTTCTACTACTAATTTTAATAATTATAGCTTCACGGAATTCCTACTATGATAAGGAATCCTCTAATTTCGAATTTCCTCGACAAAGCTTTTGTTTAGTCCAAACGTTTGATTTTCTCCTCATAATTCATCGCTAGCATGGATTTGAGAGCTCCCGAAATCAAAATTATCCTGTCACTCCCTCCCCCCCCCTCCACCCACTCGAAGGAAATTCATGGGATTCCAAATTTCGTTATCTTCTCATTATCTTAAATCTGCATTCGAATAATCTATTTCATTCAGGGAAATACCCGCCTTTTCTAATCCCGCAGCAAATACATTGTTGATCGAATTCATCGTCCTTTCTGCAAGTTATACTTGAAGCGTTGTTTCAAAGATATCTTCGATGCAAAATAAGGCGTTGAAAATTTAAATATTTTCAATCTGGGAACAGCTTAATTTATGCATTAAAACTCAGCACGTCAATTTTAGTTACGGAAGATAGCAGGCGTACATCGTTGTATTCAATAAAAGTACAGTCTGCTGTCTAAGTTGGGTTATTTATTCTTCCTCAAGCTTTAATAATGACATTGCCAGAGGTAGTTGTATGCTATTGTGTTAGCTTAATAGAAAAAATCATAAAAATGTGAAAAATATCATTTATAATCATTGTGTTTTGTTTTCGATCCTCAAAGAATACTTGTATATTGATAATTTCTAATTCGGAAATATTAGGCATTTTTTAAAAAAGGTTTCTGGCATCTAAATTATTACTAATACATTTAAATGCCAGATAATAATTAATTGCATAAAGAAGCTAATTCTGATGATAGAAGAATAAAAATATTCTTTGTCTTTCAAAATACAAATAATAAAGCTGACGAGATTTCAACAGGCATCGATTTCCAAGCTAAAAATGCACGCAATTTTTTTTCACTTTAACCAGGGAGAAAGCCCATCGAGTCTCCAAAGTCAATATTTATCACTTCATTCTTACAATAGATGCATTCAAAATCATTCGAAAGTTAAGCTTAAACATTTCGAGAATTTCCCCCGTTTTCTTATCTCAGAAATCATATTTCCGGTCATTTCTATAAATATGACAGAAAAATGCAAAACACATCTAAGTATATTACTATATATAAATTAACGAAAAATTTTTAGACAAAAGAGAAATCTAAATAATGTTTGCCTTTCAAAATACATAGAATATAACTCCTGAGATTTCAACAGGCTAAAAATGCAAGCAATTTTTTCGATTTGTGAGGACGCGCATTGGATCTCCGAAAACCAAAAATTTTGAAAACATAGCACAAAAATTAGATTTTTAACATCAATTTCCCATTATCTACATTCAAAATCATTCAAAAGCCGACCACAAGCATTTAGAGAATTCCCACCATTTTCTTATATCTGAAATCAGATTTGAGATCATTTCTATATGTATGTACATAAAAAAATTGTTAGACCCATATATTTAAAGTCGAACAAAAATGGATTTGATAAAAATTATATTTAAAGTTGAAGATTTAATTAAAAATTAAAGACAATTATACGTTAATTAATTTGATGTCGCTATAATACTAATTTTTTTTAAATTTTAAAAACAATATATATATATATATATATATAGATATATATATATATATATATATATATATATATATGTATATATATTTGTAGGACTCAGGAATCACTACTATTTAGAATCACGCACATTTAATTACATTTAGGACGAACAATTACATTAACAAAAGAAATGAACATTAAATAGATTTCGTCGAATACGTCGCAGGATTAATTCACATGTTACGTCGTGTCTTTCATTCAGAGACCCGTCTCGTCTCACACGTCCTGACTTTCGTTCAGACCCATCTCGTCTCACACGTCCTGACTTTCGTTTAGACCCATCTCGTATCGTCTGCACTCCGTCTAACAAGCATCAACACCTGTTGGCCAGCAGATGGCGCTCGTCATCAGGCGTTTGTCACTACATTATATATATATATATATATATTTGTTTTGTGAAATACTCTGAAGTTATTTTGGGAAAACCTGAAGTGTTTCAATTCCCATTTCAGCCTTCCCTGCTGGAATTATAGACATTTTTCAGTACTGATGTTAATACTTCTAAGTGCTAAATAATATGGGTGTTACGTTTAGTCTGAATGCATCAAGGAGTACTGAATTTTATAAGTTTTAAACAAACAAATAAATAAACAATTATGATATAAATATAATTTGGAACCCAACATGAAAAATGACAAGTGTGAATGGTTTCAAACATAATGATTGAAATTGCTCATTTTGATTTCAAACCCGTTCTCATATAGTTCGACAATGAAGAGATGCGTTTCAGTAAAATTGAATCATAGTTTTTGAATGCCAGCATTTGTTAGAAGGATGCTGAATTTTATTATGTTGGGTAAAAAATTTGGTTCATTTCATTTCTTGTTGATAATGCCTTATGTTGTTCTTATACAACTGATTATGGAACAAAAATTTGTTGCGTGTGTGTACAATAATGTCGTTAAGATTATAAACCAAATTCCATTTATCTTTTCCAATTGTATTTTAGAATTTTATTCACAAGGATAGTCCAATTTTAGAATCAGGAGTTCGAATTATTTCACGATTATAATACCTTCCCTTTGTATACTTCCTATAAAAAAAAGTAAATACTAAAATTATTTATAAAATAAAATTTTTAATTTGAGCACAGATATATATAAAATTATAGAAATATTTAAGCCATATAATTGAAAGAAATACTTTTAACACTTTGACTGCCTAGACGAACTGTTTAGTCCAAGCAACAAATTTCATTGATTGACTGTGAAAATAAGAGATGACTCATTCTACTGCCAAGACTATTAAGTCGTCTCATATAGTTACAAGTTAACTTATTAAATAAAGAGAAAAATACCAGTTGCGCACAGTAGGCAAATTTTAAAATATGATTCATAAAAAATAACTCTTGGTCACTTAAATTTGTTTGATTTTGTTATATGCTCAATCGATTTATCTCCTTCTCGGAAAAAATTAGACGCGATTCAAAAAAAAAAAAAAAAAAAAAAAAAAGAGAGAGAGAGAGAGAGAGAAAAGCAAAGAATTTGAAAAACCATTGAATTTAAAATCATATCTCTATATTTCTCGCTGCTAAAATTAACGTCTTGGATTTAATGCATTAATAAAATTGTTACCAGGATTAGGATATTTAAATTTCCCTCATTAATTTTGTATGCAAAATATCTTGAATTTATCTCAGCATTTATTAACGTACACAAGAGATGCCTAATTTGGCATGAGATATATTTACTGTGATATTAAAAATTGGAAATATCTTCGAGGATGAAATTAATTAGTTGAATTCGGTTTGAATTTAATAAGATTATAATATCGTCCTTTCGTATCTGAGAATAAAGCAATAAATAATTTGAAAGAGAGGAGATTAAGTTACATCAGCAAGTTAATTATGATAAAAAAATTGGGGAATAAAATAGCGTTGAAGCCAGAAAATTGATATTTTACGTATCCTTTTGTGTCAACTGATGCTCTTTCATACTGATAAGTCAATACTGATAAATAAAAAGAGAAAAAATTTATGAAAATAATTTATCATTTTGTTTCTAAAACACCAGGAAGCACAATTTTTTTTTTAATTCTAAAAACAAAAGTTCTGTTCGTTTCAGTATCCCAAGTCTACTATTTTTCGACGATTTTACCTCACTAAGGCGCGATACATGGAACGTTAAAGGCATTTCTAGAATTCTTAGTCCTTCTTTGACCCTGATTTCTACCCCATTAGAGAGTTTTTCGTTGTGTTTCTGCTCCCCCCTATTTGTTTGTGAATGTCGTATCGATTATTGACTTACTATTTAACTCTAAATTGCATATTGATTGCTTATGCGACATGTTCAAGTGGCTTGGTTTCATTTAGATATATTGACATCCCATTTTAAAGAGAAGAACCTCGTAAATTTGAACCACCGTCAGATGACGTGATACCTGAGCTGGCGTCCTGCTTCTCCAAACTTCCACACCGCTCCAACAGGGGGATATTTGACCCCGACGGATTTAATGTGCACCGGGCCCTTTTACACGACAGTAGAATTGGGTCTCGAACCTGAACACCTCCGTTCCGAAGACCACATCTTACTACCAGGTCACCGCGACTTAAGTTCAAGTGTCAAAATACAATGATACACTTATAAAATTTATATTCCAGTTGTATATTCATGGCGCGTTTTATCTATAAAGCAGGCAAAAGTGAGAGTAAATTGAAAAATGAGATAAAACAGTTGTTTCAAATACATAAATATAAAATTATTTTATGTTTAAATTTATTATTTTAACGCTTATATGTTTATTTTTATTTGTTACTTATTTTTTATTCAGAGTTTGTTTTTAATTTCTTATATTTATTATATATTCTTAGTTTTACTATAGTTTCATATTTATTTATAATTTGCGCTAAATTATTTACATACTTTACATATAATTTTAAATTTAGATGATAAAAAATTAGTTCCACATAATCAATATATTTCAAATAAGCATTTTAGTTATATTCAGGGAAATATTTGTGTTATATAAAGAAATTTAGTTTGGATTTTTATATGTTTAGTACATTTCAATAATATTAATTAACATTATTTATTTATTTATCCATTTATGCATTGTTTGCTTCAATATCAAATTTAATTCAAAATTGGGCACTAATTGCTTATATAGCTAGTTCAAGCTGCGAACACGCCTTCAGGAGTGGCACAAAGGATATTTTACATTAAATAAGACTGAGATTATCTACCGCAGTTAATTTCAAAATGTTATTAAAAAATTCAATAACAAAAAAAGTATTAAAGTTAAAAAATTATTATTATTAAGAACTGAACAAATTTTAAGAACTGGAATCATCCATTTATTTTTCAGAATTTAATTGTTAGGGCCCTAGCAGTAAATAAAAATTGTTCTAAAGTATTTTATTGTGAATTAGAATATTTTCCCATAATATCAAGAGTTATCCTCATGAACCCATGAATAATCCAAGTTCACCTTATTGTTAAATGTAAACATCTCCACTTTTTATCTTTCCTCTCACCTCTATTTTGATTAATTAAGCGCAATCTGACGCATGCGCAACGGCTTGAAAAATTTGCGAATCCGTGAATTGAATAAGTGTGGCATTTAAAACATGTCTTCAATTTCGCTTTTATTTTGTGCCTATGCATTAGCAAAAATTATATTTTAGTTATGAAAGAAACAATTCGGACTTGAAAACTGTTTGGCACTTCAAATACAAAACTTTTTAAATAAACATTTGAATGCAATTCTTGGAAATGTGTTTGGAAATATTGAAATCAAGCTAAATGTTATTTATATTCAGATATATATCAATACATGAAATCAGCTTTAAATGCTTAAAGTAATATAAAGAATGGATCAAATAACATATGATAAATATAATTCATATATTCATAGAAAATTAAACTTTATTAATATAAATTTAATCGGAATATCAGTTTATTTACTATAATTTCGTTTCCGCAAGCTTTTGTAATTTTTACATTTATCTCTTTTGATAAATTCTGATAATTTTCTTTTTAACTATACTTATTAAATTTATCTTTTTTATTTACAAGATCCTGTAAGAATTCTTGATACTTCAATTAGTATGTAATATGTTTTTCTTAAAAATTAATTATATGAAAACATCATCATACTTTTCTTTTCCAACATAGATAACTTTATCTTTGATAACATTTCGGTTTGAAAATTTTTCAAAAGAAATTTTCATATATGTCTTGTAAACTTATATAAAATGATTATATTCTTATTATTTATTTTGAACTTCTAATTAATTTACCCTATGATATTCTTTACAAACGTAGATTTATACGCTAATTTCGTTTTTCTGACACAACGCTAGGTTATGAAAAAGCTGTAACTTACTTTATAGGATTTAATGGCGTCACAGAATTTTCACTTTCCTGTACTTTCATTCCAAATCACCTTATCATCCCTGAAGCGAAACTTCGGAATTATAAAAGTCATTACCTTCCCTTACCGTAAATGTGCATTCAAAATATCTATTACAAATAAGTGAAACATGCCTTTTAAAATCCCATAACCAATACATCACAGAATGCATTCAACGCCTTTTCTGCACCCCCATAATGAATAAGATATTTTGAAACTAACTCGGATCCAAATTGAGGTGTGCAAAATTTAAATATTTTCAATCTATAAACTACTTAATTTATGTATTAAAATGCACACTTCAATTTTAGTCCTTGCTTCTGCCGAAAATTGCTAGCGGCCAATTTTGGATTCAATAAACGCACAATTTTCTCTACAGATTGCTTGCGGTTTAATACTTGCATTTAAACATCTATCAGAATTTCGGCAAAAGAAAATTGATTTGACCCAACTCGATACGGAGTTTTCAATTCCTGACGCTATTTTAAATCTAATTAGTGTGATATTTTACCACTATAAATAACATAAAATAAATTGTAAATTCTGATATTATTTTTGTTTAATTGTCAGAAAACGATTAAAGTAAAAACTCACCGATTGTTCAGATACTTGGAACATCTAAACTGTATAGATATAAGAACTGAGTACTAAAATAATTTTGAAATGCGCATGCACAGAATCAGTATCGGAGCTATCTTTGAAATGTTCTTTAGTATTAATGATGTAATTCTAATAATGCAAATAAAGATAATTTAGATAATAAGACAAATATAATCCATATACATAGAGATTTCAATTTGATCTTGGCCCAAAATGTTCATTCCTAAATCTATAGAGAAATATATTATACTGGGAGTATATATATACGCAATGTGTGTGTGTGTGTGTGTGTGTGTGTGCGTATTTGTGTGAGCAAAAATATTGTAGCAGCTGCGTGGCCGAATAGAAGAAACTTTTGAAAATTTTAAAACTTAGATTTATTTCATCACGGAAGACATATTACGTATAACAAGCGATGAGATATGTCAATCTGCATAGCAACACAAGAGCAGAAGAGCAAAAGAGATCGAAATTTTTCCCTTCGATGATTTTACTATGAGATTTTTATAGGAATTTCTTTGGCACGTGTAGTCTTAAGAAAGGGAAATTTAGGCATCTTTAAAAGAATGTGGTATTTTAATTCCTTTACTCGGTGCTTTAGAAAAGGCTGAAGTGAGCATTTTTATAGAGCACGTGTTGAATGAATTAAATAAGAAAGAAAAAGTGGAATTGAATCAGGAAATTAGATAATAATTTAGAATAATGGAATTAATATGAACTACATTAAGATAAAAATTAGGGGATTAATTAGGATATAAATTCGATTAAGGGATATCATATATGTTAATTAAGAGATATCATACATATTATATATGTTAACTAACTCTAGTTAATCCGGTGATTAAGTATACATGCCGGTAATTATTCATTATCGCCACTCCATTTTTTTGTGATTATGAATAGTTAACAGTAGTGAAAATCATCAGTTTATTACATTCAATCTAATATATATTAATATGTAATTTGGGGACACTCCAGTGCGTGAATGTTCGTATTATACTATATATAATACTTACATTCATCTACAGTGACTCCCAAAAGTGTTCGTACACCAACAAGAATCAATTAAAAACCTTACCATTTACCATTATATATTCTTATTTTTACATGAAATTTTTTTTCATAGCATATTTTTACAGTTCTTAATAAAGCAGTGAAGAATAAATTTTAATTACGATGCAAATTATTTTTTTAAATGACAATAATTAAAATTGCACAAAAATAGGACACAAAAGTGATCATACACTTTAAAAAACATCACTAAACATGAAATTTTCTAAATTTTTATAAATGTTTAGTATTTAGTAGGATATCCTTTATTCTTTATAACAGCTTTTAAACGTTTGGGCATAGATTTAATTAAACGGTCGGTTACTTCTGCACCGATCTTGTTCCATTCTTCGATCATTACTACTTTCAGTTGAATTTTCGATTTAATGTCGTGACTTCTTATTCGCACCTCTAATTCTTTCCAAATATGTTCTATAGGGTTTCAATCCGGTGATTGAGCTGGTGGTGTTTTAAGGGTTTGAGAGCAATGATAGAGGCAAAAAAGATGAACATTCATGGCCGTGTGCTTAGGATCGTTGTCTTGGTAGTACACAAAGTTGTTTAAAATGCCCAATTTTTGTGCTGACACTTTTAAATTATTATTGAGAATATTTATATAAACTCTATGATCCATTATACCATCAATGAATAGTAAATTTTCTACTCCAGCCGTTGACATACACCCCCAAACCATGACACCTCCACTACCATGTTTTACTGTTCCAACTAAATTCTTGGCATTAAGTTCCTCGTTTTTTTTTTTTTTTTTGTTTTTTCCCCCTCCATACAATGATTCTCCCATCCGACAAAAAAAGATGTTAAACTTACTTTCATCTGCAAATAAGACACGATTCCAATAACTCTCTGGCTGGTTAATCACAGATTTGGCAAATTTAAATTTAAAAATATATGTTAAATCAAATGACATATGAAGAAATGTCAGACAATATCAAACAAATACCAGAGATATTATTAAAAAAATTACTAGTTTTTAAATAAAAATAAAATTGAAAATCGAGAAATTCTAAATATTTTTCTTATTTATAGGCTTATATACAAAAAGCATAAATATAAATATATTCAAAAGCATTCTTTAAATCGTTTGCAACATATTTTAATATTATTCAACTCCAAACGATTCCTTTCTACATACAAAATATATTTATTTTTATATCTTTCAATGCATAAAAGTATTATAATGAGAAGGAATTTTATTTATATTGTTATGAGAAAATATAAAGTGACGCTAGAATCAAATACCGAAAAATGTTAATCAATAATGATTATATGTCCATTTCAAATACATGTCCTTTTTCTTGAAAATTAACTGACGATGCTGTTCTTGTTTGTTTGTTTTATCGCGAAAATATAAACTTTTCCGAAAGTATTTTTTTGGGGGGGCTGCGTACAAAAAGATGATATTTCTTAATTAATTGCCCGGAACCTTCATTAAAAATTCATACCATTTGCAAGTGACTACTCTAATTAACTTCAAAAAAATTTTCCGTTCTTTTCTTCCCGTAAAGAATGAACAATTCGTGTCGTTCTTAATTTTCTGAAAGAACAGGGATATCATTAACGTTGTATTCATATATAAAAATTTTGTTTAAATGAAAGCGCTTTTAGTGAAAGTGAATTAAACATTAATATAAGAATGCTTGATAATAAAGTTTTTCTGAACAATGCGGGATGTTTTTGCATTCG
The DNA here is from genome assembly GCA_026543865.1 of Argiope aurantia. NCBI lineage: Eukaryota > Metazoa > Arthropoda > Arachnida > Araneae > Araneidae > Argiope > Argiope aurantia. Next base: position 90,431 of record JAPMOR010081037.1, on the reverse strand, counting down.
TAATTTTTTTTTCTTATATTTCTTTGATTTAACCAGTTTATTTCAGATTCTGCACGGATTGGTCAAAGCATTATTCTTTTTTTATTCGCATGTAAATAATGACGTATAAATTCTTATCATATAGGAAAAATTTAAGCATCAATGTTATATTAAATTTTTCTTTATCAGAATTTCAACTCTAAAACTAGTTATGAAAATCAATTGTTTTATTGCCGGCGTTCTGCGCTAGGGGTAGCATGTCTTCCCCGTTATCTGACCGTCCTGGGTTCGAGTCCTGGTTCAGTCATGGTTGTTCTTCATATTGTGTTCTATCTGTTAGGTGTATGAATGTACCCTCCTGTAGAAAGGGGTTGTGCAAGCGAGTGTGTGAGTTATATCTTCATGAGTTAGAAGTCAGACTTCTGCCCTCGGGTGCTCAGGGGTCTTTACCCTCAGAAGCTGCAACCCTTTTTCCGTGGTGACACGACATCATCATCATCAATTGTTTTATTATCGGAGGTGCTACGATATTAAGTCTATTCTAACAATAAAGATGAATGCGTGTGTGTCTATGTTGACCTTCTATAGGCCAGACCCAATTTGGCACATGAGTACTTTGAAGGGTAAGAATGTGCCTTTGGAAGGAAATTTTTTAACTTTTAATTACAATTCTAATTAAAAATTAAACGTAATGTTGGCGTTTTATCACGATAATTTCCAAAAATATTCTTGCATAAAAATATATACATCTTCAAAGTTAAAAAAATATATATATATTAATAACATCAAATTTAATACTCTTGCGAATATTTACTGAATTTTGAAAATTTTTTAAAAATATATTTTTATTTGATTTCCGACCACATGTTACATTGTTACCTTGAAATTAAAATAGTTATAATTGTTTCCTTAAGTTTAATCGCATGATATTTTTTCCAATGTTCGGAGGAGGAATTATGTTAAATATCTGCGTAATTTACTAAACAAATAAAAAATGAAGTTACAATTTTGCGATATTTAGATGTTATTGATAATTACGTTTTTAAAACCCTCTGGTATTAAGGAACTGCCTCCACTTGATCGATATAGTAAATACATAATATACAGAATAAGTAAGAGAATTTAAGCATGATAATTAAAATAACGTGGTTTATTTTCAGACTATTTGGTGGAATAATGGACATAAAATTATATCTGAACAATTTCTGTGAAAAGAAATATAACAAATATCTTTGGCGAACCAGCTGGTCACTTGAAACAAACTAGTTTAAAATTAAATTAATTCATCGTTGAAATCGTTTTAGTAAATTAAAAACTTGAATTTACCTCTAGCATATGATTTAATATCTAATACGATTCATTATATTTTAGAAACTGGATGAAATCGAAACGTTATAGAATTCGAGCTGAAATGATTGGAAGATTCCTAATTTAAATTCAAGAAGTCTGTTTCGAACCAGCGACATACTCAGAAGAATATAAATAGGTATTAAAAAAATACCATAAATCATCGATGGTATCGTAAACCACTTGCAGATGGTATAAATCGCAAACATACTTTTGCACCAACCTACAATAGACAATACGATTCATTCTTCTTGGCATCCAAGATCCCTGTATCCCTGATATTTTGTCCTTCAGGTACTTCTTAGATCACTAATTTATAAAATGTTTTTTTCATATACATTGGTATATCTCATTAATCATGTGGGAAACTAGCAATGTATCTGATATCTTTAAGATTACCGATTTTTTCGTTGGTGTCAGCTGTAGAATGACTTTCAAAATCGAAATTTCAAAAAATTCCTTCAAACCTATATTTTTTTTCTAGTGCATCGTATCATTATTATAATCTTTCGGTCAAATAAATTTCCTATACCCATTATTACATCTGACTCCTCCCATCGATGACGGGATGTACTTCCTTCGAGAAGGGTTGTACCGTGACCGGTGATGACCCTTAGGAATCAATCACAGTTCCTGCCAATGTTGCTGTTACGCCGGTTGGATCATTCATTATTCTATATCCGTGTGCCTTCGGGCGGGTCGGAAAGTCAGTGATATGACTACCCATTATTGCATGTTTTGCAGTTTCCGTTCCAGTTTGCGTCCAACTCAATTATTCTCCTGCTTTCCACGGTTTAAATGTGATTTATTATACCGTATTCCATATCAAAAAATTAACTGAATTTATTTTTAAACAGAATATAATAAATAAAGCCAGAGATAAAATATCAGTGCAAAAGTTATATCTGCCCTTCCCGAAGATATACAGGGTTTGGAGAATAATCTGATACGAGCCAACAATGAGAAGGAAATTACAGTTAGGTCTTAATGGCATTCAATGGCCGTGGTACATCTATTATCATAGGAGACAAGTCCCGTCATCAGCGAGATTGATTCAGAGCATGAAGGAATTAAGAACCAAATACCACACTGAGAACTATTCATTCTCATATCGGAGGTGACCATTGAGGAATTTCAAACTAGAATCACTGACTCTCCGACCCGCCTGAAGGCACACGCACAAAGAAAACTGAATGACCCTCGCCGCAACAGCAACAATGGCGGGAATTATGATTGAGTCCCAAGGGTCATCACCGGCCACGGTACAATCCTTCCCGCAGGAAGTACGTCCCGTCATCGATGGGAGCAGCCAGATCCCCCATCTTTTTGTGTACTCTCCCGGGTGCGAGATCCAACCACCATAGCAAAAGCCACTCAGCTTCTTTTCGAGCATCATCTTCTCTCGACGTTGTGTGTGTGTTTCCAAACTTAAAAATAATTATATATTCTATTCTACGAATGTTGGATTTCCTACGAAATAAAAATTTAAGAAATCAGAACAGTGGTTATGGCTGTGGAACTCTGCCACGGATTTCCCTTTTGCAGAATGTATATTGAGATGTTTTTTTTTTTTTTTTGAACTTCTTTCAAAAATGGAATGAGGATATAGGTAAACGGTCATTTGTGAGATATGCAGAAGTCATGAACTTTTATACAAACCAAAAATTGTTGAAATAGTATTATGGATTCTGTAACTGGTACTTTGATTTTCCTAAATGAAATCCTTATATAACGGCTTATATATATGTATAATATAATATAATTTATCTTAATACGAAATTTTCGAAATCGCATAAAGAATTTTGAATTTAAATTTAATTTCATAAATAATAACAAACTAATCTTTGGGGAACAATAAATTATCTGCAGATTTCAGTTTTCTAACTCTCCAAATATCCGTTTCTGCAGAAAATGCATTTTGAGTTTTTATAAATTGAAATTATTTCTACGAAATTCAATTTAATTAAATCTTATTAAAGTTTTTAATGAATTTCATAATGCATCATTTCCTACTACAATCTACTTTTGGAAGAAATTTTTTAATGCAAATCTTTTTACAGAATGCAATTAGGTCCTTTTCTTAGTTACGTATTATTATTTTTTTAATTTTTGAATCAAATTAATGATCTGTATAAAATATTATTTATTATTTTGATTTACATTACTTTAATAAACGATTAATAATTTAAGTTTTCAAAAACCGAGCATATTGAATTAATTTTTTAAAAGTAGTGTTTAATCTTTTTAAAATAATTGCCTTCATTAATTCAAATAAATTTGTATTTGTTGAATTATTTTACTAATAATCTTTTGAAATGTAGTACATTTTATTTAATGATGTAAAAACTAACTTGAAATAAAAAACAAATACAAATATGTTGCTGAAAATTTTTTTAAAGAGTTTTCTCGAAAATGGTTCATTAAAGCGATAAAATCTTTCAGGATTTTTTTTTTTGACAAGAAGGACTTGGCTAAGAATAAAACAAACAAAAGGATTTTGATTCCTATTAATGAAACTTTTTAAACATTGTATAAATCTGTAATGAGTTTTAAATTCTTTTGGTTAAAAGATAATTTAAACAAGATATAATTTAAATGGTTTACCGTAAGTTTCATATAGAAAATACTTTATACGAAATAGGAGATACTTGTGTAAGCAGCTTAAATGAATAGAAATGTTATATATATAATTAAATACTAGATATAGACATTTTTTATTTTATTAATTAAACATCCTATATTATTTGTTTTGGCTTGGTAAAAGAATTTTTTTTGGTTGATTATGCACCCTTTTTGTAAGTAAAATATAAATAGTTTAAATTCATTTTTTTATAATATGAACAAACAAATTTGCAATAAATTAAATAAAGACTTGAGAGTTCATTATCACTGCAACGCTTTAACCCAGGATATGTAAACTCTGACTGGAAAATTTAGTCTTACATATAATAAAAAATAATTTAATTGGGACTGTTTATATTTTATTTGCAATAAAGGATTCTCAGTCAGACGAATCATTTGCAAAACTCCTTTTCAAGCCTATATATGTAATATTACGAATCTATTACATTGTTTTCCAACACAGTTAATCTCATAATAAGAAATGGAATCAGGTCGACAATCTACGCCTTGGTCAAGACTTGGCGATGAATTTGGCTATTTTCTGCAAAAATCACAATTCTGGAAATTGCAAGAACTATAGCAATATCTTTTTATGAGTCCCATTGTCGGAAACGATAAATTGAGGCAAGTGAGTTTTCTTTTCGTGATAATTAACGCGATGTTAACTCTGAGACTTCATTCTCAGGATGCTATTCTGTTGAGGGTGTTTAATAACAATTTGCTACTTCGATGTCTGTTGTTGGATTCTTAAAGTACTGCCTTGTGTATTTTGCTACTTATGTTAGCTTTTTTTGTTGCATAAAGCAAAGTTATTCATTAATTTGCTTCTTGGAATTATCATTATTACTCCTCGTGTGGGCACTTCAGATAAGGGAATAAATATTTTCCTGAATGGTGGTTGATTATCCTCACCTTCATGGGTACAGAAATGATATGTGATTGGCTACCCATTACCGGGAGATGTCTCCTACGGGAGGGGTTGTACTGTGCCCGGGAATGGTACCTAGTAATTCTCACCCATGCTATCGCGGTGTTCCTTTCATTCAAATTATACGCGTGTTTACTTGAGAATGTAGTTTAATTTTAGTTTAGTTTAGTTATATTAACGTCCCCTTTTAAAGCAACTTTAGGGATATTTTGTCACGAATCTCTTAATTCTGAACCGCGGTCAGATGATGTGGATGATATTGTTGTTGGTACCCCTCTCTCCAGCTTACACATCACACCAGTTGGAGGACGTTCGGCTCCGATGGATTTAACGTGCAGCAGATCCGCTTACACGGTGGTTCTTCGAGGATATCGGGTATAGAATCCGAAACTCTCTGGTTCCGAAGTCAGGACCTTACCATCAACCCACCACGTGAGAAGGCAAAGCAACCTTTCGTGGATTACATCGGCCATTCCTTGGAAGAAATTTATAACAGGATATCCGTGTCATTCTAGCATATGAAACGCTGTCATTCTTTGGGATGTTTGTGGATTTTAAAGTAAACTATGAATTATGAAAATTATTTAAATATATTACATACTTTCTTCCACTCATTGTATGCAATAGGCCCTCTATAAAATAGCAAATGCTTTTGAAGTAAAGTTTAAAAAGTAGGCTGTGATAAAATGAAAGTGATTATTATTTCACGTATTAATTATTTCTTATTATGTCTGAATATTCTATTGATTGATGGGTTTTACATTTATTTAGTAACATATATGTAATGTTATCTAGTATTTTTCTCTGCATCTAATTCAGGTGTAAAAGCATTAATACAATGCTTCCTATTCTTTTTCTCTACATCTAATTCTGGTGTAAAGACATTAAT
>JAPMOR010081037.1:56417-84656 GCA_026543865.1 Argiope aurantia | reverse complement strand
TATTAATATAACGTTTCCTATTCTTTTTCTCTGCATTTAATTCTGGTCTAAAGGCATTAATATAACGTTTCCTATTCTTTTTCTCTGCATCTAATTCTGGTGTAAAGACATTAATATAATGTTTTCTGCTCTTTTTCTCTGCATCTAATTCTAATGTAAAGACATTTTTTCTAAAACAAGTTTGAGTTCTAAATGTTTTAACATGTTTGTTCAAAATGTTATTCCTCCAAGAAATTAAAATCTATATATATACAAACTGTTTTTTCTTGCTGCTATATTTTATTTCTATTTCTGACATAAATTATCCTAATGTATGATATTTATCGAAATTTAAGACCAATGATTATCTTTAAACATCTACATTCGTTTGTACAATTCTTCCCCAAAACATTATAGATACTTTGAATACATATTAAATAAACCACTACTAATTAGAATCTAGATTTACTAAAATGAGCTGATTAAAGTGGAATTAAGGTTAAATAAATAATTGCATTTTCGTCACGTATATGCAAATGTACAGAATTAAAAAAAGGTTGCTACAACAAGAAGTGAGTGGCAAATTTATTAGAAAATTCTACCTTCGCAAATACGAATGAAGTAATTTGAAAGCATGTTATAAAATCTTTCATCTTTAGAGTCTTCGGGCAAATCCATATAAAATACATTCAATAACCAATATTTTTGATTCAATGTCGCAGTTATTTATAAAATTCCTCAACAGAATAATATTGTTTCCTACCAAACATACACATACATTTATTCATTATTAAAATTCATCTCGTTTGATTCTGAAGGTTATTTATTAAATAAATAAGCTCAAATTTGTAATACGCAGCATCTACTCGGAAGACAATACTATGGATAAATTGATTAAGAATACGATACATTTCGAAAATGCGTAGTTCTCAGGAATCTCGATAAAGAGTCGAGGGATTCAACAGTAACGAAGCATTCATAATTGAGTACCAGCTGCACTCAGCCGTCCGTTTCCATATTTAAGGCATATTACTTACAGTTAATTCTTAGATACCGGATTCGAAATTTGTGCAGGACTGAATGACTGATAATGACTCGTGATTAAAATGTCTCGTCTCTAGAAATATATATTTTGAAATCATGTTATTTGCTTGTGCATATATTATCATATGGAGTCTAAAATAAATTCATTCTGGCGTGAAGTAATAAAATATAATATATAATTTGACTTGCATAACATTTTTAGGTGCACAATTATCACATTGATTAAGGTTAAAACAAAACATAAGCATAATCTTGATTTTTTGACATTTTTTTTTGTTTGTGTATGTTAATTCATCTATATTTATAAGAGGGCCGCGGTGGCCTGGTGGTAAGGTCTCGGCTTCGGAACCGGAGGGCTTCCGGTTCGAGACCCGATTCCACCGAAGAACCGTCGTGTAAGGGGGACTATTGCATGTTAAATCCGTTCTGACCAAATGTCCTCCCGCTGGTGTGGTGTGGTGTGAAGAGGGGGGTGCCAGCTCAGGTGTCGTCCTCGTCATCTGACCGCGGTTCAAAATTACGAGGTCCGTCCCCAAATAGCCCTAGTGTTGCTTCAAACGGGACGTTAATATAACTAAACTAAACTAAACTATATTTATAAGCTTTAATCTGAACAAGCTTTAATCTGAACTCACTATCATAGTTTTATTATGACTTTTTGTAGTTTGCCATCGTTATATCAAGGGTTATATTTTTAACAATTTTAATAGAGACTGTATTTGCTAAACTTTAAGTTAAAACTAAACGTGTTTGGGGCAGTTTGGCCTTCATATGGATTCGTGTGCTATAAAAACCACAAATCAAATCAAAATTGTAAGCAGCAATTGTTAAGATTATAAAAGTCACTTAGTATCATTTTTTGAGAATAAGTTAGAGTTTATTAAAGTATTGACTCATTATTTATTTTAAAATCTTAAATTTTTGGTCAGAGTCACATATGCTATTATTTAGGAAATCACGTGGCGAAGATGTTGATAAATTGCACTATTTTTGTAACCCTTGTATGCTGTATTGATTGCTAGCTCTAGGGATCTTCACAAGGTTTATAATTTATTTTGAGGTAGATAAATCTAATAATGCACCATCCTAAAAACTAGGCAGTAATCCAAAAATCAGAATAAACTACAGGAATATTTATATATAAACAGATGAAAAGAAAGAAAGAGGTTTACAAAAACAGATGGCAAAAAACATCATTTCCCTACCCTTATTTGATGGTAAATTGGGTTGCAGTAATAGAAATACAATATTCTCCAAAGTATTCGATTTGAGACTATCCGGTGCCCTCACTATCCTTTTATCGTAATTAAATGAAAAAGGCAAGGTGTCTATTAAGTCATCTATTTAGGGCTTTTTAAAACCTAAAAATTGTAAGTTGTGAATCTTATCTTAGAATTATTTTTCCATATTTGTGTAATCATTTATCAGTGAAAAATAAAATCAGTTTGAGCCAATTTTCTTAAGAACCAGGCCTACGATTTACGTTAATGTTTTATTTATGTTTCCTGAATTTAAGTTGGGCATTACAGAATCCATGTTAAAATGGGAACAGTTTATATCATTTAACTTACTTTTTCTCTCATAAATTCTTGAAACGAGAAGTGAAGTATATACACATAAACTGCCAGTACAGGGCCTTCTATTTTAATTCGTCACGTTAACGGCAACTGTTTCTATGATTCACCGGGCCACGGCTGCTTTCACATTGAGATAAAATTAGGGCTTAATACTCAATAAGAAGTGAGAAAATACGTGTCATAACAGTGAGTTTTGGTATAAAAACTTTGTCTGATATTGGTGTCTGACCTCGAGTCTGATATTGGAGGGCAAAGAAATGAATTTATAGAACTCCGGCCTATCCGGCTTTTTTTGTTTTCATATCTGTCGTTCGCCATATTAAGGCGGATAAACGGGAGTGTAATGTATTCATAATCTGAATTACCAGTCTCACTGATGATATAATTTGCAAATAGATACTGAAAATCATTGCAAATGGTATATGGTGAATATTTTATATAATAAAATTAAATCGTGTCAACCTTTTTAGAAATGCATTATAAAACGAGATCGAAATGCTTTCCAAGGCATTTTCTCTAAGTATACCACAAACATTGAAGTAATCCAGACTGTAAACTATATTATGAATAAATACCGCTTCTTAATGTATCATCATCTTTATTTATCTGCATTAGATTCCTGGAATGGCATTGTACGGTGATAATTTATCACCCGTAGATTAAGGAGTGCCTATGTTGGAATTTTAAAAATGTACCTGAGCTCTGGCATTGTGAATCCAAACTGACTTCTCTTCTGACTTGAGTGGCGCTGCGGTGCGCCTCTCCATACGCCTGGTGCTGTTCCATTGTGCTGGAGGTCAGGAGGATGTGCAATCACAACACATCAGTGGCATCTTGAGCCCACTGAGACCTCGAGACGATCGCAACTGAAACAGAGAAATAAAGCAATGGGTAAACAGAATAACATAAATCTAGATAATTTACAGCACAAACAGATAAGATTGCTTTATATTAAATTCTATCATTACTGTCACTTCAGAATGTTAAAATTTACAAATGGAATTGTTCTCACTTCTTTATTCAATAATACATCATCCAATGTATATCAGTTTTGAAAGAGGAGACAGAATTCATCCCCTATTGGAAAGGATGAGCCAAATTGAGAGTTAACTTTTCTTTTCCAATTTCAATTTCCGCAGCTAATAGCATTTTTTTTTACTTTACAAAAGAAGTTAAATTCTGATTGGTTCAGAAGTGGCTAATGATATTTAACTCTATTATTACGGAAGAGCAGAATCGTCTGGATATCCCTGTCAAATCCCTCCCACCCTTTTTTTCATTAAGTGTGATATGGTAAAATACCCATTGTGCGTCTTTTGTTTGTCACAGGTGCTTGCCAGATGGGGTTGAGGAAACGGAGATTTTAAAAAAAACGATCGAAGAATGTCCAAACATATATTTGCCTAATATCAATCAACTAATGGAGACATCCTCAGTATATCAATCACTTAAGAGCTTGGATGCCATTGATGTTTTTGAGTTGTGTATTTTGAAAGATAAATTTGGGCGTTTCATTATTCTGAAGTACTTGAACTAAAGTTATCTAATGAGTGTGTGTGTTAATTCATTTCCTATCATGATTCACATTCTTGATTCGTATCTTCTATGTATCATATCAGATGATACCTTCTTTATTATTTTCAAAATGCAGTAGTGAAACGGTTAAATATAAATAATTAATCTGATCTAATTAGATAGTAGGCGGGACTTCATTAGTGATATATATGCTACAGCAAACGTTAAAATTATAAAACAAATTTTCTGATATTTTACAGACTTAGATAACCTTATATAAATGCTTTAAAAACAAATTAAACAAGAATAAAAAATCACAAATAAAATTTTAAATGGCTAATTGTAGAAGTATAATAACTGCTTGTAATTTTTCTATGCGTCACTCAGTGAGCTCTATAAGATGTGCTTTGAATTTCAAAATAAACTTGTCGATCCGATCTAACATATATTACGTGAACTAGAAATAATCGAGTGTCTCTTCAATTATTTATCTTAAAATTTGCTACGTCAGAAAGGTGAATTGTAATTTTTTTTCTAATAAATATTTTCGCGGTTTTCTCCTTTTATCGTTTTTATTACAAAATACTGATGAGATAAGCGAAGCCAAAAAATTTGGCACTTAGCCAATTTCCTCTCTCGGTTAGATAAATGCAATAATTTTGTCGAGTGACAACAACTCAGACAATATAAAATTTGATTTTGACAAACTGTTAGATATTAAATTGTCTAATAACCGGAGTAATATAGATATGATGGTTATAGCACGAAATATTAAGGCTTTAGATAATTAGCTCAAGGTCAAAATTTGATTCTGTGGAAACGCTCATGATTCGACAATTAGATTTATCAAGGAATGCAAGTTTTAAACCTCACCCAATTGAAAACAAATAAAATGGACTGCTTAAAAGCAACCATCTCGGTAGAAAAATGCCAAAGAGGATTATCAAATAGCAAAATCAAGAGCTAGAAACTGGCTTATTCAGAATAAAAATCGGAAAGCTAAAGAACAGAACTAAATATAGCTAATGATAATTACACCACACAATATTAAATAAATGCAGACAATTTTATGAATAATTACTTGGTATCAGCATCATAACGAGTTCAGGAACAAAAGTTTATCCTGAAGAAAATTCCATGCTTCAACAAATAACTTTAGCAAACAATACAATACCCAAATCTTATTAAAGTCAAAACAAGTGAAAAAACAAATAAGATGGACCGCCTAAAGTAATTCTTCCGATAGGAAATTTCATTAGAGAACAGCGTGCTGCCAAATAGCAAAATCAAGAACTAGCATTTGGCCCATCCTCACTAAGAGTCTTTATAAACCTAAAGAGAAAAACCAAATATAGATAATAATTCGAGAAAAAAATTAATTAATCCAGAAAAAAATGCTGTCATCAGAAAACATGCACTAGAAGTAGGGTTAAGAAGAAATTAATGTTTTCTATGCTTCCAAAAATATTTAAAAAAATTCTTTTTTTTTCTTAAATGAAAACCTTATATCATATGAATCGATAAATTTACGCTTTCTTTTATTACAAGAAATCGATGCAGATAGAACATTATATTGAATTTACTAATTATTTGTTTTAAAATGCTAAAAGAAATTATTGCACAGCCATGGAGGAAGTTTTAGTCGTGTCCCTTTGAACAAATTCCACAATTATTTTGATGACCAACCACAATTATTTTGATGACCAAGAAATGATTATGAAGTTGATAATACTGAAAAATGCTTATTGTATTGTATAAAACTGCATATATATATATATATATATATATATATATATATATATATATATATATTATTCAGTATGAAGTACAATTTTTTGAAATGGAACATTATTGGTTTAAGGTCTTGAAACATTTCATGAATGGCTAAGGAAAAAATTATCTCGCCGGTAATACTGCAAGTTTTTTATTGTATTCTAGAAAATAGTATATTATAGATATATTTTATTGCGATTTGAAACAGGAATTTTTAAAATGCAGTTAAACTATTTGTCTAAAAAGCATAAAAATGTTGAAAATATTAGTTCGATAAAACACAATTTTCCCCCAACTCTCATCAGCTTTACTTTTTTTGTTAAATGGAGAACCTGAAAATGCTCGATAACATGAAGTGAAATCCCGAATGATATATGTGGTGATAAAATTCAAAATTTGCACATTTAACCCAAAAATATTCTGAAATATGATTCAGAGTTAAAAACAAATTGGTTTTGATATGAGCTGCAGAGCCATTTTTTGGAACTAATTTTTAAGGTTTCAAAAAGCAAATATAATATTTCTCATTGTAAAATTATCTTTTAGATTTATCGCTTCATGTGCATGCTTATTAACCAAATTTCCATAATATAAAAGCAAAGATGTTATCCTTTGAAGGCAAATTTATAAAATAACCGGAAATAAATAAAATTTGTTCTCAAAATTTCAAGTTACCATTTGTGTAACAAAAATATTCGTGTACCTACATTCTTATTGAGTGATCCATTACCATTTCATAGCACAATCGTTTAATTCTAAAGTCTTTTATAAATGGAAACTTCTGATCAAAACTCTGTTATTTAATCCTTGCATACAGAAAAGAGATCAAAAATACGTATGAGAAATTACAGTTTAAATTAGTAAATTCTTGTTTCTTTGATGGGAATATTAAAGTCGAGTAACCTCCATTGCGATGCCGGTACGTATCTCTTATGTATACATGGCTGCGCCATAATGGACGCTGTTATACTTTTAATTTAATATCTATTTGCAATTTGCAGGGTACCCGTACCTTATTGCAACAACTGAGTCATTCAAGTCATTCCTTACATTAAGGGAAATTGGGGATGTATATCTCGTGGGATTATGCTGTCATTTGGCAATATAGGGATAATCTGCTAACAACTATTCATCTGCTTTTGATTTCAGCTAGAGTGGGTATAACGTGACCCAAGTGGGAAAAATATCTAGAAAACAAATGATTATGGAATTAATTTTATTTATTGTAGATGCAATTACTTAATGAATTAATATGAAATAAATAAATAATTTTAAACATTGGAGATTTTTTAAAAAGTTATGTACTAACAGTGGAACCCCGTTTAACAAATGCAATTCATTCCTGTCTTATCTGTAACATAGAATACCCGTTAAGCTAAAAAAAAAATCCGTATAAGATATTACAATGCATTCCATTCAGAAAAAAAATACACTCAAACAAATTTATAAATTACTTAGTTGTTGTTCATAATACATCCGTTTTGGAGAATAAAGCTGTCTAAAGACAATTTGTCTTTGATTATGCCTTGAAAGTTAAAGAAAATTGGATACGGTATTGTTGTTAAATGATTTTGTAAGAAGCATAGCCATCGCTTGATTAGGGCGACGCTTCTGAATGTATGATGCAATAAATTCCCATTCTTTCAATTTCCCCTTTGTTTTACCGGAATATATTTGCTTTGCTGCGGTTTGAAATTGCTATTTCATCCACTTCTAACCTATTCTGATCTGTAATATTGTGCTAAGAACACACAATGAAGCTCCATTAGCTATTCCGTATTTCTGGTTATGTCTTTTCATCAATACATCGATATAGTTGCCATATCCACCTCTAACTCCCTAATCTAAGCAAGAAGCACAATTTCGTCGATTAAGGATTTGCAGGCACTTGCACAAATCCCTCGGAGTTGCCTACAACATTACGTAAAGCTTCTTTCATCCAAAAATAAGGATTCTTATCAAACAAGAAGTCAAAACAGACTGATACTCGAGATTAAGAACAATCCGGCAAGTAACATCACGTTGGCTTCTCATCAATCATTCTGCGAAACATCGAGCGTTAAGAGAGCCATATTTTACATTTTGTTTTGCTAGTTAATCGTATCATTTGCTCGCAAAAGCGAGGTATGGCTGTACCATTAAATAATAGTTAGAAAGTTTTAAGTTAGCCCTAGCTAGTTTTATATGTAGTGGCAGACATCGCACATTCAGAAGTAAAGTCGTTAGTTTCTAACTTCAATATTATTATCTCGAATTAAATTGGTTATAATTGATAAGTGATGAAAACTTGGATTACAATTTATTGAAAAAAAAACATAGTAAATCAAATTTTCATTGTTAACATCTAAACAATCCTCATCGTAAAAATATAAATAAATTAAAATGTCTTTCATTTACTCTCAAATATATCTTTTATCCTTAACTTCCACCAATAATTTATCTTGAAAATTTCCAATTCTAGCTTACCTATAAGCTTTATCTTCTTAGTTCACAATAGAAATATAATAAATAAATTATATTTTAAAATGTCTTTCATTTTGAAGCTAAAGAAATATTCTGAGGGAACTAATGGCAGTGGGTTTCCCTGAAACTATTACCAATCTTGACATATTTTCGAGGAAATTCAGATTTCACCTTTTCGGAATCGAATATTATACTTGAGATCAATTAATTTTTTTAATGTAATGTTTCTACATTATTTTTAATATCTCAAACTGTTTTTGTATAATCTTATTTTATTTATAATTTAGTTAATTGTCTTTATTTTAGTTTTCAGTGTTTATGCTTTGTACAATTTATTATTTTATGCAGTTTAATTCTGTTTGGTTATTTAATGTTTATGTTATGTCTGTTTCACACGTATTTCCTAATAGTGATGCTATACCCTCCCCCCCGCATAAGAATTGTGGATTTTGAGTAAAAATTTGAAAAGGGTAATAAGGGTTCGTTTTTTTTTTAAAGAATCTCGCAACTAAACATTTTATGTTTTACTAATATCATGAAAAAAATGATTTTTATTTTTGGATGCTTTTTTTCACTTTTTAGAAACCAAAATTTGGTTCCTTTAATAAATTTATTTATAGTAACAAGATTATAAACCAAATTACAATTTTGAATTTTAGACAAAATTAATAAAAATATTAAGTTTATATAAACAAAAAGAATAAAAAAGCGGAAAAGAAATGATGAATCCGGCCTGAAGACTTTCTCAAAGGTCACCCTCAGGCAGGGATTCAAACAAGGGATTTTTTCTGTGAGGGTTCTGATTTTCGTCCAAAAATATTCACCCCTCGTGACTCGAAAATCCTCTTCAATGAAAGCCTTAGAGACAAACGAGTAGTTTTTGTTTTATTTCTGTGAAACTAGTCACGGGGTATCACGAGTTTCGGGTCACGAGAGGTCAATATATTTTTGGGCAAAAGTCAGACCCCTCATAGAAAAAACCCATTGTTTGAATCCCTGCCTGAGGATGACCCTTGAGAAAGTCTTCAGGCCGGAATCATCATTTTTTCCCCTTTTTTTATTCCTTTTGTTTAAATTAATTTAATATTTGGACTAATTTGGTTAAGTTCATCTATGTTTTAGTATTAGCTAGAATTGCACTCTCGAAATACATTTGCATCGTTTAAATTTTTTTTGATTTATTTTTTTAGTTTGATTCAGAAATAATTTTTAATTGAAATTTCATAATTTTTGTATTTTTGATTCATTTCTTTTAATTTTAAATTTACAAGATTATATAGATCAATAGACAGTCAACCCTATGATGGATATAGTTCCAAATTTGAAACGGATCCACATGTTAGATGCTAAAATTATTGATTAAATTTTATCTGTCTAATTCTTTTTGTTATGTATTTATCATGTATACTTGCAATTGAACGGAACAAATAGCCAAAAGTTTTTGTTTCTTAGTTATTGTTTTCTTAGACAGACAGAGATATATGATTTAAGAAATGTATTTTTAAGATTCAGGAATATGAAACATTGATATTCGTCAAAATCTCTAGATCAATTTTTTTGAACTACAATAATATTTCTTTGTTTAATTTATATAATAGAAAAAGAAAAGTAGCATTTTAAACAAAGTCTAGAAAGTATAATATCTGGATTCAAGGTTCGGCTTAGAATACTGGACGCAACGCAATTACTTAATTTTTTTTTGTATTTTGAATACATATTAACTGAAGTTTACTTTATATCCATTGACCAAAAAAAAAGATATAAGCAATGTTTTACTGAGAATTACCTCATCAAATACCTTCTTATTAAATAAAATATTAAAAAAATATTAATGATTAATAAAAATATTATTAAATAAAATATTAAAAAGTAAATAAAATTATTATTAAATAGAATATTAATAAATAAATTTTAATTAATAGATTAACTCATTAAAGGAAAAATTAAGAAATCATAAAATGAAATAATAATAAATCATTAAATAAAATATTAATAAATCATTAAATAAAAAATTAATTTATTAATAAATAATAAATAGAATATTAATTTTAATAATTATTCAGAAATGATTGCTTGATTTTTAATGACAAAATTATTAAAATATATCATGATAAGAACAAATTAATTGATTTCTTTACTATTTGAAAGACGCCATATAGAATAATTAAGCAATTTTGAAGTTTTGTATGTGTTTTGTGATTTTTTTTAGAATTGCTCTATGGCTTTCAGACGATTTTTTTTCATTCCAACTTAAATATTCAAAAATAATAATGTCTTTTGGGATTTTTTTAGAATTACTTCATGGCTTTCAGACGATTTTTTTTCATTCCAACTTAAATATTCAAAAATAATATAAACCAGACGATTTTTTTTAGAATATCTGAATTACAATCGAAATTCATTTTCAAGTTTAGTCTGAAAAATCAATTTTTATTCAAGACAATGACATTATTATTTATAATCAAATTTGAATTAAGGATTAATTTTTAAATAAAAAATATCAATACTTCTTAATTGAATTCTAAGGCTTCTAATTCACCATAATTAGCTTTTGTAATCAAAACTAATTAATTTTTTTTCAAAATTCTCTAATAATGAATACTTATACATTATTCATGAAATTTATTTTTTTTCCTTCTTTAATTACTTTCTCCTGCATTAAGTGTTCCAGGATCCATTTAACTTCAACAATAACCATTAACCAAGTAATCGTTTTCCAACTATATGGAGGCAAAAATACCAATAACTGCTAGGGAAGGCTCTTAAACGAACTTAATTATAGCGATTGGGGCTTGTGTCGTTAATTACAGCATTTGCTCGTCCGTTACCACTGCATTACGTTATTGATGAAGAAAGATTTCTCATTACACCGGTTGTCTGCCGCTAGCAAGCAAAATAATTCTTATCTGGGGACTTCGGCTTAATAGTGTTCATGGATTGGGTGAACTGGTGACAAGTTCTTATAGTAATTTTTTCACTCTTCTTTCTGTGATTATTTTTTGAATTTTCTTTTGATTGCAGAGTTTATTTGTACTAAGTTTAAGCCAATTTTGATATAATTGACTGATTAATTTCTATTTTCTCGCATGCAAAATATACAATGTATTGTAATTGTTACAATAAATATTCGAAATCCAGATTTTATGGAATATTCATGTTTCAGATCTTTCTGGATCTCAAAATTACAGAATATAATCTTCTTTCAATCAGAAAAGTAAGGTTCATTGTTCCTCTGGCTGGTAATCAAAATGGAACACAAATGGGATGTCAGTTCTTTCTTATTCAGTAAGTGATGACATATAAAGTTTATTTATTTTGAATTATTTTTACTTCTTCATATAGTAAGAATATAATGAGAAAATATTTTAATCATCAAAAATTTTTAACTCAACGAACTAGATTTGTCAACGAGTTGGTGACAACTCTACACTCCCCAAGTGTGATAAGCACATTTTTGGAATTATGTCTGTCAAAAATATGATACATGGAGTTAACAACAAATTTGCAGATTTTTACCAAATTTTGAACGATATCCATCCAGAGCAAACCTGCTTGTTCGACTACCAGGGTACAACAACTGAATGTGGTAACTGAAAAAATGGAAGAGCTAGATAAATAAATATCCTAAACGTCGAACCGTATCAATTTTAGAACATCCAGCCAGGCAATCGTCTGTTCATATGTATGCAAGTAAACACAATAATTCAAAAAAGTACCAACTAATTTATATGAAATGTGGGTTCAGAGTTTCAGCATCTTTAACAGTTTTAACAGTATAAATTGCTGTCAGTGTCACGCCAATTTTTTTAAAGGTTTAATTATATGCCAGTCTGAAATTCAACATAAAACAATGATTTAAATAAATGGGATTCGTTTTGTGCTTTTGCGAAAAACATTTTAGTTCTAATTCAAATTTCGGTTTTATGTTATAATCGATCGGGAAAAGGGCATCCAAAATGCATTTTTAATTTTCTGATATGTCTAAGTTCTGTATTAAATGTATTTCAAGCGACTGATCGACAAAAAAAAAACGAAGATCGTTCTGCAGGATCTACTAATCGCTGATGATATACAATTAATACACAGATACCCATTTCTTTAATATAGGCAAAGCAAACAACTCCTATGAGTTGAACTCTGAAAATAAATATCTAAGTATTCCTGACGTTTATGACATTGACCAAGGTCGACCATTCTATCTGGGAGTGGGGACTGGGGAGAGGGGCCTTTACCAGAGATTATTCGTGAATATTTTGGAGAGATTGCTTCCACTGGTTTTAATTTTAGCATTATATTATAATTGAATAGAAATTGCAAAATACACTACGTGATTTGCATAACGCAAAAATTCTTTAAGAGATCTTTATAGATTAGACTTTTCTGACCAGATTACTAGCCATGGTACCTTGTTATTTCTCGTATACTAGATGCTCTGTAAGAAAGGACTTTAAAAAATTTTAATTAAAAACTATTTAAAATGTTAACGTGTTTACTAATAGAAATGGGATATTTTATAAGACATGTTTTAATGCATTCTGGTTTAATGAATTAAACATGCTTTCAAGAAACAAGAATCTTTTTTAATGCTAGTCATTGTCATCTTTTTGCGTAACGCTTCTAAACACCCTATAATGATATTAAATGTTTTTGTTTTTTTTCCTTTTGCATTTCGACTTTTTTGTAGGAATGGAGTATGTATCCTTTTATGTGCTGCTTACTAATTTAAAATAATTATTTCTTAACATCAGAATTAAAACATTTTTTATATTTTAATTACTTTAAATTGTGTTTAAAAAAGTAGTTGTGTTATAGTGTTTTTGCTCATTTTCTGATCTCTTGAGGATTTGAAATTCTATTCAATTGTGGTTTCTGATTACAAACACAATATTTAATTATTTTCAAAGCTAAATTACAAATTAATCCTTAATGAAACAAATTTTTGATACGAAGAAGCCATCTGTTGGTGGGTTTAGAAAATCCGATTACAAGATGCCCGAAGAAAATATTTATAATGGAGAATTATAAAAAATATCAAATCTCAAAATTTGGGAATAAATAAAAATAAAGTTTTAAAACTCGTTTTTGTTATTGTATTAAAATTTTAAAAAATGTGGGATTAAAAATTAACGCAGCGAAAATAATACGGTAAAATTAATCCATAATTAAATTTAAAAGAAGGAAAATTCTTTTTCAAATTAAAATAGGCTAATAATATGATTAAAGTTACAACCAAATTAAAAGATTTACGACAGAGAGTGTCATATTTTCTCAGTTCAATTTCTCATAGATTCAACGACGAGATTTTAATTATAGTAATCTCCCTCTCTCTCTCTCTCTCTCTCTCTCTCTCTCTTTCTCTCTCTCTCTCCCTCTCTCTGAGTGTGTGTTTTTATCACTTGAGAACATGATGTTGTTTTCTTATGAGGTTTTGTATAATTGAAGGCAACGAATAATTGAATCTCGAAATCGTGTAGGCAATGAATAAAGCATAAATGGAAATATTCATCTTCATCTGCTTTTACCAGTATTGTATTATTTATTATGTGTGCTTCTTTGAAAGTAGATGCGTTTTTAAAAAAAATGATCTGCTGTTAGAGACATGGGGTTTTAACCATAGTAATCTTATGGGGCTCTAGAAGACCTCCCCCCCCCATGGAGTCATGTACTGCGCATGCACTGATGGTTTTCGTTATATCTCGTAAACTACATATGTTAGAGACATAAGGTTTTTACCATAGTAATCCTACGGGGCTGTAGAAGACCCGCCATGGAGTCCTCTACTGTGCATGCGCAGATGGTTTTCGTTATATCTCTTAAACTACATATGTTAGGGTTTTCACTTAGAAGTACCCCTGGGAATCCTCTAAGCTCCCCCCCCCCCAAATTTTGTACCCATTGCGCATGTGCAGTATGTATTTTGCTTAATATTGGTCAAATCAATATCGGATCGATTCCATAGAGCTCTTATGAGTCTCGGGATGTCGATGACGTCAACTTCCGGTCAGACCGGAAGTTGTTATGCCTCGGCTTCTATGCAACGTTGAGACGAGTGCGACCCGTCTAAACACTCGTCTCGATGCATAGGGTCGAATGACATTTTTACCTCACTGGTCCCGATAGGTCCGAGATCGGGTTTCGAAATTTACAAATTCGAGTTACATTGCCTTTGCTCGTATCGTGGGATAGTACTCGCCGAAATTCACGTAACGATATGAATTGTACGTTGCTACTCCGAATGATTAGAGAGTTACAGACTTTCAAAGTTGTAAAAATTTGAATTTTCGAGTGAGGTTTTGGACCTTGTAATGCAAAAACTATCTTAACAACTGGAATCGATGCTCTATACTCTATGTCCTCTATCTAACAATACCACATGTACGTCGCTTACATTATTAGGAGCCGAGAAACGAAAACGAGAACGAAAAAATAACATGATGTTGTTTTGATTGGGGTAGGGGAGAGGGGTTGAAGCTCGAAATCGCGTGGGCAATGAATAAATCAGAAAGGAGGCGTCCTAAGCTTTCTCCCGATGAAGCCTTGCAAAGAAAAAAAGAAAGGGAACGAAAGAGCAAACAGAGGCCGAAATAAAACCTTCAATCAAACCTTCAGAGACAAAACCTTCAATCAACAAAAACGAATAATGAAAATTTGAAATTAGAAGTTGATCGAATTAAACATGAACGTAAAATAGCTTTACAACGGGAACGAAGAAAGCGTAAACGTATGCAGTGGGTTGCAGATTCTCAATCGCAACTCTCAGCTTCAAACACAGAACGTTTTCATTTAGATTCTGAATCACAACCGTCAACGTTCAACGTAAAACGCCTCCGTTTTGATTCTGAGTTCTAAATATCACTTTCTAACTCTAAGCAACTCATCGAAAAAAATATTCTCACACGATAACGTGAATTTGCGTGATAGATTTTTTCTTTCTTTTTTTTAATCTCTTTTTTTATTTCGGTCATTAGAGTTTTAATGTAATATTTATACATTAGTAAAGAAATATAATTTTGTTTATTGCTCTTTAATGATTCAATGCTTCATTTAAATGCTAGAGCATCTATTTAAATTCAATAACAATCATTAATCAAACAATGATTTCCTTATGAATTATGAGGGGGTCATGTATACCATTAATCGAATAGAATTGCAGCAATTGTGGTCTGCCTTATTAATTACAGCATATGCCCATTCTTTTCCACCAAATTACTGTATTAAGACTCAAATCCCATTACAAGCTGCGTGCTGACACCAAATAAAATAAATTCATTTTGATGAAGTTGATTTAAAAACTTGTATCTATTGATTGGATGCCCTAGGAAGCTTATCTACAAAAGGTTTGTTGCGATCTTAAAGAATCTTTCTTGGACTTCTTTTTTAATTTGGACGTCGTTCCCTATTAATTAATTAATATTTGAACTAAGAAATTAATTAAAATAATGCGCAATATGAGATACCTTTCTCTTAATTCAGAATAAGGCTTAATTTTAGAATCTAATTACAAAGACATTATTATACTAGGTTCCTAATCAAATGATTATGAATATTCTCATATTTCAAAAACCTTTTTGGGGCCCATGTAACTAAGAAATTTGATGTACATTGTATCAGGTCTAAAAAATTAAGAAAATAATTTTATTTCGTGACATAATTCTTATAATTCCATTGATTAATTAAATGTAAACAGTTTATATAAATATATAAAAAAATTTAAATTTTCTATGATAATGTGATCATGAATATTCTCGTATTTCAAAAACTTTTTGGGTTCCATTTTCCTAAGAAATTAGATTCACATCTTATATTGTATCAGGTTTAAAGAAATTAAGAAATTAACAATTTTATTTCGTGACATAATTCTTACAATTCCCATTGATTAATTAAATGTAAACAATTTATATAAATATATAAAACAATTTTAAATTTTTTCTGATAATGTGATTATGAATATTCTCGTATTTCAAAAACTTTTTGGGCTCCATTTTCCTAAAAAATTAGATTCACATCTTTTATTGTATCAGGTTTAAAGAAATTAAGAAAATAATTTATTTCTTGACATTTCTAATAACTGCCATCGATTAATAAAATCTAAAAGGGTTATATAAATATATAAAATGATTCTTTTAATTTTATTTTATTAAATTTTATTTATTTTTTCTATGGTAATATGATTATGAATATTCTTGTATTTCAAAAATTTGTTGGGCCCCATAGAACTAAGAAATTGGATTCACATCTCATGTGAATCCGATATAAAGAGAAAATAACAATTTTGTTTTGTGATATTACTCTTATTATTTTCATCGATTCATTAAATGTAAGCGGGTAATATAAATATTAAAAAAAAGGACTTTTTAACTTTGTACGGAATTATCAACTGATAGATAAAGTCATTATAGTATTATAAATATTACATGAAATTCTGTAATTAAAAGTATTTACCCAATTTATTTTAACTCTCAACGTTTCATTTACTTCGATTTTCATGAAATCATTTACAGTGTTGCACATAAATAAATAATTATGTCTATTTAAAAATGAATTCATAATTAGAAATGATTTATTGAGGGAAATGTGATAAGTCGGATTAACTGAATGATTAATAGCGCTAGAGGCATTAGAAATAGTATCAATATCGAAACACAAAACATATTCTTTAATTCAATTATTATTATGAAAATTTACTGAGCGAAATAATGAATAAGATAACTAATGATGATAAATAATATCGAGATAATGAATAAGGTAACTAATGATGTTAAATAATATCGAGATAATGAATAAGGTAACTAATGATGATAAATAGTATCGAGATAGTGAATAAGGTAACTAATGATGATAAATAGTATCGAGATAATGAATAAGGTAACTAATGATGATAAATAATATCGGGATAATGAATAAGGTAACTAATGATGATAAATAGTATCGAGATAATGAAAAGATAAATAATGATGATAAATAATATCGAGATAATGAATAAGATAAATAATGATGATAAATAATATCGAGATAATGCATAATATAACTAATGTTGATAAATAATATCGAGATAATGCATAAGATAATTATTGTTGATAAATAATATCGATATAATGAATAAGATAACTAATGTTGATAAATAATATCGAAATAATGAATAAGATAATTAATGTTGATAAATACTGTCTAAATCTAGAGATTTCTATAAACGTGACAACCAAAATAAACATTTTCATTTGATTTTATAAAATATTTATTTTGATTATACGAAAAGAATTACGGAAAATGTAAATTTTTATGGAACAAAAAATGTTGTCTATAATACCATTAATAATAATAAAAGATTAAAATGAAAGCAAATTGAATGAGAAGATGTTTTTGCCTCTCCTATAAACAAACTTTTGCATCAACAATTTTTTAAACTAATAAACAGTAAACGTTTCTTAGAATATATTATTTGAAAAAAAATTTCTAAACAAATATCGAGCTTGTTAATTTACCATTAGTTTTAAGTTTATCATTTTTTATTTTATAGAGGGAATATGGTTTTAAATGAAAAGAAAACAATATATAAGAATAAAATGTTTTTTCAACGAAAGTTTCAATTACATTCAAATAGCGATAAATCCAGCTATATATAGGAACCTTTCACTGGAAAGCTCATTAAAAATATTTGTTTCAAATATAAATATTTGAATTATTTCACAATCAATTTTTTCACTCTGATGAAAACGTATTCAATGTTAAAAATAATCATCATCTGCAAATTTTGTAAAAGATTTTTTATAACAAAAAAGTTTCGGAGTTAAAATTCTTTTTGATATTTCTTTTGGGAATAAATTGAAAGTTTATCATATTTCATTAAAGAGATTTAGCGTAGTTCTTCATAAAGAAATAACTTCTCTTGAGAATTCAAAGAATGAATAACAAAAGCGAAACAGAAAAGAAAATATTATTTTAAACATCCCATCTCAGTGCATCGCCTTTTGTCAAAGATTTTTTTAATTTTCTTGAGCCAACTTAAAGTATAGAATGCGTATATTTAAAAAAAAATCGAAAATATTGATTGAAGTTTGAAAATGATGAAATATATTTGCAGTAAGAGAATATTAATTTTATTTTACCTTACAGAATTTAATATTTAAGAAAGGTGATTCAAAAATAATAAAATTCAGATTTCAAATACGTACAGAAAAATCAAGCATAGATTTTATACCATAAAAATGTTTCATCTGATTATAATCCAATCCAAAAAATAAATCAGAAAATTGACAGTTTTAATATTTACATAACTGCAGGGGCAGCTCGTTTTGCCGCAAAGCTCCCTGCAATTAATGATAAAAATCTTCTATCAATCTTATCTTATAATCCCCAGTTTGATAGTGAACATTCCTCATACTCTCGGTTAAAGTCGGAAATTAATTTTTTCTTTAGCTGTAATTGATTTGAAAAACGATGAGTCCGTTTAATAAAAGAGTATATACAATGATTCTCAAAGGTGTCAGTGAGGTTTTGAATTTCAATAAAACGCTGTTTTGCCCATTAATAAAAATTAATATTTCAGACCGAGGGTTTTAAAACATTTTCTACTCTTATTTCTTAACAAAACTTCATCCAAAATTTTAAGAATATGCGGATTATCTCTATCTTTTTGAAAAATCAATACTAAAAAGAAATAAAAATGTTATATCAGAAGAGTCTTCGTATAATTTTAAGAAATCTATATCTATCAATAAGTATTTCGATCAATTAGTACCTTATAGGATATCCTGCAGTATTCACAACAATTGTCAAACATGTGGACATAGGAAGAACTAACTATTTTTTTTCTGAATCACTTGTTATTCTTTTTATTACTTTTGTTATTTCTGAATTACTTGTTGTTCTTCTTATTTCCTTAATTTCTAAAGCACTTGTTATTCTTTTAATCACGTTTGGTATTTCTGAATCACTTGTTGTTTTTTAAATCATTTTTGTTGTTCCCAGGTAGCATAGAATGTTGAACAATATTGTACAATATTATGCTATATTATTCAATATTCAATAATGTTTTATAATATTTCGAATATTGCTGCTTACATTATCTTTAATATCCTCTAATATTTTACAATATATGTGTGTTACTTGCTTTTCGGAATCACTTGTTATTCTTTTTATCATTTTTCTTATTTTTTTAGATTCTTCTTCAGATTTTAGTTTATTTTTCTTATTAGATTTTTTGTCTTCGCGTGCTAACTTTTAATTCTCTGCGAATATGTTTTATTGCTTTTGAATGCGGCGACAAAGGTAGTATTTTCAGATAATCACAGTACACGCAAGAAGTGAATGTTAAGAACAGCGAGTTTAGGGTATTATTTGGATTTTATAAGTTCTTGCCAATATCCAAATTTTGGAATAATAATTTTAAATTACCCTTGAAAATTTTTAATTACCTTTACCTTTAATTTAAATTACCTTTGAAGTTAGTTTAAATAAATAGCAAGATTTATTATTCCTTCATTAAATATCAAATTGCCTAGTTCTGATGCTGATATGCATTCGCCACACAAGAACACCTCCAATGCAATGTCTTCTCTATATAATTAAAGAAAATTCCGTCAAAAATGTTAAATTTGGTTTCATATACAAATAAGACATAATTCTAATTTCTTTCGGATTCAAGCAAATTTGATTTCTAGGAGGAAACCCTTTTATTTCTCTTTCCGTTGGCAAAAATATCTCACCAGACTAAAGGTCCAGAATGATATGAACATTTGCGGAACAGTTTCAGATAAAACTGAAAAAAAAACAATTTTAATAAATTCTATAAAATTCTTTACAGCACTCAAAACTTAGATTTTTCAAGAATTTTTAATGTAAATCTTTAGTTATATTGATTTAAATTTGCTGGAAGACGTTTTTAACATTGTTTTGGATTCTAATTTATTTTTTAAGGCCTTATATACCTGCAAAATGAAAGAGCATTGTAGAATAGAATAAATTTACAAATTTAGCGATACGACGAATTGATATACCATTATTATGAAAAGCATATTTTTCAACTACTTTTTTTTTATTTCTTTACGATTACGCACCATTTAAAAATAATAAAAAGAATGTAAAGAAGTATGTTAGCAAAAATTAAAGCCAAACGATTTTTAAAACTCCATCAAACTGCAAAAATAAAAAAAGCGATACATTATAATTTGAATTGTTTTTTTTATTCGAAAATATCTTGATGTACAGTTTACTTTTGTGGGTGCATTTTATATCTGATTTTTTACGTTTAATTTTATTAAACGTATAAATCAATTTTTGTTTTTTAACCACACGATGATAGTAGAAAAAAATAAGTACTTCTTCATAGTATATTCTACTTCAGTTTCGAATTTACTTTTAAACTACAGCGATTTTATTCACATTTTTTAAGTGTATAAACATTTTCATATGTCTCGCTTAGATATAGAGAAAAACCTTGATATTGGGAATGTAGAATTAGTAGACATGCATCTAAATATAAGGAAATTCAGAAGTCGGCACTCTTGATTCCTATTTTCTTTCTTTTCATTTTTTTCCTTCTCTTCAATTATTTCTTTTACTGATGGGAATGGGATGGAATTAATAGTATTTTTGCTAATTCCATGAAAAACTATTTCCACACATCGGTATTATTTAAATTTAAATACAGTTTTTCGTTTTACATAGTGAAAATAAGAAAAAATTACTATAATATTTTTACTATTACTTTTTCTCAAAAAGCATTTAGGTCTTAAAAAAGACTTGTGAAAATACGAAATGTAATAGTTTTAGTCACTTTGAGTAAAAAAAATGCAGGCCATGATTCCAAAACGAAATCTTTCTTATAGTTCAGGAAAACGTAAGTAGACAAATGATAGTAATTAGGATTTTATGTCAATGATTACATTCCACACGATGCAGTGAATTTTAAGTATGTCATGAAAACATTTACTAGAATTTACAACGTGGTTCAAATTCCAATGCAGTTAAACATCCAATTGTTTTCTCCAAAGTCGATGTAAAAACATGACTCTAAACAGGATTTCTTGTCATTTTTTTTTTGGATTCGTTTAAATATGACTAATTTATGTTTCTCTTACCTGAAAGGGAAAATGCCAATGACAACATAAATGTAATTATAAAGGAAAAAATGGGACCATAATAATAAAGTTTAATACGGTACATGCAAACAATTTCTATGAATGCTTAGTTTTTACCTT
Source organism: Argiope aurantia (assembly GCA_026543865.1). Lineage (NCBI taxonomy): Eukaryota > Metazoa > Arthropoda > Arachnida > Araneae > Araneidae > Argiope > Argiope aurantia. Next base: position 63,106 of record JAPMOR010081037.1, on the reverse strand, counting down.
TTTTTAACGCGATATATACAATGAAATTGTATTGATCGTTAGAAAAAGTCGAATACGAGATTTTGACTAAGCTGTCTGTATCCGGAAAGAAAGATCTTAACGTGAATTTGTTAATTTGTCTGTGGACAGGATCTCAAATCTGTTTTCAGCCAAATTTGACTTGTAATCTTTCAACCGAAATTTGTAGATTTCTATGAACTTTTTAACGAAATTGATTCACAGGATGTTTATTCCTCTATCGGCCTATGTACAAGACTTGGTAACTAAAATGCAAGGATTTAAACGAATAGAATTTTCTGCCTAGTTTTGATATTTAGGGCATTAACCGGTATCAAGTTCTGAGTCAAATATTTCAGAGGATTGACTTTCCGTAGGTCTATATATTGTCATAAATGTAACTTGATAACTAAAAAAAACAAAACAATTTAGCTTAGCTTAGTTATATTAACGTCCCGTTGTAAAGCAAGAAAAGGATATTTTGGGACGGACCTCGTCATTTTGAACCGCGGTCAGATGACGAGGACGACACCTGAGCTGGCATCCCCGTCTCCACACCATAACACATCAATGGGAGGATGTTTGACCCTGATGGATTTAATGTGCAACACTTAGTCCCCAGCGGAGGCTTGCTATGCGGTTGATTTTGGCTGATAGCATTAGAGCATTGTTGTTGTATGTGAGAATTATTCGGTGGAATCGGGTCTCGAACCTGAAACCCTACGGCTCATGGGCCGAGATTTTACCACCAGGCCACCAAGGCCCGTAACGATTTAAATCATTGAAATTTGGTGGGTGATCTTGCTATTAAAATTGTAGCTTTATGTCAAATATTGGTTTCAATCGGTCGAAAAAAAATTCTTCTTCAATATGGGGCCGCGGTGGCCTGGTGGTAAGGTCTCGGCTTCGGAACCGGAGGGTTTCGGGTTCGAGACCCGATTCCATCGAAGAACCGTCGTGTAAGGGGGTCTGTTGCACGTTAAATCCGTCCTGACCAAACGTCCTCCCGCTGGTGTGGTGTGGTGTGGAGAGGGGGGTGACAGCTCAGGTGTCGTCCTCGTCATCTGACCGCGGTTCAAAATGACGAGGTCCGTCCCAAAATAGCCTTAGTGTTGCTTCAAACGGGACGTTAATATAACTAAACTAAACTAAACTTCTTCTTCAATATACTACGAAGCGTATAAAGCTCATAAATGACTATGAAAAGCTTGAGCACTAATGGCTTTATTGAACTTTTTTAAGAATCAGTATTTTTATGCAGAAGAATGTGGTCAATAATTTTAATAGGGCGACGTAGAAAATTTGTGGTTGACCGTTTACGCTGTTTTTATCTCAAAATATTTCTTTCTGTGAGGGAAATAGAATGATATTTCAGTCATTCCGTGAATAAATAAGAACCCTGCTCTACCACATCAAGATTAATTTCGGTTTTAAAAACGTTTTAAGTTTATCAAAGAAAATTGAAACGTAGTAGCGGTAGTGATCTCTCCCAAAATTTTCTCATGCTTTTAATAAATGTTTTATTCCAGAGAATAAATACCTTGCTTCGCTTTTGGAGTACAATAGTTACGAAATACAAATCTTTGGCAAGAATTTAGCACTTTATTGGATCTATCTTATGATCCCTGACGAATTTTTTGACGTGTTATCCCTCGTGTGCGATCAAAAGTATCCGAAAATAGATTTTGTGATTTAGGCATATTTTTCCCAATCGATTGAAACAAAAATTTGTGCAAAGCTACTCTTATATTGACAAAATTGCATACTAAATTTGATACATGCAACATCATTCAACTTTTGGATTATCGCATTTACTTGTTTCTGAAAGTACAGACATACAAGTGGTCAGCACCTTGCTGGATACGGCTCAAAATTTGATATCTATATTGTCGGTGCTAAATATGTGCAAAAAATTTAATTTATCTAGATCTCTCCGCTTTGCAGTTATCCTGTTAACTTATATTCGAATAGCAGGTCAACAGAGTTCCTCTGGATGGATTTCCTTGGAATTTTGAAATCTATATTGCCACATTGAAGAAAGACAGTCGAATCTCCATAGCCGAATGGTCATGGCACTGGTTTCATGATCAAGAGAACTGGGTTCAAATCCCGCTAGAGACAATGCGATTAATAGTATATTGTTGCGAAATTTTGTTTACCGGGGTTCGTTTGGATAGTGGGAGTGATATGGTGTAAAGAACGCTCAATCAGCAGGACGAAGTAGAATAAAAACAACGACGTTTATTTACACGAAGACACACAGGACAGCACAAAGCGACCACTATATACAGCACAGAAGACGATTATCTTCACCCGAGACGTGTAGCATACACAGCAGCATACAACCAGAATCTACCGCAGACAGTAGCGCACAGCTCAGTTCAGCACTAGCTTGCCTTAGTCGCTTCCGACTCCTCCGTCTTCTACTTCTCCGACTCTGGCTCGGATTACTGACTTGACTTCTCTGGCAGTGCAGCCCCTTTTATAGGTCTCAGGAGGCGGGGCTAGAAGCCTCTCAACCAATCAGGAACGTTCGAGGCGTATCTCGGTTCCTACTGGACGGATCGGGAAAATTCTCGAAGTTTCGGGTATAATCTATTTTGGCGCCAAAGTCGCCAAATGGTCGCCAAGTTTGTCGCCAAGCTCTGGAACCCCCGACACGACGCCCAGACTCTGTCCCATAGAGATGACTGTAAAACATTCTTTCCAATGATGGAACCAACTATGCTGGGAAGCAGCATTACGGATTCGTAACAATATGTAAATACTTAATTCCTTGATTTTATGTTTTCCTTTATTTCCTATTCCAGAAGATGCTAGACATTTCTTTAGTTTACCAGACAAGTATTCTGGACTTTTCTTACTGTCTCCAGAAGAGTATTCTGGAACTTTCTATGCTTGTATAAAAGCAGAAGATTTGTCAGTTACTGTGTTCTGAGTTCAGTTAATAAATTGGTTTAGCTCTACCTCTTGTGTGTGTCATTGAGTTCTATACTATAGATCTACGTCACAATATATTTGGTATAAAGGCCGTATACCAAGTTTCATCCACCTAGTCCAAATAGTTTTTGAGTTATCTTTGTTACCTACAGACTGACGGACATTTTCCAAAAATGTATTTTTCGAACTTAGGAAGGTATAAAACGTAGAGTTTCGTCAGAATCTCGAGTTCGAATTTTTTCGACGATTATAACACTTTCTCTATACTTTGTGGGGGCCACGGTGGCCTGGTGGTACGGTCTCGGCTTCGGATCCGGAGGGTTTCAGGTTCGAGACCCGATTCCACCGAAGAACCGTCGTGTAAGGGGGTCAGTTGCACGTTAAATCCGTCCTGACCAAACGTCCTCCCGTGGGTGTGGTGTGGTGTGGAGAGGGGGGTGCCAGTTCAGGTGTCGTCCTCGTCATCTGACCTCGGTTCAAAATTACGAGGTCCGTCCCAAAATAGCCCAAGTGTTGCTTTAAACGGGACGTTAATATAACTAAACCAAACCAAACCAAACCTATACTTTGTATAAGAGAGAGTAAAAAAAGAAACCATCCTTAATTGAGAAGTTATTCGTAAAAACTTATTCAAAAGAAGAAGACACGTGAAAATACACAAAAATAATGGTTGGGAAAAACAGATACACATCTTAAACCTAACAAAAACCGCTCCTTAAGATGAGGAGAACCTAAATAGGCAGATGGTTGTACTAATAGATAGACATATGGTAACAGTTAAGAATTCCCTATTTGCGAGCGCAAAATGCATTATATTTCAATTATACCAGGAAAGAATTAATGGCATTTACTAGGTATCACAAATAAACTCCTTACTGGTGGCATTTGATCGGATGATCCACCAAAATGGCACACACCATTTATAAAAGATGAAAATATTAGATATCTAAGCAGCGAAATCCTGAAATTTTGCTAAACTCTCGATTTATCACAATACGCACAGATATGTTTGTGTTTATCACATACAGGGTGTTTCAAAAACCTTCACCATGACTTTTATTCCTTGAATATTGATCGTAGACATATACTGTAAATTACAAAGTTAAGTAAATTCTGAATTTTTGTACATGATCTTATTAGAGGACGGGACACATTTTACTTTTTTGAATTTTTTTTGTACGGGGTTCGTATAAAAATTTAAATTTTGTATTCCTTAAAGTTTAATCCTCTGAAAATTTTAATCGGTTCCGTAACATTGTGCACCTTTTTTTACACAACTTTGTAATTTACAGTATATATCTACGATCAATAATTCAGAAATAAAAGCGAGGTCAAGGTTTTTGAGACACCATGTATACATGCATATATGTATATGTTTATCTTATTTATATATATATATATCACATTTGTATGTATATCTGAACTATTTGTATAAATATGTTTAGACCATCTGAAAGAAGAAGCAGCAGCGTAACTATAAACATAAATAAAAAAGTTCCATCATTATAAAAGAATCTAATATGTTATATGCAAATATATTCTGTATATCTTTGTTCCTTTTTCGTATCCATTATAGAAATTCCTGTCATAATTTAGAAATATGGGTTTCTCTTTCAATTCCAAGCAAATATAAATGATTTAAATATTTCCTTGGTGAGACCTTGGAATAGAAACCGTCGTTATTCAGTAGATATATTATATATAAAGGAAAACTGCCGACTGTTATTTTTAGGTCTGTTGTAGGACAGGAAAAATTGCTGAACTCGGTTCTGAAAAATTGAAAATAAGAAAAACGTAGTTCGTTATATCAAATTTCAGATAGGAAGGAAAATTATTCTTTCAGAATAAAGCACTAATATATCCTTCTTTAAAAAGTTAAAAACTTTCGAAGTTAGGAAAGAAAATTTAGATGTACGATCTTCTAGGAAAATGTTATAGATTTGAATTTATTCGGGAAATATCAGAACAATATTTTATGCATAAGCCAGTGAATCTCCGGTAGACTTTTATTTTTCTATAAATTATGCATTATTCAATAAATTTAATGGATGCATTAGAGCTCATACACTTCAAATATTACAGGCGCATGTTTCGTTTAATTTATTAAAAAAAAATAATTTTGCGTTTTCCGAACTAAGCGAAAATATTTTGAGAAGTTCATTCCAAAATAAAAATATTTTTGATTAATTTTAGATGAATAACGGTACACCTTTGAATTGTCTTTAAATGGAATGGAATCCATTAATTTAATTTGAATTGTCTTTAATTGAATGGAATTGATTATGTAAATTTGAACTGTAATTAATGAGATGTCGATGGCGGCTTATCAATAGGTGCGTAATGCGCTGAACTTCCCCAACATAATAATGGCAGAATGTTTGACATTCTAACAATAAATAATAAATATATAGTAAAAAAAACAGAGACAAAATTATTAATTTTCGCTACTTTATTTAAGAGATCAGAGTTTACGTCATTTTTTGTTCATTTACTGCCAAATTTATTTGACATTTTTGGTTGGATGATTTAAGTAAAAGCATAAAAAGTTGTACTCAAATTTTATTTTGTTTAAATATATTTGATGTCTTTGTAAAAGTCCTAAATGGATATCGTTATAAAATGATCAATAAAATCATTTCAATAAGAAACAAATGACTGTATTAGTAACAGATTGTTATACTAGAATTGTATATTTATGTATGTATTTCATTATAATATAAAAACCAAATTGAAAATGTAATATTTCAAATATGGCAATTCTGTTCCGTTCAACTTTACAGAAGAATTTAAATATTTTTCGATTTTTGTAAAACAAACAAGGCACAGAATGCACATTTTTTGCTACACATAATATTGACTGATATATGAAGAATGAAAATAAACTATCAGTTGCACCAAATATATTTTTTCACCGAATGGTGCCCGCAAATTTCCAAAATCCTCAAATGGGGATTGTGGCAGCTATTGGGTTAAAAGAAAGTGAAGTTAGGATTCATTACAGCATGGTATAAGTATCGAATCGCCCTGATATTATCTGAGGGATTTATCAATTACAGAGTGATAAAAATTTCGAAAAAACAACTTTACAATAATCGCATTAAGACAGAATTATACAATTTATGCATAAAAGTTAGAAATGAGTAGTTATTTTCTGTTACGAAGCTTAGCTTAGCTTAGTTATATTAACGTCCCGTTTGAAGCAACACTAGGGCTATTTTGGGACAGACCTCGTAATTTTGAACTGCGGTCAGATGACGAGGACGACACCTGAGCTGGCACCCCCTCTCCACACCACACCACACCAGCGGGAGGACGTTTGATCAGGACGGATTTAACGTGAAACAGACCCCCTTACATGACGGTTCTTCGATGGAATCGGGTCTCGAACCTGAAACCCTCCGGTTCCGAAGCCGAGACCTTACGACCAGGCCATCGCGGCTTTTTTCTGTTACGAAATAGAAATTCATTGGTAGGTAACACAATTTACAATCTATAATCACTAAATGGCTTTGCAAACGGGAAGTAAAGATTATAAAGCATGATTTATCAGGAATGAACATTGGCAAAATAAAGATTTATGGATAATCAATATGTTGTTCTACATTTAGAAGCAGAATTCAAAATAAAGAATGCTTGTTTTCACAGAATTATAAGCTAATCTGTTTGTAATTCCCTGTTATTCCAACAAAAATATTATTTTATGCAGTGAAAAATTAAGTTCATTATCCAAAAGATATGTTTATCAAAGAAAG
>JAPMOR010081037.1:43151-56407 GCA_026543865.1 Argiope aurantia | reverse complement strand
TAACATCAATTTTAGTGGTTTAAATTGTTCAGTTGGTTAAACAAAACAGGCCACTAAGTCTGTATTTCGATTTGTATCGGATAAGAAAGTAGAGAAAATAAAAAACAGAAATACCTGTTTTTCATATTAAAATAAAAAGTTATTAATATCTGAGAAGAAATGATGTAAGCATTATGATAAAATGAACTGCGAAACAAGCAGTTCAACTTTATGATAGCTTTATTAAGCAGGAGAAATTTTTTAAATGTAATTATTTGAAAAAAAAATATTTGTACTTTAAAATTTTGAAGGACTCATCGGTAAAAAATTTAAGATAGATATCTGAATTATTTTTAGAAAATTTCATAATGTTGGGGAAAAATAGGGCTGTCGAAAAATACTTAAGTACCTATATCTGAATCAGAATTTGTAGAACCAACCCCTATTTTAAATAAAGCTATACAAAACGAATTGTTTTTCGGAAAATTCGTTATAATAATGATCGATGAAAAAACACTGTTGGAAATTAAAAACTAAAAAAAAGAAAAGAATTAAGAAAAGATAAAAAGAAAAAAAATAACTTTTGATTTTTTTGGAAAAAGTTAAACTGCAGTGCTTACGAGAGTAAAAAACAGAAAATAAGTTCAAATTTAATAATTAAAATAAAATGTTAATTTTCAGTATTATAGTACCATTTGATTCAAAATAAGAAAAAAAAATATTAAAATAAACACCAAATATTGGTATTATTGTATTATTAAACGATTATTCTTTCTATTTTTAAAATGAGATAAAATTTAGATTTGTCCTGCCATAATTACAGTAAGTCATCATTGAAAAATGCTAACATTTAGTTTAATTTTTAATTAATTAAAAAATAAATGAACTTTCAGAAATATATTTCCACATTCTCACATCTCTGAGTATGCATGAACCATGTTTGATAGATAGCTCAAGGTCAAACAGGTTTGTAGTTTGATACACCCGCATTCCAGCTTTATTGTTAAGATAGATTTTTTTTCTATTATTCTAAAATAATCGATCAAAATAAAAGATGAGATCTGAAGTGTTGTGCTATTTTTAGGAGAAAAACGAAGGCTAAATGAAAAAATATCTCTAATGTTATTACTTTATGCAAATACATTATATTATGAAAGCGCAAGAGACGTTTGCAGATTAGTTTGAGTACACCCACATATTTGAAAAATTAATCATAGCGTTTTTCAATGTTTTCCAACAATGCTTTTCTGGAGGTGTTATTTTATTGTTCATAAAACAATAAAGATTAAATAACGCCCACGATTATCCATAAGAAACGAAGAAATAAAATATGATAAAGTGAAATTTTAATGACATGATTAACTGAAAATGAAATCAGTGGGCATAGTCTCTCCCAAACTTTCTCGTATATTAATTAATAAATGTGCTTATGTAGTATTCACCACATGGCATTGACGAACAGTTGTTGAAAAGTGCCAATAAGGGTTAATCTTTGATGATTAATCACAGACATGCAATTGCTACATAAGCGTCTAAATTTCGCTTAATTTTTAATTAATTAAAATTTCTAAAATATGGCTCTACAAAGTTTGTAGCTCTTTGCCGACGGTCTGATTTGTTGTGAGACAACATACATACATTTATCTTTATTATTAGTCGAGATTAAAATTAATATTAAGATAATTGTCAATCAACGAATATAATTTTTATTCTTTAATAAGTTCTAATATTTCTTTATTAGTTTATTTCAATTATAAAAAATTTAAAAATATATTGAGATTATTAGATTTTTTAAAACTAATATGATATGAGAAACATGAAATAATTCAACACTCAAGCCTTCTTAAATTCATAAATGAAATAAAACACCAATATTAAAACATATAATGGTATGTCATAGTTGTAAAAATGATAAGAATCATCTAGTATGCAAACACTTCTATGTATACACTTGTGCATGAATTCCTTTTAATAAAAATTCAATTAATTTATCACTTAAACTAAAGCGTGCCAATTCACTCTTAAGTGACATTTGCCAAATGTGAAAACTTTATTTAGAGATGAAATCCATTGCTTATTCATTCAGATATAAAAGAAAATGCGATTCGAGTTAATTAATATTTCAATTAGGTTTGTCATATGATTTTGACTTCAATTTCATTAATCCTTAATCATAAGCATAAAGGATTAAAAATTTAAAATTAGCCTTTAGAAGCTCTGAGTGTTAAACATTTACTACTGACAACCTTATAATCTCAGGTAAAACAAAATAAGAAATTAATTGCTTCTCATTTTTGCATACTTGCCTACTCATTCCCTAAATCCTATGCTTGTTTACTCATACTTACGTCATAAAGGTGCTCATCTAAATCGTATACTTGCTTAATGATGCTTATATTATAGGGGTGCTCGCCTAAATCGTATGCCTGTTTACTCATGCTGACATCATAAGGGTGGTCGCCTAAATAGTATGCTTGCTTACTCAAGTTTACTGCATGTTAATGTTTGCCTAAATCTTATGCTGATTCTTGCATAATTACTGATTGTTGCATAATTATGAATAATGCTTAACTACTTATTGCCTAAAAAGTAAGTAATTCTTCGATGTTGTCAACATAGTTGTACGTAATCAATGCGACTGATATGGAAATTGTTGAATATCTGAAGCAACATCAAATATGTTATCAGTTGTCTATTACTTCAAGATTCTCTGAAGAAATAATTAAACCTACGAAATATTTCACGCATCTTTGGAATGTTTCTCTTAAGATCAAGGGCTTAAATCCTGAGTGAAAAAAGGATCATAATGCAGTTTCCATCTCTAACAATAAACAGATCAAACACGGCTTGTGCAACGTGAAGGCAGAGATATGTTATGAAAGGTCAAGGGAAAGATTGACAAACGTAAGTGCTGTTGCATTTTTTCTTCCTCGCGAACGAAGAAAAAGTAGTGTGATTTCAAAAAAGTTCGATCTCGTGATTTTAATTAATCTTCACTTTTCAGACTTATCAGAGTTCGAAAAGTCAAATAACGGACCACTTAAGTTTTTGAGCATCAGTTCTAAAAAAGAATCTCGAATATATATATTTTTTTCATTTTAATATTTTATATAAATTTATCAGGAATTGTGACTTTTTTTCTAGTTTGTATTTTCAGAAAGTTTTACAAATTTTGTGGTCGAAACAAACATTTAGGTATTTAATAAGAAAAATCATTTATTTTTGTGTCAGTAATAATATTTTATTTAAAAAAAACTTTATACAGTAAATATTAATTATTTAAAAATATTAAATTATTTGTCCAACGTTGCCAAACTATAAACGAACGATTAAAATATTATTTTTATATGTAATCGTCTGGTATATTTTATATTCCAGAGTGGTATTTCCGGAATTATAACTGTCTGGCTGGCTGTTGATCCGCCTGTCTGTTTCTGAACTCGATAATTCAAAAACTCTTTCAACAGAGGCGTTGAAGGCTGGCATATGGTCTTTACACTATATTAATAAATTTCTCTCTATTAAAAAAATCAGTCTAGCTGGCTCTCCAAGTAAAAGGAACATGACAATTTTAAAATGTATCCAGATAGACAAATAAAAAAAAAGCGAACGTTCTGAAAACGAACGAAATTTATCAAATAACTCTACATTCCCAATTGTAATTTCCTTGAAGATATTGAGATTCTGGAATTTCTTCTTCTGATGAAAGTGTGCTTAGTTGCTACACATCAGAGTATATGCATGCAATGTCCGTTTTCAGAAACACAATATTATCAACTTTGCCCGAATTTACTCCGTTGAGGGGTAGTAGGATGAGCGAATCTCCAAACTATTTAGATCTTGACTTTTGTTCTTTTATATGCATTTTCTTCCCTTTCATCCACCTTTACTTGTTATCCTCAAAATTATTATTATATTTTAATTCTGAAACAGACTATTTATTTTTCATATTACTGTTTCAATTTTTCAGAGTTAATCTGCTTACGCCAACTAATTTCATTTATAATTGAGGATTTATTGCATTGATAAGTAATTGTAATTATCTTATCCTTCATCTTTCATTTCACCATCATTTTGGTACAATCAACGCCGTGTGGCGCATGCGCAAAAACGTGAATGCTGAGAAAGCTTTTAGCCATCTAATTCCACTGATAATTGTTATCTTCTCTCTCATTTCACCAATATTTTGGTGCAATCAACGCTGACTGGTGCATGCGCAAAAACATAAATTCCTTCAATACTTGAGAATAGCTTTTAGGGCATGATACTTTATAAGAGGAAGTAGGTAAATATAGAGGCAAAATGTGCCAAAAGCTAGCAAGCTGATTCCGTTCATATCCACGCATACAATTAAATTGTCACTTTTAAACTTTCAACTCGTATAAGTATTATTTAGATAGACATTCATGGACTCATTCGTTTCACGTTTTTTAAAGTTAGCTGAATATGCAAAATTTTTTTGTAAAAGTTTAATGCAAGAAATTATAAACAACTCAGAAGTAACGCCTGATCACTGAATTTCCATTTTCTAAAATCTACTGAATTAGATAATGCATAAGTGAAAAGGATTTACTGCTAAGCAACCGAATAAACCTTTGTTTCTAGTGAATATTTACAAATATTTTGTTTTCATTTTTTCAATCATTTCTTTCAAAATTTGTTCAGAGATATAAGAATGTTTTAAAATTACTTTTTTCTAATGCAAAATGAATTTTCGATTATTTCTGCCAGAATTATACATTGAGTTGAAACCAATTAGGAGAGAGATGAAATCAGATTGAATTCGGAACTTATAAATATATGAAGAATAACATAAAGATTACCGATGAAACGCATTTTTAGTTTTTTTCACCTTAATTCGAAACTTGCAAAAATTGATTTAATCTTTAAAAAGAATGAAGTAATGTTTGTCTGTTTCTTATTTGTGAAGAATGGGGATAAGTACAGAAAAATATTTTGAAAGTAAATTTGGAAAACTAATTTGAAAATCAGAAAATTAATTTCCAAAGATAAAAAAATAATTTAATTTTAAAAGTAGAGCCTTATGAAAGTAGAAAATATTATGAAAAAAATTTCATAAATGTTAAATTCATAAATTATTAATTTTCAGATTATTTTTATAATTTGTATCTTTTCTAAAATCTAACTCAGATAATTAATTTAATACATAACTTTTTCTGAGATTATTATTTATTTGATAAAAGCCGAAACTGGTTTTCAATAATTAGAGATAAATTATTTTATTTGTTAAATAGAACATTTAAAAAATTATCTTTTTAACGTATTTTTTTAAATTAATTTTAATAACCACCAATTCAGCTGTATTTGCATTGAATGTTTTGAATATTTATTCGAATTTTCATCAATTATTGTTACTTTTAAATTTATCACTTTAGAAGTATATTATATGAAATAGGTTTTATTTACATTATTTAATGAATAGAAAATATTTAACTGCTTGGAAATATAATCATACCTCTTAATATAATTTAAATAAGAATTAATTTCCTAATTTTTATCTTAAGTCCTTATTAACTTCATTCAAAAATATTCTCTTATTTCCTGATCCAGTTTCCATTTTTTATTTAATTAATTCTGAACTTGCTCTATAAAATTGATGGTCTCAGCATTTTCTCATTCTCTGAATGAAGGGATTAAAATTCCTAATGCTTAGAATTTTCTTTTTCAGTTATTGAAGTTTTCCTTTCCTAAGGTTAAAAGTATCAAAGATATCCCTATCAAAATCTCATAGTAAAACCACTAAAGAGAAAATCTACCTCTCTTGCACTTGCGTCACGATGTAAAAGGACGTCAGTTTGATCATCTCTTCTTATATATAAAATACCTTCCGTTGGGAAATAAATTGAAATTAATATTTTAAAAAGTTTCTTCTTCTTGGCTACACATTTGCTAAAATATGTTTTCATTTATCTATAATTATATAAAGCTCAATGTATGTGTGTGTGTGTGTTGGCGCTCTACAGGCCAGACGGTTTGACCTAAAGCTACCAATTTTGGTACATGTATACCTTGGAGGTCGGAAATGTGCACCTGGGGTCCCTTTTTTTGAATTTTTAATTAGAATTTTAATTATTAATTAAAAACTAACTTTCATGCCAAAAAAACCCTCTTCGTTTTCCCCACCACCAAATGAGTAAGACTTCAGTTTTTTTTTCCATGCTAAGAAGGCTAGGCTTAAAATTTTTCGGCCGATCATTTCAGACGATTCTGTTTATTCTCTTAATGTTTGATGCATTTAAAATTAAACATTGTTAATTAATCGATCTTTAAGATTCATTCTGAGGTACTTTTGAATTAAAATTAAACATTGTTAATTAATCGATCTTTAAGATTCATTCTGAAGTACTTTTGAATTAAAATAACACAGAATAAAGGAAATAAAAAATTTCTAATCTGCATACCGTTACCCCAACTGGCGTAGAAAAACTCACGCATTTGCGTTACCATAAGTGGCGTTGAAAATTCACGCATGCGCATTGTATTCTGATTGTTGTGACTGATTGCAGATTTGATTTAAATTATTTTTAGGTTAGTTGCATACTTTTGTAATTAAATAGTATTTATGTTAGTTATATATTTTTTTGTATATGCTTATAGTTTTAAGTACATCGTTTTATAAGTAGTTTTTTTTACGTGTTTTCAAAGGATTATTTTAAACGATTCGTTTTATTTTCTTAGTATTTGATGCATTTAAAATTAAACATTGTTAAATAATCGATCTGGTCATGAGGAATCTGAGAAAATTTTGTTAACAAATTCTTGAAATATTACATAGATTAAGAAAGATATTCTTTAGTGCCCATAAAGTTTAAAAGCTCAGTGACTGTTTTCAGTAATCATATTACAAAAAAAAAATACTTTGTTTCAGTAAAAAATATTATTATATTAATTGCAGATTAATCCTTTCCAATTTAATTTAAAGTATAAATTCTACGGGAGCTAACAGAAAATTGGAGAGATACATATTACGTTATGAATGAAGGCCTTTATAATATTATGAGTGAATTATATGACTATCAAAATTTGAAGTTTTAAAATATTTTGATGAAGAAACTATTAAAGTAGGAATTACATAAAATATTTAATTATTAAAATTTTAACGAACATTAAGATTGGCGAACAGGCTGGTCGCCAAAGGCGGCTAGTTTATATCTAAAGGAGGAAACAGATAATTATTTTTCTGATTCATTATTAAATAATTATTAACTAATTATAATTATTTAACGGTTATAAAAGAATTGCATAGCAAAATGTTTATCTAGATTAACAATAGATATTAAAGTCAACTGTAATTTTAGAAATCATTTTATGTTGTAAAATAAGATATAAAATTAATTATTAAATAATTTTGTTGCAAAATTCGGGCTTATGCAGAGTATATTATTAATGCAAATTGGTTTGATACTAATTGTTTTATCATTTTATGTTCTTCAAAATATTTCAAGCAACGGAGTTTAAAAATTTAATTATAGCCCTTGGCATATGATTTCAATCGAATCCAGAGGGACCACATTAAAATTTTTAACCAAAAAATTCTGAAAATAAGTTTGCTAAGAGAAAAGGAAGTAAATATTTAATTTTAATAAATAAATAATAATCAATGGTAGAAAAATTATTACTGTATCGAAAACAATCTTCAAGTATAATAAGCAGATCTAAAATAAGTTGCTTATTTATTTCAAGATCAAAAAATAAATGTTTTCGTTCATATTTAAATGTATTGTATTTAAAGTAATTTAATGCACTTTATTTATAAACTAATGAACATTTCTGAAATAAAGGTAAATAAGCGAACATGTTTAATGAGTAGTGAAATGATGTCACTCCCGATAAACGATGTTTTATTTAAAAACAAATAAGAAAATTTTACTTCCATATAAACAATTTATTTTCGACAATCCTTATGATATTATATAAAGAATCAGTTTATGAACAATCTTAGTATAAAAACTGTTTATTTAATTCTTCTACTGATGCTAATTGAATTAATTTTGTCTTCATACTTTGAAATATTATAAAATTTATATTCTTGTTATAAATTTATCGCGCGGTTTAGTTATAAAGCAGGTAAATTGAGTAAATTGAGCTGTGGAATATAACAGGTGTTTAAAATACATACGTATAATATTACTTTATGTTTAAATGTATTAAATATTTTATAGCTTATTTATTTACATTTATTAGGTTTTTCTGTTTATTTATTTATTTTTTGTTGTTTCATTGTTTTTGAGTGTTTATATTTATTATGTACATTTAATTTTATTATGGTTTTATATTTATTTTTAATTTATACTTTATTATATTATATATAATTATATTATATTATATTACTATATTATACATTCTTTTATTATACTGTATATACTTTTATTATATTATATATATGCTTTATATATAATTCTAGATTTAAGATGATAAAAAAATAATTTCGAATAGTCAATATATTTCGAATAATCTTTATTTGTAAAAAAAAACTTTGTTATATTAAGTAACGTAATTCCGAATATTTATATGTTAAATAGATTTCAGTAATAGAAATTAGCATTATTTCTTTATTAATCCGATTGTAGTATTAGTGAATGTCTTTTTAACAATTAATTTTAGTTTAATTATTTTAATATCTAGTCTTGAAGAAACAAGGAAGCTATTTTGTAATTGAATCTTTCAATTTTTAATCGGGATCAGACGACGAGGAAGGTATCTTAGCCCGCATCCTTGCTTGAAATCTTAACACAACTAGCGGACATTCCTTTATGATCGACTTAATATTCTCTGGAAATGTTTATACTGAGGTTCTTCAAAGCATTCGTATTTCAAAAGTCTGGAAACTTTCCAACCCGAATGCAGAACTTACTATATGGCTATCTAGGGCGCCTGATATAATGATAAATTAAGTCTAATGAGCAGTTATTTCATTTCTTATCCTTTGAATTTCGTTTCTCAAATCAAATAAATTTTTTGTTTAACATTTTTTTTTTCAATTTTATAGTAGGCTAGTCGTCTTTGGTGAAAATGTTGGTGATGTTAGTTATATTTAATTTCTTTCAAACGATTGGATATTTATTCAAGTCCATTATTTTGTCAAGGTTTTAGATATTCAAGCCTTGTTAATTT
Source organism: Argiope aurantia (assembly GCA_026543865.1). Taxonomy (NCBI): domain Eukaryota; kingdom Metazoa; phylum Arthropoda; class Arachnida; order Araneae; family Araneidae; genus Argiope; species Argiope aurantia. The sequence continues at coordinate 47,293 of JAPMOR010081037.1, read as the reverse complement.
AATTGTATTAGAGATGTTCGGTTTTCTTGTGTGCATGAAGATTTCTAATGGAAACCGATCCCATGATATCATAGCGCTATTAAAACATAAATATCCGATACATCTATCTTCTAATATTCGCGATATTGTGATTTCACTTTTGTTTGTCTTTTTATTTATTAATTACGTAAAAGCTGAATAGAATTATTTTTCCTTCAACAGCATTAGAATGCTGAAAGAATAAAAACATTTGCTTTTCTATGTCACTATGTAATCCTTTTTGGAAAAGTAGATATAGATAATATTCTTAAAATATTGCCAAAATTCATCGAAAACTTTCAAGGATATTTAATTGGTATCATTACAAAGACAAATTTTTAAATTTTGATACGGTAAAAAATTAATTTTTGTGAAATAGTATTTCTAAAAAGTTAACTCCGAAAAACAGCAAAATTCATTTTAATGTTTAATTAATTAAAATTCTAGTGTAATATCTGTAGGTCAAATAGTGTGACTTGTGAACCATAAACAGACATGCATTCGTCTTTAATACAAGTAACGATTATTTGTATAATTGAAATTCATTAAAAGAAGAAAAATTATAGAATGAATATACTAAGAGAATATATAATTCGGAATAACGTTTAAGACTTATTTGGTAAGCAAATAATATACAATTTTATTTACATATGATGCTTACTTTTATCGCTTTATATTCATTTATTTAATTTTTTAAATTATATTACTATGTTCATACATTTGTTTTTCATTTAGATGATATTAAATAATTTCATTTTGCTAATTTATTTCAGAAAGTTAAATTCATTATGTTTGAAAAAATAAGTTAATTGCATAATAAATAATTCAGATTATCCTTTTTTAGTATATTTTAAATGTTGCAAAAACTATCATTTTTTTGTTGTTGTTTGCCTATTCATGTAAAAATGATGCCGTGCATTTCAATTACGTAGGGATCGAACATTAATGACGTAAAGAGAAATGTGAAAATAAGTTTAATTAACAGTGAATGATAGTCTAGCCCTTACTATTTCAAAAGATGCAAATCAAATAAATTTAACATTCAATATTATTGAATTGCTAAAAAAGTATAAAGTGTTAATTTTGGACATTCTAATTATTTGTTCGTGATTTAATTTTGTACTTTAAAAATAGACACTAATATAATAATTTCTCTAATATTAAGTAGTAAGTGTGTACATATGCTAGAATTCAGCCCAGATTTTTTGAGTTTAGTTTAGTTTAGTTATATTATGCCCCACTATAAAGCAAAATTAGGGCTATTTTGGGACGGACTTCGTAATTTTGCACTACGGTCAGATGATGAGGACGACACCTGAGCTGGCACTTCCTTCTCCACATCGCACCACAACAGTGGGAGGACGTTTGGACCTGACGGATTTGACATGCAATAGACCCCCTTACACAACAATTTTTCAGTGGTATCGGGTCTCTAACATGAAACCCTACGGTTCATGAGCCGAGACTTTACCACCAGCCCCCCCCCAAACCAGATATTTTCAAGGAACAGTGAAATATGCATGCATTGTCAAAGTGAATTTTATTTATATTAAACTGGAATTTAATCAACAAAATATAATTTCATACATTAAATTTATTTCAGGAAACATCAATATTATATCTAAAGAGATAGATTTGTTAAAAAACAAATATAATTCAATTTGTATCTGAATTGAGATACTTCAATAATATAGATTAAACTAAAAAATTATCGTTAGAATTTTAATTTTAAAATGATGCGATGCATTTCTTTGAAATATTTATCAAAATATTTCAAAAGAGAGGAAATTGAATTAGCAACGATGGTGTTTCAGCTTACATGCTTTTAAAAACACAGATCTCACAAATTTCATGTTTAATTTTTTGAGTTTATCTTATGTTTATAAATCTATTATGTGCTTTTTCAATTACTTCTCGTTTGTTATTTTTTTTTCTATTTTTTAATTGTATTTTGCTATTCCACTTATATTTATTTTTCGTAATGAATTCTATTTAAATTTTAAATGATAAAATTAATATCATAGATTCAAATATTATACATTCTAAACCATCATCTTCGGATGCAATACTTAATATTTGTACACAAACAAATGTCTTAAATATACACTTCAAGATGAAGCAATATATTTAATTTATACAATCACCGATCGTTTCCAAAACAAAGACAAATGTGAAAGTGAGTTTAATAAGCAGTAAAATGAAATCCTTTCAATTTCACATTGCCTAAAAGACTGAAATCAAACACATTTTTCAAATTCAAAATTTCCTTGAGTGAGAATTTCCCCCGCAGAGACACAAACTTCGTTAAATGAAACTGAAAAAAAATTCAAATGATCGCTAACAAACCTTTATTTAAAGGTATTCATATTCCTTCACAGAACATTTATTTCCTAAAGTTTGCAAACAAAAAGTTTTAAAGGCGCAAGTTTAAGTGCTTTCCTTAATTTGCATATCAAGGAAGTTTAAATTCTAACGCAGGAAAGCAAATGAATTAAAATCACGTCGGCAAATTGTTCTTCCTTTTCTCTTTTGAAGAGTAGTCTTGAACTTAATTAAACTTGAGTATCATGGATAAAAGTTTTATTTGGTAATTAAAATAGTGCTTATATAAGCGATAGATGCATGGTCTCATCAGGCAAATAATGGAAGATTTTCAAAATTATAATAGAACATTGAAGTGATGTCATGCGGATTTTCTTTGTTGATTATTGCTGAAAGAAATACTGCGAAAATTTAGGATTTGAATAAAAAATACTGACATATCTGTAGTTTTCTTAATGCCTTATATATTATCTTTAAATTTTATGAATACAGTTTTAAAATATTTATTATTTAAATTCGGTATACTTTTTTTATGCATTTTTACTTATTTTTCTCTTTGTCTTTGTAAATATGGAAAAGTTTTTTTTTCTTCTCATTTACTTCTAATGAGTTAGGTTTCTAAAAAAATTTTGTAGTGTGTGTTTCTGTTGACAAAACTATGTTTAGTAATGTAAGAAAAAAATATGATTACAAGATTAAATAACGATAATTATAATATTTGTTTTTTCTGCCATTTAGTCGGAATAATAATTAATAATAAGTTTAATTAATTGTATTTTTTTAAAAAAAATTATTGAGCTTTCAAGCAAAGGATTAGTTTATCCTTTGCCTGAAAGCTTTTTGAAGTAACCATGAACACAAATTTATAAAAGAAAAGTGTGAGATGCTGGGGAAAAATAACACAAAGAATTTAAACCATAATGCAAATCAAAAGAAAGAAAATACTTGAGGATCATTAAAACTTAATTAATTTACTTGCTAACAATAAAGATGAATATGTGTATATATATTTGTTTTTTCGCTCTATAAGACACTCTTTTTCATCAAAAATATGCTTTGGAAGATAAAAATGTCTATTTCTTAATGAAGATTTCAAATTTTTAATTGGAAGTTTAGTCTTTATAATATTAGACGACATTTTTTAAGTTTTTGTTTTAACAAAACTCTTGGAATATAAGTTCACAGAATTCTGATTTTTAAAATTTGTTGCAGTGTAAAAATATATCATTTCTATAATATAAATTTAGCTGGTTTTGAAATATTTCTGAATTTTGTAAAATTTACAATAACAGCTTTCATTGTTTCATTTAAATTAACACAGCTTAACTTTGTTTTGTTTCGTCAAATATTTAATTGTCCGATATTCTCTCATACTCGATAAAGGAGGGGGAAAAATTCCGTTTACTATTTACATGAAGAATTAGAAAATGATATATCAGTAACATATAAGAGGATATGCAATTATAGGTGGGGTTATAAGGGCAAGTACATTTTAAATGATTTTATGAAAAAATAACACACCTTTAAAGTCTGTCTCAATTTGATGTTTATCAACAAATATTTTTGAAGTAACCATGAACATCAATTTATAAAAAAAGAGATTTTATCTTATAACTTTAAACGAGCAATTTTTGCATATATTACGGTAATAATTGTATATGTTAATAATCACTAATTATTAATAATAACCGATTATTATTAATAATAACCAAACTGGTTAGTAATAATAATAACTGATTAGTCACATTGTCCGTAACACACACACACACACACACACACACACACACACACACACACACACA
>JAPMOR010081037.1:21927-43141 GCA_026543865.1 Argiope aurantia | reverse complement strand
ACACACACACACACACACACACACACACACACACACACACACACACACACATATATATCTATATCTAATGATATTTTAATTCTAAGTTCAATTTAATTTATTTTAATTTAGCCCATAATAACTTCATTCTAAAAATATTCTCTTATTTCGTGATCCTATTCCATTTTCGGTTTAATTAATTCCTCTGTAAAACTAATGCGCCATCAGTACTACGTATCAAATGAAAGTGATACTTCCGTTGCCCTTGTCAAAGGTCAATATATGTATTCCATCGGTGCTTGGTGGGAAATCCCATCTTATATAAGATTAGTGATCATTTGTTCGGCCCTTTTTCTTACTTCTGCTTTTGTTCGGTGCTGCATCTTCTTGTAAATAATCATGCTGTCTCCCGTGAGAGAATAAAACGAAATTAAAAATACAACGTCTCGTCTATGGCTTCAAACCTACATTCTGCTTCAAACAAAATAATGTTATAATTTATTTCATGTATCTCGGGAGCCAATATTCCCGATGAACAACTGGTCACTAAAGATGGCTAGTGAACTAATAAAAACTTTTTTTTCAAAAACTTCTGAATTTTGTTATTAAACCTGAAAAATTCTTCTTTTATGTGCATTATCAGCATTTTTATTTTATGAGAAAAGCATCTTTGTCGAAACAAGCTTGTTAAGTAACAATATTAAAAGAAATAAAGCGTTTGATAAAGCGTGCGCACGCTTTCATTCGAATATATTTTATTTCACATATTTCGAAACTTACTTGAAATCGTTGCCTTACATCATTATCTTTCAAAACATCGCTCGAATACGTCATCCTTTTCCTAGAAATCTATGCATGATATCAAATTGTTTGGCGATAAAAGCGTTTTGAACCGGGATACGGAAATCCTTAGAAAGAAATTGTAGGAAACTTCCGACAGAAAACGTGATTTTGATAAGATAAGAACGTCAGGAGACCTCCCAAGTTTCCTGATGCAAAAGACGATGCAAACAATTGATAGTTTCCTTCGTCATCTTCTTGTTTGTGAAGTTCCGAAGCAATGGTAGAATATATTGTATTTGACTTCTGTATATTCCTCCGTTTCCTTCAGTATTTTTGTTACAGGAATAATTTGTTACAATTTTCCGCTTAGCATGTCACCGAGTTTTGAAAGTAAGGAAATTTCGAGAAACAAACTTGTGCTATGTATAAATATCGTAGCATAAATGTTTTCGAACCTACTTAGTTTAAAATATATTACTATGAATTTCACAAGTAACTCTTTTATTTTAATTCTAAAGTATGAGTGTTAGGAGGAAAACAGATATAAATTTGCATAAGAAATGATCTCAAACAATATCTTATCATTTTCATGATGCCAGTAACTTTTTAATTAGTTATTGTTTAAAAGATACGTTTCCTGTTAATTTTTTTTTTTAATTTAGAGGTGGGTCCGTCTAGAAGGGCTGTTATCTTATTTATAATATATCGGATCCGATTGCCATTGACCAATTAAAGACAACTGTAGAAGTTAACATTAAGCGCACTGGCGGAGTACATCGCATTAATTTGCACTGCACTTAAAATTGCATTATTATTTGCAGTACATTTTAGCTGTAAATATTGCAACAATACTATAATGTTGTTTCCCAGCAGGATTTGTTAATTCACTGGAAAGACCATTTTAATATTAACTCTTTTGGGTGCTGATCGGGTGCCGCGTCAGTTATCTCGGAGCTTGGCGACAAGCGTGGCGACTTTGGTGATAAAATAGATATCACTAGAAACTTCGAAGATTATAGTCATTCAGGCAATAGGAAGCGAGATACACCTGATTGGTCCAGAACCTGCTCGACCCGCCTCCCGGGAACTATAAAATGTCGGCAGGCTCAAGCTGCAATCAATCATAGTGAGTTGGAGTCGTAAAAAGAGTTGTTGAGAGGATAACGAAGCAAAGGCGGAATAGCCCAGCGTTGTGTGGAGCTCAAGCGATTACTGAATTGCGCTGTGTGCGGAGTTATTATAGAAGCAGCATCGTGTAGTAGTGTGTCGGCAGTTGGACACAGCTAATGCGAGGAGACCGTGGAGAATTGCAGACGTTTGGAGAGGCCGTCGAGTGAAGCTACGTGAAATCTCTCCTCCTGCTGAATTCTGCTGCTTTGTGTGCTGGGGTCGATTACTACTTGTGGACTACTGTGGGCTGTTCTGTGTTCGACTCGGCTGTGTATTTGTCGTTTTTGTATTAGTGACTTTGTGTTTAGTAAAAGTCGTCTTCCGTTATTAAAGGAATACGTTTATTTCTGCATCGACCATCAAATTTAGATGAAAAGAACCCCAACGGAAGAGAAATTCCGTAACAATGTATAATAACATTAGAAGGTTTTCTCCATGCAATGGGATCTTTTCTATCCATAACGTTGGCAAGCAATCAAAACGAAACTCACTTAAATATTAATGGATTAACAACAATAAAAAAATCAAAGTACCGAATAAAAATAAATACCGACATAAAAATATTTACCCTGACCTTCTACTTGCTCCTTGAAGGGAGAATGTAATGAATCAGCATAAAAAAATATTTAAAAAGTTACAGACTTCAGCTCATTGATCTTTGCAATAATTAAGCATAAAAACGATATAAATAAAAAAAAGAAGTCGAAAATGTCATGTGACTTGATTCTATTATGGATGTCCATTTGTACATTGTACAGAAAGAGTGGCATGCTATTAAAATAGAAAGGTTTGATGTCTGTCACAATTTCGTGGTTAAAAATATGTACTTATGATTGAAAATATAGGAACAATTAACACAAACAATATTACTGGCAAACAGGCAAGTCACCAAAGGTGGGTAGTATATAATATGAAAGAACAGAAATTGTACAATCACATTGTGGGAAAATAGGAGCCACATCTTCTTGTAATAAATGACGATCTATGAATCATTTATTACCAATATGTTGGAGGATTAGAACAGTACCTCTTTTCGTTTCAGTAGAAAGCATTACAATCCTGTATGGTAGATTTAACTGCATGGAGTTTAATTCGCATCTCAACATTTTATAACAGTTCAGAAATCAGATAAAAGTAATCTATGAATTCCCCATTTCTAGATAGGGACAATAAGTTGAATATGACAATAATTTTGGAATTATTAGTCATTTATTGAGAGGAAACTGAAATATGAATGTTTGGGAGAAATGTAATTAGTTCTTAGAGTGCAAAAATATAGCATATATAAAATATGCCTGTTTTTGATAGTGTTTAATGTTCCATTAATACTTTTAGTGTTTTTTCTATGTAGAATAGTGGATAGAAAATAAATGTGTTTTTCTTTCTTAATTTGGAATATAGCTTCCTAGTTGTACCTTTTGTACAACATGACTAATTCAAGGTTCCATGGCAGGTAGTTTTGGAATTCTGCAATCAATGGCATTTGAAGATTTTCAAGTGGGGCGTGGGAGTGTTCTGCATATACATGCTTTTATCAATTCTGGTAATTTTAAGAAATCGAATATTAGAACTGAATACTTGGTGTTTAAACAATGGTCATCTCTCTAAAAAGATATATACGGGTCCACTCTCTGATATCACAAATTCTAATTTCATTCAAAAGTACATTAACCATTTCTGGATGGAAATTCATCTTATTAGAGATGTTTAAGATTGAATAAAATTTATTCTTATTAATTCAATTTTTAGTTTCTGCTGAGAATTTCGCGTTTCGAATCTTTCATAAACAATCGATGGAACAAAATTTGTGGATTGATTTTACATCAATCAATCTACTATAATTTTCTCAACTGAAAAGAGCAATTCACTATCCTAAGCTCCATTTTTTTGACGTTATTTGTGACACTTTGAGGCCGAATCAAGATACTTTTTTTTTACTCATACGAGTTTTTGGAAGATTCGTAAATATAATAAGAGGTGGTTCTTTCCAGTTCTATGTTTTTTCAGAATAATCCTTAAAGATTGGCACTGCCTTTAATTCCAATCATAACAAATTAGCCTTTGGCTACGTTTCGTATTTCCCTGGCAGATTCAACCAGCCAGTTGATTAATTAAATAATTTTCATCGAGCTAAAAGCAGGTCCTACAAAAGCGTCCAAATCTTGATATTAATTGTAAAATGTTTGTCGTTTTGCTTAGTGTCAGCATTTTATTCACACATTTTTATAGTACATTTATACAAAACACTAACTTCATTTATAGTGGTTGATCATATTATCTATATCTAATAAAAATAACAAAAAGTATTATTTCATATTCTGAATATCTCCCAACCTTTCAAATTAAGGTGAGCAATGTTAAAATAGTTCATTCTAAAATTAATAAATCGGTATATCAAGTAAGAATAAATCTAAACCAACTACGAGCTGTCAAATGACAGCTTTCTAATGGCTATTCCAATGTATCGGTGAAATGTCGGCATATTTAGTGTTAACAGATAAAATCGTATTATAACTGATAAATGTGGGTGGCGGTTTCTCCTTTACTATGTTATTGTGCGTGGAATATATTCAGCCAATTTTGAGTTCTCACAACTGTACAGTAGTTCTATAATTTAAATCTGCATGTTTAAAGTCTTTAATAGATAGTTGCTTATAATACAGTGTATTATTAATTTAATGACCCCACATGCCTTGTCCCTTCTTTTAAATATTTAAAGTCTAATCGAGCAACAGTATTTCACAATAATAATGATGGTTGCATCGATGTTTCTTTCTTGGAATACAATAAAAATAATGCCATGACCATTGTCTGTTAAAAACATATTTAATGCATCCTTATCAACCAGATTTATGATTTTTTTTAACCATGTACAAAGAGTAAGGTGTTAACTTGAAAAAATGGATGGTTCCTTTATCACAAAACACATGAAGCTTTTTTTAATGTCCAGTTGATTTGATACTTGATTTAGACAAAATGATAATCATCTATGCAAGTTTTTAAAGACAGTCGAAACTATCTAGAAACGTACGATTCTCTTGATGTCTAAAAGACTGTCCTTGCAAATTCGAAAAGGTAAAAGACTATAGACACGCTTGGGACCACTTTGCACTACCTCTCCAAAGGCTAAGCCCGTAAGGCATTAAGCTATATACGAAAGGCTAGTTTTCCGGAGGAATCAGTTTCTCAAAGAAGGTTCCCATCTCTTACACTTACCATCGAGGGAGAATAGAAAGAAAAAAAATAACTTATAAGCCTGGAGATTTGGGGAAGTCTGAAGGGGAACTAAACTGCTGAAGCACATCAGTATCTTGAGGCTCATGACAGATGAAGAAAATGCTACCCCTGAGGGGGTAGAGACTGTTGGAGAGATCAACAATGAATAATAAGTGCAGCTTGAAACTATTTTGTATAACCGGAGAGGATAGGCGAAAATGATTTCTATTTTTATATTTTTTTACACGATTTTTATTCCAATTTCACAAATAGTATGCCCGTGATCATTCACCATATTTTTGGTGTGATATAAGGATCTCATAATTTTAAAAGGAACCGAGACTTTGGAAAATATTCGATTTGATTGCGATGCAGATTTAATTGATTATTGGCGAAGAAAAGTGCCATTGAGTTTAAATTTAAATAGAAATAAAGAGAGAACATATCATGAGAATAGTTACTTGAATTAATAATATATAAACATATTTAAAGAATAATGAGCTGAGTTGTGTCATCAATTTTCTAAAAAAAACCCCACATTCTTTTGCTTTTGGAAGGTGATAAATAAAGACGGACTATTTAAAAACAATGTGAAAGAAAAGTGACATATTTATAGAAGAATTATTAAACTATTTTTAGGAAATAATTAATAAAAGTCGGAGCTAATAACGCTCCCATACAAATAGATATAGAAAATATTCTTTCAAAGGAAATATTAAATGACAAAACTATAAAACTCCTCTAGCAATTTTTCCGCATAGTAAAGATTTTACTTATTTTTCCCTTTATATAACGAAAATCTTGTTTCAAGCACAGACAAAGTTATCTAAATCCATGATAAAGTGATCTATTCTTAAAGCATAACATTTTATAACCCAACGTTACACCCCAAAATCACAAATTCTTTTCTTCCTGATGTTAAATTCAAAACCAACAAGCTTAGAAACAATGCCAACTTAAATATAATCATGATTTGCGCAGAGACAAAGCAACTCTGATTTTTGTTTAAATTTAAAATGCTTATAATATGGGTTTACATTCAAATGTGGAAAATGTGAATGATTCATTGATTTTGTTGTTCAAATCTATTTCAATTAATAATAAAAAGGAATGTATGTGCGTCTGCCATTTGATCTGCAACTATAAAATTTGGCATATTTATACCTTAGGAAGTGAAAATGAGCCCCGAGGAGTGATTTTTTAAATTATTAACAAGAATTTGAAAAATTTAAAAACTAAACATAATTGCGGCATTGTTTTTTATAAATTCCACAAATATTACCCCACAAAAATAAATTTTTATACTGCTTTAAATTTTTAAAAAAAATGTCTTTGTTTTTAGTCAAAAAATTTTACTGAATTTTAACAATTTTTTTAAAATATCTTTTTAGCCAATTTCAAACTCAAGTTTACATTATTTTCCTGAGGTTGAAATCGTTTTCATTATCTGATCAAGAAACTAATCGCATATTTTTTTTTCCATAATTGAAAGTAAAAGAAAAATTATTTTGTTGTATATATGATAGTTGATACAAAAATAAGGTTACGACGCCATGAAATTCATAAAATATATAAACCACATATTTGCAATTTTAACAGTGTCATGGCTGGTCTCTGTTAGAAGGATTCATATATACAATGAACGAAAATATGTAAGATAATTAATCTAACATAAATTTAACACGGGTTCGTGGATATGAAATTATATGTAAACAATTATTTGAAATTAAATATAACCAGTATCTTTGTTAAATCAAGTGTCGACTACATTTTGTTAACATTTAGAGAAGAATGTTTATGAAGAACAGTTTCATAATATTCATTAAACTCTGAAGTTTGGCTTTGGTTGTTCATTTCAAAAATCTTTATCACTAAATAAAATTTTTCAAAAATATAAAACAAATAATATGGTTTCACTTTAAGAAACAATTCTTAATATACACGATTCTCTAATTTTAAAATATCAGAAGTATTTAAGCTATTATTAATGCAATTTTTGCGTAAGTAAAAAATAGCGTAATGATTTGCAAAATTTGTGATAGAATAAAATGATAAGCTTTATATATAGAATTTCTGGTATACTAATAATTTCTGTCACATAAAAAATTTTACTATATTCTTTGAAACAGCGGTTACTATTTATAATTTTACCATTAACTATACTTTAAAATTTGAATCCCAGTTGCTTAGAAAATTAATGAATATATACTTTCTTTTAATCTAACTAAAACTGAAGGATTATCTGCTATAAAAAGAATTATAGAAATGTTTTTAATACTAATAAGGAAAATATTCGCACTGATGGCTTATGAATGCAGAAACGAGCAATGCCACAAAAATACTTCATAGCAGAACATAATTAAATTCACTTCTTTAAAAAACAGCCTTCTCTCTAAATCAAACAAAATTTTAGAAAATCAATGCAACCCTTTTTTCCGGATCAACGACATCTAATAACAAACAACAAATTTATATATAAAAATGAGGATTTTCCACTGGAACAATACGAAAGCGAAACCGGCACAAAACAATAGATAACAAAGAAAAGTGAAGAAGGTGAATCAGAAGAGTAATGGCGAAAATTGCGTGTGAAAGAGACTGGGAAAAAGAAAAAAAAATTAACATCTCAAATTAGTGGTGTGCCAACATAATCTGCTATCAGAGTAACACAGACACGAACCACATTGAAAGGGAGGACACTTTCGTTTTCTCCTCAACTATCACTCATCATTTGCAAATTGAGCAAATTTTAATGTCTTCTAGAGCTGAGTTTTGTTTTTATGAATCTCTATTGACTCAATTTCTGTTTTCTTTGTTTTTATTTCCTTTTTTCATTTCCATTTTAGATCAAACCTTTAATGTGGAAAATATTCAGACGTTTAAAAAGAAAACACAAACTCGTACAATAATTTCAGCAGATGTCACTGCCTTAATAAACGAGTCACGACAAAATGTAGGATGGTTAGTTTAAATGTGAAATGCACAACAAAATAATTGGTTTTAAAAAATATTTTAACAAGAATTAATAATTGTATATGAATATTTACTCTCGGTAAGAATTTTATTAAGCATCAGATTGAATTTTCAGTTTTATTTTATATACCTCTTATTACCCGCAAAGGAGTATAAAAACATATTTTACGTTCTTTGAATAAAATTAAGATAAAACCTAAAACTTAAAGTCTGCGATGGAATTGGACTTGGAAATTCTTTTACATTTACTCACAAGTATTGAGTAAACAAACTTTTCAAACAGGAAAAAACAATTTCATGTAAATATGAGATCTAAAGGGAGTATTTTATAAGTAACAAAATATTCAAAATACTAAGAAAAATGTATTCAGCTGCCGTATCTTCGACAAATACTACTTCAGGACATTTCATATATAAATTTTCAGACACAACATATGCTTCGAGGTATTCGAATTATTGATTCCTTGCAAAACTGGCTGAAGTTTTATTACTGAAAAATCTGAAAATCATAAGAACGTCTCGCTCGCAGAGTATTTAGAGAAAGAAATATAAATCAAATATAACATTAAGTGTCAATATAAAAGAAATGAACTCGAGTTCACTTATATCTTATCCAGTTATTGATGTTTTTTTTAGTTTAAAGAAATAAAATATGATCGAATATTTAATTTTATCATAATATGAGACACATGCTATTTTATTCAAATATTAAATTATTCTCACTTTAAATCTTGTAAATAAATCTAGTTAGTATAAAAAAGCAAAAATACTCTGAATTAACTTATTTTTTTCAAAATTCCATACTTTAAAAAAAAGATTCTAAATGATATATATGAGTAAAGACAAACTCTATTATTTTAGATTCTCTATACTAATAATTGAGACTAATATATATGTGCGCAATCTCGTTAATCTTACTTAATTACCATTTACTCTCTTCTAAAATATTAGCATGCTCTTCTATCATGCTGATTTTGTAACAACCTCCATGTATATTTTCCATTACTAAGGCTAATATATATGTGAGCATGCTCGTTAATCTTACACATTTACCATTTACTCTCTTCTAGAATATTAGCATGCTCTTGTATCATGCTGATTTTGTAACAACCTCCATGTATATTCCCCATTATTACTTATAAAGGAAAAGTGTGCGTGTGCATACTTGCATATGCGCATGTGTCATTGACACTTTATTAACTATACATTTTTATTTAGCCATACAAATTCGTTATAAATATATTTTGGAGACTGATGTAAGGAAAGGTTGTTTTCTCTTATTTTTAAATTAAAATTAAGTGAGACAATTTTCGTAATAAGTTCTTTAAAAAATATCATAGAAAAATTTTTTACGTTATTTTAATTTCAAAAATTTTTTTTTTTAATGATATCAATTAAATTGTCATGCATCATAATTTTTTTTATTTTATAATAGCAATGAATGAAATTCAAAGCATTTTTATTACTTCATGAAATATTTAATTGTGTTATTTTCTACAGTTGTTGAAGATTTAAGTAAGATTTTATGTCTGTACCACAATATCCTGAAAGTTCTCAGGCACTCAGAAGACAATTTACTCAGATATGTTAGCTTGTCAATGACATTATAACGTCATTGGAATTGATTCTATTGAGAAGATTCATTTAGACAATAAATAACCGAAGCAAGTTATAGTCTATAAATATAACAACTCTATAATAATTTTATGCTTAAAATATTTTTTGTGGAAATCATAGAGATCAAAGTTTTGCATGAAAGATTTAATATAAATTAAACATAACCAATTTCTTCCCGAGCCTGTCTTAAAAATTCAATCGTGAACATATGCCCCAAGTGTCATTTATAAAGGAAGTATTTGGTACTTGTTTATTTCTACGGCCTTTGTATTTACTTGGCAATCTTCAAATGATGCCAAGATTTCGCCAAGATGGTTGCATTTCTTGTTTTATTTGGCTATTTTTGGATGATTACGCCAATAATCTTGGGATAAGGGATTTACGTGGCGATTTTTAGATTATGCCAAAATCACCAAGATCCATTACACATAAGATACCAAAATTTTCGCATCCCGGGATTTAATTGGTACTTTTCAGATTACGCCAAAATCACTAATTTTGACTTATCAATTATCAAATTGTCGAGGGTTTGCTTTTAGCGCCATTTATCGGAGTGGCCGTGAGAATAAATAAGTATCAAGTTGTTTGCTAAAAATGTAAAAATAGAATTCGGGTCAGCCGAAACTTTTACCTTACTCATGTTTTTCTCTTAGAGTATGTGATTTTCAATCCTGAGATTGTTTTGCCTCTAATTATTTCGAAATTATCAGTATGTACCACGATTGTCCACAAATCTTAAATAATGTATTTCAGTTTCTAGGGTAGCAATTACTAATGATGCATTGCGATATGTTGGACGGGAATTTCATATGGCTTTGAAATTTTACATGCACTTTAGTAAATCATATAGGAACATATGTACACATCTTAAACATCTTTGCTTTACATTCATAAAATATTTATCATTCTATGTCTATATTGCAAAAACTATCAAAAGAAAGTCGACTGATTTATTTTGAATAAATACCTTTTAATTCCCCTTAAATTATTAAATAAAATTTAATTCCAATATTTATTTACATCTTTTGAAATTAGTATATGGTCATCGATTAGAGATTATTGGAATATTAAATTTAATAATACTGAAAGTTATTGAGTTATATGATTTAATAATATTAATATTAAATCACTTAAATATTATTAAATTGAATAAAATAAATATAAATAAGGGAAAACGAATTATTTTGCATTTTCATCATATTGTTTAAAAGACTAAATTACATGAAATATTAATTCGCTATTAACAAAACATTCTACTTTTTTTAACGAAATTAATTGAAATCTGAAACAATAAAACAAACTAAATTTGAAATAAATATACTTGAATGACACGAAATATTAATATATGTCCTAGAATTAGAATTTGCCTTTGTTGCATTTATAAAATTATTTCAAAAAGGCTGTTTGATTATCTTTATTTTACTATTTACTGCGCGAAATTTTATAAACTATTTTGAATAAAACTCCTTTTCAGCAGTTTATGAAATTAAATCTATATAGTTCTAATGAAATCTGCATGACATTTTGTAAAAAAATTAATTATACTGCATATGAGGATATACGAATTTTATGATTCGAAAATGTTAGAGAATCCTCATTTACTTTCAACAACGCCACCTACATGTGGAACTCCTACACGCAAATCCATTGTTACAAAAAGATGTTTTATAAATTCAAATATAATTAGAATATTCTCAGCGGGCAGAAGTATAAAAGTCAAACTCCCTAGAATAATTAAATTCTCTTTCAACAAGAATATAGATTTTGCAAGTTAAATGTACCTCACAAAATAAATGAAATTATGTAATAACATACCATCAACTAATTTGTTATGCAGAACCAGTAGTAATTTACATATTGTAGAAACAAGTGTAGAGTATATTAAATTACTTTATAATATATTATCTTGTTTAATAATACAAGTATGTAATAATGAAAATTCCAACATATCAAATTACGTTGTTATAGATGTGGACAAGAATTTTTCTCCTTTATTTTAATTATTGATCATAGCTAGTTTGTCATAGTATAAGATTAATCATGTGTATAAAATAATTTTTAAAAAATGTGCAAAAATTATAATTTATAAATATTAAAAACTATGAAAATCAATCGGTAAATGTTATAAAATTAAATTTATGATTTAACAAATTTTGTCAGATATTTCAATATATTATGATTATTTTATGAAGCAAATGGAAATGTAAATTTCGATAATGTGACTGTTTTCAAAATATAAGAAAGTTACTTAAGATAACTCATTTGATATTATATTCTCTTAAATAATGTAATTTATTATCTCCCATAAATAATTTTAAAAGATAAATGAGTGTATCAGATATATTGAGGATCTAAGAAGAAAAGAAAAATCATATATTATGTAATTAATTATTAGTTTAACATGGCATTTTAATTAAGTCTACATGAAATATGGAATGTAGGTACTACACTGCTAGTGATAAATTATTTCATTTTTTTTTAGTAATTAAAAATGCAATTGATAAATTTCAAAATTAATTAATAAATTGATTTACATTTTACAATTTATTGCATGAAAAAGTTCTTTAACGAAGGACTTTAAACTGATTAATTAGAATTATTCTTATCAAGTAATTTAATAGTTTTGAATTTGAAATTTAGATTTGGCATATTCTTCATTTTTGTTTATAAGGAGTTGCATAAAACATATACTGTCGATTAAAAAGTAGCGCAAGAGATTATTAAACCAAATTGTAAAAATACAAAAGATTGTTAAAAATTATATTAGACACAAAAATACACAAGAGATTGTTAATCCAAAAGTATTGAACATTTTTCTTCGTAACTGTTTTCTGTGGTTTAAAATTAAATGTAGCAAAAAATCTCTTAAATATTTCAGATTGTCTTTTTTTTTTAATATATCAAGCAAATCTAAATAATTGCAATTATAAATCTATGCTCCAAACTCTATTTTATATATTTTTTGGATTTTACAATGAAAAACAGTTACTAAAGACTATTTTTTGATATTGATTATAAGAATCTATATCTATTTATTCATATTAATGTACAGAATTCTAGGAAAAGTAAAATGTACAAAACAAAGAAAATTCAAATAATTAAAAAAATTACGATGGGCGTAATTTATACTTCACATTGTCTTCCTTATTCAATTTGTTATGTAATCAAAATAATTAACCCCTTAACTGTTTTATTTCCTTTACTATCTAATAAGATGACACATCCTATTTTGAGAATATTTTCTTATTTTGATTCAAATAGAAATCCATTGAATACTTGACTTATCTATGTATTCGAAGTAATTTTAATGATGAATTATAATCTTTATGAATGGTTTATTTTTTGCTTACAACCATCAAAATGCAATAACTCGATGCATGTATGACACTCGGGCAAAACAGTTAAGCGGTTAAAGTTAAACGGAAGCTCCAAACTCTTATTTATGTACTTGTAGAATTTTATAGCGTAAAAGTGCCACTAAACACTATTTATTGATATTAATAAACGTAGTTCTAAGAAGAGTTAAATATACATAAAAACAAAACAATTCAAATAACTAAAAAAAATTAACTATATGTGTATAATTACAATATCAAATACACATAAATTGAGAATACAAAAAAATAAATAAATAAATAAAGATAAAAAATGCCTGGAAAAGTCATAAATGAGGTTAATTCTTCCTCCAGAAACTTTAGAAATGAATATATTTTAAAATAAGAAAAAAAAATTAAGTTTTGCGTGCTATTTATTAAAATGGTAACGGGAGTATAATTTCTACTGACTTTGCATTTTACGAGGCATTTTTGTTGGGGTGCATTCTGCTCGTTTAAGTTTGCTTGAAAAAATTTATTTTTATTATAATTATTGAATATTAATAATGGAAAACCCAATGAAAAAAATGTAACTGAAAAAAAAATCCCCTTTTAAAGCATGGTAGGTTAAATAAATTTTTTATTTATATTTTATATCATAATAATTATTGTTTTAAAAAATTTGCATTTTGGCTTTTACTTTTAAATTAGAGTAAAAATGCAGTGATTTAATAAAATTATCTAATTCACGTAAAAGCGAGGATTTTAATAATTCATTACAGAGCTAAGAAAATTAATTGAGAAAAACTTACTTTTTATACTATGCTTTAGACTTTTTTATATTTCATTGTAATCAAAAGAAATGCTTTAATTTTTTAACGAAATGTTCAAGATATTATTCTGAGAAAAGTATTTTTACGTGCTTTGATTACAAACTTAAGAAATTTGAAATTATAAATCCTTATAAATTAGCATTTTAAAAAAAAGAAATAAACCTTTAAAAAAAAAACGATTTGCTTTTTTCCTAATTATTATAGAATTTTTAATTAGCAAGCAAGTTTTATAGCAACATTATAAAAATATATTTTCTCTAATAAAAATATTAACTATTTTATAAAATTCTAATAATTTCTAATAATACATGTAATAATTTTACTAAAAACAATTCTAATAATTTCATGATAAAATATTGCACTTTTATTTTTTGTTATTAACAGAACGAAAAATAAATATCATTTACAGACGATTTATCATTATTTTAATGAAATTGATTTTTGTGGTAATTGCTTGTATTTTAAAAATATCTGGAGATCGTATCAATTGATTTTTTATACATCCCTTATTAGCAAATGATTCAATACAAAATAAAATAAAAAAGGCCAGTAATAATTCCTCAGTATAAATCCTAAAATCCTTTTTTTCTTCTTCATACATTTTCCCATCATTGTTATTTTGCTGCTCATCTTTTTTTTTCTTTCTTTCTTTCTTTCTAAGAACTCATAATCATGAAGACATACAAAATCTTATAAAAACATTTTTCTTCTTCTACGAGAAATATAAAATAAAAACTAGAATTATGTATAAAGAATCATTTTCTCTTCAACTGGCTTAGCTCTAAATTTTGTCATTATTTTCAGCTTCACCTGAATGCATAACACATAATTCAAAAAATAGAAATATTTTCATAATAAAAGTGTTTTTAAACATAAATCAGAAATAGGTTTTATTCGAGTGGAGGTGTTGCATGTCTTATCATCTTTCGCAATTTTTTAAAGTAGCAAATAGTCGTTCTGAGAGCAATTTGCTGAAACTCATTTCTAGATGTACATCAACTCTTTTATTACATAACGCATTCCCAGGATCCATAGTTCTCGCTCAATAAAAAGTATTTCTTTTCTTGCACGAGAATTACTGATAGCTTTAAGTCACAGTAATAATATTTTTTAAAAAAAAATCTGGATTGGAATTTGGATATTTGGATTATACTTTTAAACAATATGCTAAAATAATATTAAAAAAATGATGTCAAAAGATATTTAAAAAATTAAAATGAAATCTACGATCGCAAATTTCAATTTATCATGTGAGAACATTATTATTTTTAAGTCATTATTTGTCTTAATTAATTTAAGTCATTAACCAGTTTAAACCGGTTTGAAACAATAACAAGACTTTTCTATCGGTCTTTATCCCTCCCTCTCTCTCTCTGCACATATGTATATAGTGATAATTTTTTTTAAGCTTTCATTTTCAATTTTTCTAACTGGCAAACAAAGTTTAGAAGCTCGACTGATTTCGATATGAAATAATAGCTATGATGTCATAGTTCTACATCAACATTTTAAAAATGCATCTTCTATCAAAGAAGCGTACGTAATAATAAAGCAATACTGGTAAAAGCAGGTCAATCTTTTAAAAACGCATCTGCTCTCAAAGAAGCATAAATAATAAGAATGCAATACTGGTAAAAGCAGGTAAAAATATATGCGATTAAAAGATAATGAGGAAAATTGCCATTTATGCTTTATTGATTGCCTACACAATTTCAAACTCCATAACCCTCCTAACCAAAACAACACCATGTTCTCACATGATAAAACAGGCTTGTAAATAGATGAAAAAAAATTTGATATTGAATTTGAAAAGAGAACATTGTGAAAGGGTTAAAAGTAAAAGTAAAGGTAAAGTAAAGATATTTTTTTTAAAAATATGAGTATTTTCAATATTTATATTTAGAATAGTGTTATATATTCAATATACATAAATATATATTATATATAAATACATTTATATATCAATAAATATTTAATTTCTATAAATAGAAAATATCTAAAAATATTTTTTAAGCTTCTCTGCTTTAATGAAATTTTAAAATTATGCAAATCTGTATTTAATGATGAGGGAGCATATATTTTTTTTTTAAATAATCGTTTGCTAAATGTACAAAAAATAATTGTAAAACATTTTTAATAATTGTAAACATAATTAAAAAGACTTCATACAAAACATTGTATGGATTAAAATATGTCGAATTATAATTATCTGAAACTTTTTGAATAAAATATTCAAACACATTTATTGCATTAATTTAAAGCAGTCCCAAATAAAATTAAATTTAGATATTAAATTTAAAACTTTTAACTTACTTGCACTACAATATTCGGTAACTGAGAAAAATTGATAAAAATTGAACTAAACATGGAAGAAAGAATATTTATAATTTTGATATTCAGTATACATTTTATATATAAAAATGTATTTTCATGGTATTCATTTTTTTTTCATTTAATTCTCTTTAATTTCGATTTTGTAGAAAAGATATTTACTTTTATTTCTTCATCTTTAGAATATAAAGCATTGCCATTTTACTTAGAGATAGCAAGTCCAATTAGTTTTCTTTGTTGACAGGATTACAGTACTACTTAGAATAAAAAAGTACTTTTAACTACCGTATTATTGTTTTCGAAATGTAAAGTTAAAAAGATTCTTAAAAGTAGATGATATTTGATTATCTTATTGATATATTAATTGATAAATAATGAATAAAAAATACAAATATCATTGAAATAAGATTAATCCCTATCTTGAAGAAATTTAATGTTCTTGTAATGATACTAGTTTCTTCTTAATATATTAAAATGTAATTATGAATTAATTATGTTGTATATTAGACTATATAATTTTAAATGTAAGAAGAAAAAAATATTGGTGATGAAATATTTATTTCCTTCTAGAGTTAAAAATACAATTGTATTTAACGTCTATATTATCTTCTTAAATTTCATTTGGAAATATTTCTCTCAAACTAAATTAAAACACCTCACTTTGAGCTAGTAAAAGTTTCTGTGACTTTTAGTCAAAGAAAAAATAAGATAACTGAGAGATGAAAAAAGAATAACTAATAATCTTTCAAAGTAGTTTTCAACTTATTCATATTGTTTTAACTTAACTTTTGATTTTTTTTATATTATTCACACTTAGATTCTCATTGTATCATTTAAAAAAAGATCGAAAAACTTCCAACTTAAGTGTGTTTTTGTGTAAGTGAGAGATTTCTTCTTCACGTCTTTTTATTTTTCTTCAAAAAAAAAAAAAAAAAATAGTAAGAGTCAGTCAAAAGACCATATTGCTGAAATTCATTTCTTGATGGATCGCCATTTCTTCCTCAGTAACACATTCCTTAAACCCACAATTTATGACTTTTGAAATCATATGAAACGGAAGTATATTTCTTCACCGCTTCTCGTTGGAAAGTTGTAAGTCACTGGGAATAGGAAATAACTGTTTTATATTTGTCTCGGGATTGTGAATTCAAAAAGGGATTTCATTTTAAAACAAATATGTGAATTGCAAGAAACAATATATTTGAAACTTATGAAAAATGGAATGAATTCTATTTTGATAAGTAAGGATTTCTAGGTTTAAAAGAAAAAAAACCTTTTACAAACATATTTTTTTAAATATAATTCGTAAAAAGTTGAATTTTTAATTAATGAACATAAAGAAATAATTTTTGACAAAATAGTTGTACAATAATCAAGGAATTATATTTTGAAAAAAATGAAATGGAAGCAAAATACAAGACTAGATACACCACTTGAAATGACGATGGATTAATCTTTAGTTATTAAATATTAATTTAACCTGTTCATCGTGGATTTTAATGAGATTGTACACATATGTGATTGGTTGAAAGTTCTAAACCGAAATAGGGCAATGCCTACCAAATAAATACTTTTATTAATTCAGACTGGAGGTCTCCTGCATTGGAAAGAAAACTAAGAAATTTTTAGATCAGCAACTGAAAGAAAACCCTTAGTGTTTTTTATTCATAAAGACGGATCGAAATCAGATAATTGATGCTACAGTATTAGCTTTTAAGAAGTATTGGAAAAAACCTCTTAATAAAATAATTATATTAAGACAATTAATAATTTGTTTCTTGTGTATATAAATATATTCATACTTATCGTTGAATTTAAGTTGTCAGAAAGAATTAATTTTAAAAGCACGGAAAAAAATGATCCTTTTTATATTCATAACATATTTTTGATCAATTCGTGCTTGGAGACTCTGGTACTTCTATATTGATGACAAGATCTTAGCAGCAATCCACCCCGACTATAAAGCCATAAATAGGCAATAAACAAGCGAAAATAACAATTAATTACTTTTTTAGAGAAAAAAAACAAGTTTCAGAGCACAATCTATCGCTCTGCAATTCATTTTTTGCAGAGTCGTTATATTTTGTTTGTTTGTTTCTTTCTTTTTATCTGTCAATCTGTAACTCAACATTTTTTCCATCTGAAAATGATTTATGTATTCTTCTAATATAATAAAAGAATAATGATAATTTAACTCTGAAATACAGAAATATAGTGTGAACGTGATAAAATATTTCCTCTGCATTTCCCCAAAGATTAATTCAATACATAGAATAAATTAAAGATAAAAACATTTCTATAAAGATAAATTTTAAAACGTTTTACATTCTTTTACGTGTGCATTAGTTTTAATGTCTTACGTTTAATCTGTCATCAATATTTAAAAGTGTGTTATTTATTTTTATTAAAAATCTATCATTTTATAGAAAAAAATCTAATAAAAAGTAAAAAAGTAATAACTAATAACTTAAAATAAATTATGTGGAATCATTTTATTTCTTTTTATGAAGTCGATTCCCATTTTTTAAACTCGCTTTTTATTTTTTTTATTTCATTCCAACTTATATATGAATTTATATTCAAGCACTATCTCTCATATATCTTGATAAAAGATTCTCATAACCGATTTGAGTGTTTTTCGTTGAAATTCGTCTTTTGAATAAATCACTGATTTATTCTTTTGAACTTATGTCAGAATTCATGCAATTTCAGATTATATAAAAAGAAATTGTTTTTTCAATATATATATTGAAATGTTTTAAAGTACAAGGAAACGATACATATTCCATGAAAGATATCCAAAAAAATTCCTATTAGAGTTGAGTTGAGTTGAGTTTGGTTTCATGGCTCAAAAGTCATCTTTGACTAAGTTGCACCACATTGTTGAAATTAAATTATTTGCATCAATTTATAATAAAATCCAAATAGGGAATGTTTAAAGTCCAAATGTCTAAAAGCGTAAATCTGTGAGTCATAAAAAAGCATAACAATGACGTAAGGTTTGGTACTGTGCTTAAGAGCGCGGTTAATGTTTATATATGATTATAAAAACCAATATTTTTTTTTTAAAAACTAAAAAGGCCAACATGCGGAGTTTTGGAAAGAAACTCGCCCAATTTCTCGCCCAGGGCGAGATTTCTGAAAACATGCAAGACGCTGCATAGAAAACAGTGGACATTCTACATGTATCTGTAAAACCGACATAGGGCTATTACACATTGAGAAAAATGGTGTTGGGTCCCCATCAACAAAGGTCGGTGGGTGAATAGAGTTTGCCCAATCCTCAACCTAGTTAAAAGTTCCAACTAGTGTTTGCCCAATCGTCAACCTAGTTAAAAGTTCCAACTAGTGTTTGCCCAATCCTCAACCTAGTGTCCAGTTTTCTGCTATGTAAAGTCAGCCAGAAATTTATTGTAGTCTTAACTGTATCCAGCTTATTACGAATCTGTGCGTCCCATTCATTGTGCCATTTGGAATGCAAAATACGACATATATATTTCTTATAATTAGAAAGAGGAATCTGTGTTGACAAGAAAGTAGTAGCCAATTTAGCTGCCATATCAGCCTTTTCATTTCCTGGAATTCCCACACGTGCGGGCACCCAGCATAAAATAATTTGAAAGCTCTTCCAGATAAGTTTGTCGTACAAGCTTAAAATGTTGAAAAGTAAATGATAGCTGCGAGCATGTAAAGATGATAGGGATTCTAAAGCTCTCAATGAATCAGTGTATATTATATAGCTATTTGCAGAACAGTCGGAAATAACAGATAAAGTTTTTAATATAGCTGTTACTTCTGCTGTAAAAATGGAACAAAATGAATGAATTCTCTAAACTATTGTGGAATTTGAAATAATACAATCGGAACCTCTAGAGCCATCTGTAAAAATAGGTTTAAATCGACTGTATTTTTGATGATGTTCAGCAAAGATTTAATGATAACTGATATCTGCAGTGTTTTGATTATCAGCAGTGTTCTTTGTTTGTTATAAAGTCTTGCAAAGATAATATTTATTTTCTCAATTGTTTGGATGTATCTTTGCCTTTCTTGTCGGCATTTAACCAACCTTTCTTGTTCTCAATTTTTTTTCTCTTTCCCCCCCCCCCCCCTTTTTTTTGCTTACTTAAGCATTTAGAAGAGATACCTGGAAGATAGCTTTTAATTTTTGATAAAGATGAATGGTCCGAATTTAGGCCAGGTAGAGAAATCTGCTATTCAGAAATTGCACTGGAAGATGATGGCATCTGAGATGACATTAGGGAAATATCAGTAGTTTAGGACATATTGCTTTTATTAGGTATATAATTTGCCTTATTAGGTGAGATTGTTTTGCAAACCCAACAATTTGGACATACTAAGACAGAAAGTACTTTATCGCCTGTCAAAGTAGCAGGTATTTTGGTAAAAGATATTTCTGTCTGTGTGCCGGTAGATACGAGGGAAGTTTTTAGAACAGATGCGAAAGATTCACCACTTCTTAGGGTTCCACTTGTAACTACTTTCGGGCTTCGGTGAATAATATATGTTGTGTTACTCTTACATTTTGGATTTCCTTCTCCTGAATCCAACATGGACATGATTTAAAGTAAGCTCGATGATTACCATTGCAATTAATACACTTTGGGGAGGATGTGAAACATGTTTTATGCTCATGCCCAATTTCAGAGCATTGAGCGCATGGCTGTTTACCTCGGCAATTACGAACTGTGTGACCAAATTTTTGACATTTGTAACAAAGTAACAGGTTTTGAATAGAGAGTCGAACTGGACAATTGTAATATGCAATTTTGACAGATTTGGGTAAGACAGGCTGATTAAATGTTAATTTCAGATCGGGAGAAGTTTCCCATCTCGTTTAATTTTAATTCTTTCTACTGCGCTGACATTTTGAGAATTTAAAGTTTATAAAATAGAAAATTCTGAATCATTTTACAAGTCCCTTTGAGAGTCAATACCACAAAATACGTTGAGTGAGTGATGTGGGCAGTAATGAGATGT
>JAPMOR010081037.1:0-21827 GCA_026543865.1 Argiope aurantia | reverse complement strand
TATATATATATATATATATATATATATATATATATAATTTTATTTTATAAAATATATAATTTTATTAGCCTGCTTCATGAGATGAATTCTCAACAAGAAGGTCACCAGAAAAACGTTTCTTGATATTTGTTTGGTTTACGAAAGATGCTAACAATTGTTTTATGTATCAAGATTAGAGACGTAGTTTTCAGAGTATCAGAAAGAGATTTAACAATAAAAAAAAACGAGAAGAATCGAGACGTTGGCACTGAGATAAAGGACCCAAGCAAATCGAGCAAAACTTCGGGTCCAGGCGGCATTGCCTACTACCGAGCCCAACATGGGAAGGCACTCTGGGCATTCCCAGCCTTGGTATCCACCTTGGTGCTGGCCAGGATCTATACGCTCAGGAGCACTTCCAGGAACGTTGACCAAACTTAATACGAAGCCCAGGAAGTTGACCACTTTTGCTTGATCCCCAGAGCATACCAACCATGTGACTAAAATACCAACCGATTGATACATCAGGTGACTTAAATGTCCCTCCGTCTTAACGCTTGGCGTTATTGGCTGTCCATGAGAAGCAGGAAGCAAACAGAGCGGCGACAGCTTCTAATAGAGAGTTCCCTCGTTTGCCTTCAAAGGATGGAAGAATCAAGCATTTAGCAGAAGGCGTAGAGTGGAATAAAAATAAAAGGAGTAAAGATCCCTGGAAACCTTGGGATTGGGATATTCGTAAAGTAGATGAGCCCCTAAGAGCCAATTAGAAGCGAGAAAAGGTGTTTTCAAAAACGATATTGAGGTCAATAATATAATATTTTCAACGAAGATTATGGCGTTGTTGATTTCAGAATATAATAATGCAGGGAACAAAATCGGAAATATTTTCCTGCTATAATTCATGATAGCCTTATAAAAATATTCCTTTCCTATCATGAACTTCTTTAAAAAAATTTTTAAGCAATACATAAAAATTTATTATTTAAACTGCGTACGTAAGTTTATTTTAAATCAAAGCATTATGTTGACTCTCAAATAGGATTAAAAAAATATCGATAGCAAAATAATTTTTCGTCTTTATAGAGGTTTCGTTCCTAATTTCTTTTTCAATTATATTCAAAACATGTTCCTGCAAATAATTTATATAAATCCTTCTCTCTTTAAAATCAGTTTTTTTTAAATATACTATTATATTTTTGTTAGTGCGTAAAATAGGGTTTATTTTAATTAATTTGTTTTACAATTCAGCATTTTAATAATAATTCATTATTCTAAATATTTTGGAGTCTTGGAATATTCTTTCTAAAATATGCTCAAAACTTACAAATATATATTCAAATTTAATTAATTTATTACCGATTAATTAAAAATTGTGATCTGAGAAGTATGCCATTTTATATTTTCCATCAAGAATTAAAAAGATGCGCAAAATGTCGAATCTTTACATTGGAGAGTTAGTAAATTATTCTATTAAGAAATCTAAACAATGTAACAATTAAGTATGTAAGAATTCAATTTAAATGAAAATACGAACGAAAATAATTTGCAAAGAATTAAATCCTGCTTTCGAAGATAATTTAATTAAATCTTATTCCTTAAACTTGTAGATTTTTAAACCAATTAGGTGAAGTATATTTCGAGTTTTTTAAGGGGTTTATCTTTAGGTAAAATATCATTCCACATATTTAAGCCTTTATCTTTTAATGAAATGTGTTTTTATCAAAATGCAAGCTAGGGAAATATTCCAAAAAATTCCTGGTATACATTTTAATAAAGGTACTTGTGTATTTTTTACCGCATGTCATTGGCGAATAATAGTTACGAAAGAGCCTATTAATGTGTCAGTTTTAGAGACGTTTTAGCCATGAATCACTGAGACGCGGTTGATACATCAATATCAGAAAACTGGATATGCATTTTCAACTCTTTTTTCACGACTAATTGGAATCAAAACTTCAATTGATCTCTTAAAATAACATATCAAAGGTTAACATATAGATAGGCATAATTCTAATAATGTGTTAACGGATTTCAGGAATGTCTAAAATGCAGAGGTTAATAAAAATTAATAAATCAAATTTTTTGATGACCATATATCCACATTTTTGTATACATCACTATGAGAAAGTAAAAAGCACTTCTAAATCTTCTATACTTTTAAAGAAAATATCTGAAATTAGCTTCCTGGTAGCCTATTTTTGAAATTCTTTAGAACATGCATCACTACCTCTAATTGTAGAAACAAATTTCGTAGATAAAAAACTCTTTTCCGAAGTAAGGAATACTTTTCAGACACTATAATATAAAGATAGAATGTTTTTAAATCTGTGTCAGTTAAAGAGTAAATTATACCGGAAAGCGGTTTAGAAATGGGGGATGGTTTCTTCAGCAGTTCATGTGGAAAATGAGGTGGAAATTTATGGCTTATCGTTAGCGATAAAACAAAAAAATATTTTTGTAAAAAGAAGAGAATTTTAATTACTCTATAATTTTAATGAAAGTAGAACATATCCTAGACAATTATGTGAGTAAAAGTTCTTTTTATGAAATATAAGCAAGAGGCAATATGAAAATTTCTTTGTGGAAAGACTAATTAATATTATCTTTTTCCCAGAAGAAAGCAGTTGCCCTACTTTCTGAGACAGACGAGTGCATTTTTGAAGGTGGTGGTGGGGGGCATTGAAACCCAGTGAGAAGATTAAGGATAAATAACTGGACTATAATAAATACAGCTGTCTTGACATCTTTTAGCTCAAAACAATAGGCTTGTGTCTGATATCCTAAGAAGATTAAGTTCTTAAAAGCATTGTTTACGATGCAAGGAATGCAAAGATATTCAAAAACAGCTGCCAGCGGTGCTTCATTTTACAGCAGTAATATTCAAAAATACAAAATAAGCAATTCATTACGACTGTGTACTTAGTACATATTGATGCATAATATTATACACTATTGTGCAATAATATATTATCAGTATTATACAATATTGTACGATAAACGTCATTATCAATATTCTACAATATTATACAATATTGTGCGATAAACTTCATTATAAATATTGAACCATATTATGCATTGCACCATAATATATTCAACAATATTATACAATATTGTACGATAAACGTCATTATCAATATTGAACCATATTATGCATTGCACATAATATATTCAACAATATTATACAATATTGTATGATAATACATTATTATCAATATTCTACAATATTATACATATTGAACTATAATATGTTATTAGCGACATTCAACCATATTATACATTGTACGATGATATGTAATTATCAACTCTATTATACAGTGTACGATAATATGTTATTATCAACATTCAATCCTATTATACAGTGTACGATAATATGTTATTATCAGCATTCAACCCTATTATACATTGCATGATAGTGTCATTATCAATATTATATAATATTGCGAGCAATTTTAATATCATATAATATTGCAGAATATGTGTGCACTACTAGGGATCTGGATTATGAAATCTATATGCTTAAAATAAACAGAAAAACAAAAAGACAGTTTCTCAGATTTGGCAAATTTTTATTTCGTATGAAAGCTATTAACGTTTAGAAACATCATCAGCTGTCGTCTCCCCCCCCCCCCGCGATCACTATTTTTGAAAGATATCTGAAATTGAAACCTTAACTCCGCTGTGAGCCACCAGAATGGGCGGAGTTTCAGAATTTCGCCACTTTGCATACACAGCTAAATAATCAGAATTTTCTACATTTATTGAGATTATATAATTAGTACTTTCATTTGATGTGATAATATATAGTTGATCAAAATGGCTTTGTATTGCAATATAAATAATCGAATTATTTATTAATTTAGTGAGTGGATAGCTGGTAGACGATGCCAACTAGTAACATTTATTTAAAGACTCTAGCCAGAAGAGAGTCACTTCTTTAGAGTATGAGTGTGAGAGATTTGAGTATGACAAGATTGTAGTAAGGTTGCTAGTTCTCATCACCCGAACGGATAAATAAATGATGTGGGTCTGACTACCCCCTACCGATTACGGGACGTACCTCCAACGGGAATGGTGGTGACTGGTGGTGGCCTTTTCAACTTCACTTTAATTTCCCACAAATATTGTTGCGGCTGTCTGGTCATCCAGATTTTTCTATGTGCTTTAGGGCAAGTCGGAGAAGTCAATCTCTGATTATATAAAGGCTAAAATAGGACCTTGTTTCAAACACTGTATAAATCCACAGGTAAAAGTGAATCGGTCAATATAGTGAATACTCTTTTTGGTTTGTATATGGTATAAGTGAGATGTTTGGTTTCTTTTTTCCCTTCTCTAAACATTGTTTTTGTTTGGCTGCTTATGTTGCGAGTTCTGACTAGTGTTGCCTTTGCGTTCGTCTTGGCTTGGTTATCTGATAGGTATTTTTCTTGCTGAATATATCTTTATATATCGTATCATTATCCGTTATTGAGCTTTTATGACTCGTAACCATATACTCACGGGACAAATTTCAAAATATTTTTTCAAAGAATAAGTCTTTTTTTCTAAATATTTTTCAAGCATATTTTACTGAATTATATTAAACAATTCCATATTTTAAAATTTATACAAACTTAATTTCAACCTTACACAGAATTTCTATTCTTTTCCTTGAGGAAATAAAAAAAATGTATTTATGAAAGATCTTTCAGTTTCCCTTAAAACTTTATTTCAAAGTTGATTTTACTTTATCTTTCATTTCACTTTATTCTTATGTATAACGCATCGTTTCAAATATTGAACCATTTTCGTCAAAAACATGTTTACACTTAAGTCGTCCATTTTCAGCTCATGACTTTCATATTTTTAGTCAAGATAAAACAAGCAGTTGCTCCAAGAGCACATTGCTGAAAGTGATTTGTGGATGGATCACTATTTCTTACTGCTGTAACACATTTTATAGATCCACTGTTCATGCTTTTGAGATAAGATAAAAATAGATTTCTTTTATTCGTCTTCTGGTAAGAAAGATTTTAAGTCAATGAGCAGGGGAAGAGAGTGTTTAACTTCAGTGTCGGTATTATGAGGTTAAGGATGTTTTTCGCCGTAAGCCGGGTGATGGAATATCTCAAAGGGAAAACTGGTCCATGTTGATGTTGTTATGGCACGATATTCAATAAAAAAATCCCCAGAAAATTCTCACCGGTTTAGTTATATTATATTAACGTCCCGTTTTAAAGAAACACTAGGGTTATTTTGGGACGGACCTCGTAATTTTG
This sequence comes from Argiope aurantia, assembly GCA_026543865.1. Classification (NCBI taxonomy): domain Eukaryota; kingdom Metazoa; phylum Arthropoda; class Arachnida; order Araneae; family Araneidae; genus Argiope; species Argiope aurantia. Next base: position 16,593 of record JAPMOR010081037.1, on the reverse strand, counting down.
AACCGCGGTCAGATGAAGAGGACGACATCTGAGCTGGCACCCCCCTCTCCACACCGCACCACACCAGCGGAAGAACAATTCTTACCGGTAACATAACCAAAAGGTTTTTATATTTACGTTTACGAGTATGACGAAATTGAATTTAATGATAAAATAATAAGAAAAATTTGGTGAAGGTGGAAAATTTTTAGTTGCTTTATGACTTTAATGGAAATAAACTTATGTTAAGAAAATGCTTGTGTATAACTTATTAAATTATTTATACAATCAAAATAAAAAGGCATGTAAAGTTAAAGGAGGACCCAGAAGTTTAGTATTATCATCATCAAAACATTTGACCTTGAGATTTCCAACGAGGCCCCTCGTTTCATACTTCCTTATATCGGAAAACTCAATTTCCGAAATATGTTTATATGTTATTGTGTTCATAGACAAACGTTTTCAACAAAACGTTTTCGGTATGTTTGAAACAAAATTAATAGGTATGTTCAATCAAAATCGGTGTGTTTGAATAAAATCGGTATGTTGGAATCAACTTTCTAGAGTTTCTATAATATTTTGAAAGAATTTTATATGATAATGCTTTTCCGCCTGTTTGCCTAAATGTAATTCTAAATGTAATTAGTTACCGTCTGATTGACCAGTGTTTTGTATTCCTCAAATCTATTTTGAACTCTAGATTTTTAGGAACCTCAGTGTTTCAAGACCACCCTATATCCGAGAAACATATTTTCTAAATTATGTTTGCATGTAAAATGATTAATTCAATTTTTTTTTTCGAAAAACGGATGAAAATTGGCATTTTTGAATCGAATTTGTAGGTTTCCATCATATTTTGAAAGAATTTCATACAGATAGGGCTCTCTGATTGTCAAAATGTAATTCCAAATGAAAATAATTATTGTCTGGGTGTCCAAAGTTTTGTGATCATCAAAATATTTGAACTCAGGACTTTTTGGAGCCCATGGCTGTCAGACCTGTCTATATCGGAGAAACATTTTATTGAAATATTTTTATCTGTGACCACAATAATTCCAAAACGTTTTCAGCAAAACGGATGAAAATCGTTATGTTTGAATCAAAATTGTAGATAGTATATCTTATATTTCGAACGAATACAGAGAATGATTTTCCGTCTGGTTGTCCAAATGTAATTGGAAATAATTACGGATCATCATGAGCTTGAAGAATAACATTTAATACACATATTTGCTATCTAAATTGTAGATTCGCATTGAGCTTTGGGATAAACTATCAAAGAATCAACCATCTGTTGATCAGTATTTCAACGCTTATAGACGCAATATCTCAAAAATTCTATGACTGAATAAATAAAATTTGGTTCGCAGTTTTAGCATCTATATTGCAAATCTATCAGGGCCGCGGTGGTCTGATGGTAAGATCTCGGATTCAATGCCCCAAATGTGTAAGCGCGTCTGGTGCACGTTAAACGTCCTGGCCAAAAGTCCTCCCGCTAATGTGGCGTGGTGTAGAGAGAGGCTGCTAGTTCAAGTGTCGTCCTCGTCATCTTCAAAATTACAATATCCGTCCCAAAATAACCCTAGTGTTGCTTTAAAACGGAATGTTGATATAGCTAATAATTTTTGAGGTATACGAAATAAATTTATATACATAAAATAATTGCTCGTTTAAAGTAATAAAGTTTTTGTAGTATCTGTTCAAAGATTGAAATTTTTTCACAATAAGTATAGTTTTTATAAAAACGGTTTTTTTTTATTACATACGTTTCGTTTAAGATCTCGAGAAGCTTTTGTGGAAATTCGTTTCTAAATTACGTAGAGCAATATTCTATATAAAAAATACATATGTACGAAGATCAGATCAAAACAGGTTTCATTCTCAAAATCTGTGTTGATAGGTAGAATAAACAAGTCTTGAGTGTTTTTTTCAAAATTAAGAATGCTTTCTATCAGTGCCTAGAAATGAATTAAAAAACATTTAAAAGAGTGTTTTAAAGCATTTCAATCCTCGAAGGAAAATCGAACTTGTGATTGATGGTATGATATTTTCCTTTTTGATAAAAGAAAGTGTAAATTGCCATTAAAAAAATCCTTATGGAACATAGATAATAAAAAGGATTATTTATGTTCTAGAGAATTTATATTAAAATATTTATTTTTTGGCAAGATAATGGCAATGTCGTTAAAAAGCACGAAAATGAAAATCATAGTAATGAATTATTTATTCTGTATATGGTGAATTACTGTTTAAAATACAGCATCAAAAGAAAATATTAGATACGGCGAGAAAATATTTCTAATGTCATCTCTAATGCATTTTTCATTCATGTAAAAAGAATTGAATATTTATATCCATAATTTCTCATTCAATTTTATTTTAACAATTTTCTCTTTTTCTTTTGAAATTATTTAAATTTATCATTTTTGATAGAAAAACTTTACACCGATGAAATAATATAATAAGTTAAAAGGATTGATGAAATATCTTACCGTTTTTTACATTCTTAAAACTCATCTATTTCTTTTTTACCAAAATTCACTTAGTTTGCGTGCAGATGTCCTTATTTTTCGCATGCTAAATAACTTTTGAAAAATCTACATGCTATATTCCGAGTAGAAATAAATTTTATGTAAGCGAATGCATTCTATATATCAAAAATTTCATTGTGACTTCTAGGAAGAATAGCTGGTTTTTACTTCTAGATGGATCGCCATGTCTTTCTGTAATAATGTGTTTTTAGACCACAATTTGTATATTTTAATATTAAACTAAAGTGTTTTTTTTTACCGGACTTACTTGAAAATATTAGTTAATTCCAAGAAAATGTACTTAATAATTCTAATGTGATTGTCAGATTAAGAAATTTAAAACAAAAATACGGGAAAAGCATAAAGAAAAAAATGTTTTTCTCAGCAATTTTTGCAGAGATATCTAAAGACGTTAAAATAATATATTAAGTAACAGAAAAAAAGAACAGTATGATTATTTTATACCTTTTGCGTATATATAGATAAAAATAGACAAATATATTTTGTTACGAAATTTCTTTTACCGGGGTTCGTTTGGATAGTGGAAGTGATATGGTGTGTAGAACGCTCAATTAGCAGGCAGAAGTAGAATAAAAACAACGACGTTTATTTACACGAAGACACACAGGACAGCACAAAAGCGTCAACTATATACAGCACAGAAGACGATTATCTTCACCCGAGACGTGTAGCATACAACAGCATACACAGCAGCATACAACCAGAATCTACCGCAGACAGTAGCGCACAGCTCAGTTCAGCAGTAGCTTGCCTCAGTCGCTTCCGAATCCTCCGTCTTCTACTTCTCCGACTCTGGCTCGGATTACTGACTTGACTTCTCTGGCAGTGCAGCTCCTTTTATAGGTCTCAGGAGGCGGGGCTAGAAGCCTCTCAACCAATCAGGAACGTTCGAGGCGTATCTCGGTTCCTACTGGACGGATCGGGAAAATTCTCGAAGTTTCGGGTATAATCTATTTTGGCGCCAAAGTCGCCAAATTCGTTGCCAAGTCGCCAAATAGTCGCCAAGTTTGTCGCCAAGCTCTGGGATCCCCGACACGACGCCCAGACTCTGTTCCATAGAGATGACTGTAAAACATTCTTTCCAATGATGGAACCAACTATGCTGGGAAGCAGCATTACGGATTCGTAACAATATATATATTGGAATTATGTCGGTCTGCCTTTTTGTGAATGCGATAATTCATTGAGCTAGACATATGAAATTTGGTATACGAACATGAGATCAAATTTGTAGATTTCTATTAAAACTTGAAGGGAATCCAGTCAAAAAGCTACCAATCCAACTCTTTTCCAAGCGAACTCGTTGTCTAACTACAAGACGGAAAAAATTACAAAGATAAAATTTAAAACACACATTTTGCATCTAAAATACAAATTCTTATCAAATTTTGAAACAAATATGTTCAAAAGGTTGACTTTTATCGGCCTGTACTTTCTAATGCATAAAGCAATAATTGAAAGACATTATGACTTTAATTGATTAAATTTGACAAGTAATCTTGTGACTACAGCTGTAGTCCCATGCCAAATTTGGGCTTCCACAGGCCGACAAAGAATCATACATATTCTCGTGGTGGATTCAGCAAAAATGTTATATTTCGTAACTATCATTCACCAATTCCTTGCAAGTTATTTGAAGCCTTATTCAATGTCTGTATCTGTATGCGGGATAAAGGGGTAAGAACTTTATTGGAGATAGGATCAGAAATTTCCTGGAGGACTACTCATGCTGATTTATTAAAAAATTATCCCTTAGCATGTTAATGGAAATATCTTTTTAACCATTAAATGCATAGTTATTTGTTTTGCATTAAAAAAATTGCTTATTATAGAAAAATAGTCATAGTCTACATAGAAAAATAAATGAATAAATTCAGGTAGTAATATGATATATTTATTTTGAAAAAGTTGTATGTAGACATGCAGTATTTCCCAAAAATCTAGCATGTATCTAATATAATTTTCAAATTCAACATCAAACATTAATAGCTGACCTGAAAAGGGATCAGAAGTAATTTTTTAACAATTAGAGAAATCACTCCTTGATAGAGAACTCGGCAATAGAAACTATCTCTCAAGTAACACACTGAATTTCATCATCCACCACATTCAAATGTAAAAGAAAACGATATAACTTACACGCCAAAAGTAATGTGTACTTTTTTCTTTCACACATGATTTGTTGTCTGTAGTTATCAACGTGCATTCGGAAACGGAAGCATTCAGGTTATTTAATAAAATTAAGTGGAACTGGATGTAAACAAATGGCAACAATATACATTTAAGGATTATAAATAAAAATATATTTATATATAAACAGCGAGATATTTAATTAACATTTATATAAAATATTATTTTAAATGCAGCATAACAAATAATCTAAGAAATAAATTGAAAATATCTATAGCATATTATTGCAAAAGACTATTCCTATTTTTATTTGCATAAAAAGACCTTGAATTTTATTTTGTAATACTCTTCTACCTTTAAATTCTATCAAAATCCATCGGCTTTAACATAAATTTCCTTTGCCAATGTTCATCAAAGAAATAAAATAAAAATATTAGAAGCACATACGGGGAATGTTACTCTACATTGTTGATCTTAGAATTTCTGTAACCACAAATGGTTTGATCATAATTTTATTTCTTTAGGCTTCTTTAGTGTTTAAGACTGTTTTCAGAAGATTCAAATATTACACTTCTTGAAAAGAGTATTTTTATATATGTAAACGCTCCCCCTAGAACATCTTTCATATTTTCCATCAAAAAGAAGCGAAAAGTGTCGACAGCATATTGCTGAAATTCATTCTAGATGGATTGTTACGTCTTACTGTAGTAAAGTTTTTGCCTAGATCCACAATTCATGCATTTTGATAACAAATAGAAAAGGTTTTTTTCTTCTTTCATTCTTTTGCTTTCTTTTGGAAAATTTTAAACCTCTGAGAAGTGCTTTATATCTGTACTGGGATCGGGATGTTAAGAATGTTTTATATCGAAAGAGATATGTGGCAACAGCAGAAATAAAACTTATTTGTTACCGGTTGAAAGATAAAATGAAGTTTGAGGTTGATATAAGAATGTTTTTATTTTCCGTTTTTAAGAAGACATACAAAATATGCTTTAAGGAAGAACGTTTTAAGCTTCTCCGATTCGTAGCTAGTGAATATTTTTATTGAAACAAAATTAATTTAATGAAAAAAACGCAATGATCAATTTATTAAAAAATGTAACACTTTTCTTTTTTATAATTATATGTTTATTATTTATCAAATCTCCGAGAAGTGTTTTCTTTCAAGGCTATAAATTTAAGAGAAACTTGTAATAAATAGCTCCTAAAAATAAATATCAGATGGCGCCACTCGTAAAAAATCAAAATTTCCTTTATTCAATTGATTAATTTATAGTTAAGCTCTAAAAACATTAAGATAGTATAATAGCATCAGAAACATAAAGCGTGCATGGTTACGAATGAAATTAGTAAGAAAGTGAAAAATTGATGCCAAAAGTCTCTCTTTGCAAACTTGAGAAAAATCTAGAAAAAAATGGGTTACCTATAATTATGTTATAAAAAAGCGTTCATAGCTTTTTAATGCATAGAAGAAAGATATAATTACTGAAACACTAAAAAAATTTATAAATTGATTTCTTTAAATAAATATTTCATACATTAAAAAATAACTTTTTGCAAATGTTTGAAATAGGTATATAAAGATGTTAAATGAATTTTGACACGAAATTTAAAAACAGGATTAATGGGAATGTTTGATATTAGAGTAATGAATATTACAATAAGTTCTTCCGTTAATTTTATAAAATAATTGGTAGTTTTTTGCTAACACCTCAACGATCCTTGCCAACTTAAAATATTTGACGACACTGTAATGATTGACATTATCACGTTAGAGCAGGTTCCAAAAGGTCAAGTTGTTGAAAAGCATTACATATTATATGCCATATCGTAAATTTTATAAGCATTAAGTTCCAAATCTAAGGCAATCATAGCTGGAAGTTATGAAGCAATTTCAATTCCCAAGTAGAATTTTTTTACTAATGCAAGATAATTGACTTAATGACTGTTATTGCATATCTATGAGTTAAAATAAATATCTTCGTTCTATTTTCAGGGTGAAATGATAACAATTTTAACCTTGAATCTTGGAATAGAATTATATATGGACGCAACTGTTGCGGCAGATCTATTTGCTGAAAATTTTGTTACGATATTTAAGAATGTCAAATTTCTTCGCCAAATTAATCATGTCTTCTAAGTATTTTTGATTGAAAAAAATTTATAATTGTGTATGCAAAAGTATGGAAAAATTCTAAGTAATTAATAGGTTCTTTATTGCCAATTTACTTTCCAGATTCTAGAACATTATACGAACGTTTCTCTAGAAACTAGAAGATCATATTTTTGGATGAAACATTGCAAAGCACAGAATTTTTTTTTTTTTTTTTTTTTGGAAAAACAAACCAAAAAAGAAGAAAATAGAATTATTAGAGTATTTTTTCATTAATAAGAGTAATATTTTTTTATTAATGAAAAAATATGGGAATGTTTGATCTTAGAGTAATTAATAAGAGTAATTAATTTCATTAATAAGAGTAATATTTTTTTTAGCCGGCTTCCTGGCATAGGGGTAGCGCATCTTCCCCGTGATCTGGGCGTCCCGGATTCGAGTCCCGGTTCGGGCATGGTTGTCCTTCATTTGTTCTATTTGTGAGATGTGTGAATGTGCCCCCCTTTAAAAAGGGGCTGTGCAAGCGAATGTGATGCGTGAGTAGCAAAGTCGTACTCTTGGCCCTAGTTGGCGCTACTAAAATAAGAGACGTTCCCTTTCGGTTTAAAATCGTTGATTTCAAATCAGCGGGCTTGCCTATGGCAAGTGCCATCGGAAACAACAACAATATTTTTTTTATCATTTTTTTACAGAATATATTGTAAATAAAATATTAAGTACAGAGTTTTATATGCAAAATTAAGCCCGCAAATGGAAAAAGGAAGTAAAGAATAAAAAAGTCACAATCAAATGAAATGAAATGTCTACTGGATAAGTTAGAGAACGCTGTTCGTCAGAGCAATGGTTGGATTTCAGTGTTACACATTTAAAGTTCATTTTAAGTATACAGAATATGGGACAGTCTATGAATGTTGAGATAGCGGAAATGCCGATCTCCTCTTCGCTACAAATGCTTGAAACGCCAAGTGTTCTTTAAAAGATTCACTGTTTTATACATTACCATTGTGAAGCTTTCATAGCTGTGAATGATAAGAACTTGGAGCAGTTGTTGTGATACTGTATGAGTGCAAGCGCTATCTGTTTTAGAAAGCCACATCTATCGCTTATGAACGCTTTTACTGCCTAAAGAGTGTGAGACTCAGTGAGCAATCTCAAAAAAGTTAATACTCACCCTGCGTTAGTATAAGGGTGTTATAAATTATTGAGCCGCCATAATTATTAACATTCCTTTAGCGAACACATAGTAACCTTTTTTATGACACAGCACATACGAAATAAATTTACGTCTTGTCAGACTGGAGGTAACTCGATACCACATCATTATTGTTCCCACTACATAGAAATGTGTATACAATGAGTTTCAGTAGTTCTTTATGAGTCACCTTTATTTCCTTTATATGACTCTTTTATCAGTGAAATAAATATCGTTTGGCGCATGTTCTAAAGTATAAAGGTTTCTTTGTCCGAAAAAGGACAGTATTATCAAAATGTAAATATCACAGAATAAAAAAAGTTTACGTCAATTATTGGCTTCCTTTTCTGAACCATCCTGTATTCTCTAGATGACATTTCTGGTTAGACATTCCTTGATTTAAGTTAGATGTTTGTGTACCCATTTTCCTTAATAGTATATGAGCTGAAGATAAAGTCTGTAGTAGACTACATTTAGAATATTGATTCTAAAATATTATGGACAGTAATTAGTTTTTTTTAAGGAATGCCATTCATTATTGTTCTATTAATGAATTTTGGTAAAATTTCATTACAAAAAATAATTTATTAATTTAAGAAAATGAAAATAAAAAAAGCTTATAGCTTAACATCATTAAATGGATTCTAACAATTTACTCCCATTCAAGCCTTTGAACTTGAAAAAGACATTAACACTAGTGTGTACTTAAAACTTTAGATCATTTTTTCCTTTCACATCAATTTTAATTTAATCTTAAGAGAACTCTCAATTCTTCTTTTTTATCGGTTTGAAATGGACACTTTAAACTGTTAAATATAATGGGTGAAGCATGAAAAAAATATCGAAAACTATTTTCTGAGCACTGCTTGAAATACACATTATAGATAATATCCTGGGTTCCCCATTTTCAGCCCAGCATAATATAATTTTTGTCATTTTATCCAGTTTTATCTGTTGGTAATTTATTATACTCTTCTTTAAGAAATTTTATCACTGGATTTTCTTGGCATCTTTCTTAAAGCAAACATCTAGTAAGGCATTTATTATCTGTCTCAATTTAGGTAAAACATTTTTGGAACTTCCTTTTCAGCTACTCTTTTTTATTTTTAGCACGTAATCAATCTACAGAAAATTTTTTTATTAGTTATAAAAGAAGATATGTTTCAGGAAATAAATTTTCAAACAACACAAATTTGCAAATGCTGTATCCCGATTATATTCTAAGCCAGCATTATTTTTTAAGTAATGAACCAATGTGAGATTTGACAACAAATAGTTAACTGTTTGTCAGGTTTATTGGTGGTAAACTTCCCAAAGATTAAACAGGAATGTAAGATCAGATAATTTTTTGGAGCAACTATCAATTCAGAAATAAACAATATGAAAATTAACTATATAAAATTTCCTGAATCTATATAATAAAATATACATTGCATTTAGAGAGCGCTAATGCTGCTACAACTAAAACACAAATGAGCTTAACCAAAATAGAATTAAAATAAGTTTACATTCAAAATTCAAAAAGAAAGATAAAATGAATCCCGCACGAAGACTTTTTCAAGGGTCACCCTCAGGCAAGGATTCAAACCAGGGATTTTTTCTGTGAAGGGTCTGCCTCTCGTCCAACCAACTGACCCTTTGTGACCCGAAAATCCCAGAAAAGGTCAGAAGTCAGGAGTCTGCCTTACGCATTAGGTGCTCTAAGATAGCTTTGAGCACATATTTTAATACATTCCGTGTTCCTGCAACAGTAACTTTAATGCTTTTCACCAGTGTCGTAAACATTAAGTGGAAGGCAAACCACAATCCCTGAAGATAATGATTCTTTCTTCCTTCTTGCCAGCTTACCAGCATTCAAGTTTTAATTTAAGAAATTTAAGGATTTGGATTTTCTGGATTTTATTGGCACAAGAGCCATGATGTTGGCCATGCTGCGCCAAACTGTATTTTTCATGATTAAAATGTAAAATTTCAGCTATAAAAACAATGTGAAAACTTTTGAAAAAGATTTAGAAAACTTAAATATGTGGATAAAAACCTATTGATTTTAAAAATGCAAAAAGTTGAACATGTGGCGTCTTACCAAGTAAAAAAGATAACGGAGTGTTCGTATTTTGGAAGAAGTGCAAACGTTTAGCATTGAAATTTGGACATTCTGACAATATATGTTGGACAGACATTTGACAGTCACATTGGGAACATAGAGGGGGTTGTTTACTTAGTAACAAGTGGAGATGGGTGAATCTCGTATGTCCAATACGTAAACGGGTTAATACTGCGTCTGCTTTTTGATTAAGTAATGAAGACCACTGTTGTACATGAGGTTTAAAAGCATGTAGTTTATTGTTAGTTTCAAGGTCCCACTGAGCAAGAATTTAAGGAATTTAAGGAAGATTGATCAGTAGGGTTTTTATTATGAGGCTGGATTGCACTTGTATGTTAATGTATGTAATGACTGAAATATATTGGTAACAAGAATTTTGAAGGCATAAAATAATAAGAATGCATATGACTAAAAAATACAAGATTGAAATAGAAAAGGGCACACTGTTAGATAAGAATAATTTCTATTTATAAAACGTAATAATATGAAAAATGGAGGAAGAAAAGGAAAGAAGAGAAAATCACGAAGGAAAAAAAAGAAAGTATTTACAAAACAAACACACACTACAATTATAAATTTATTTTTTTAATGTGCAGAGCGTTTACTTTTCCCTAAACTATCATATTAAATTGCGATTTGGCTCAACATTTAGCTGATCTATTTAATTATCAATTCGCTATCAAATGAAAAGAAAAAGAAATTCTCAAGCAGATAATTTTATAAAAATCTTAAAGAGAACAAAAAAAAGTTTTTTTAAATGAAAAACTGAAAATAATTAAAAAAATAATAATAAAGTCTAATGATAAATATCAATTAAAAGAAATTTTTAAAGAAAATTAATGAAATAAAAGAATAAAAAAGGAAGTAAACGTTTAAGTGCACGATTTACATGAAAACAAATACAGTAATAAAGTTTGGCGGCAAAAAAACCCCACGCGAATGAAAAAGGTTGTGTATCTTGTACATGGTGATGAAAAGGTTAATTCTGGTGATGAAATTCGAGTGAAAAAGTTATTAAAATATTCGTTTTTCAACTAAACTCTCAGGTAGGAAAAAGCTCGCTTTGAGAAAAATATATTCCAGTTCATCTTGAAATAAAGTATTCTAATGTGAAGCGATGGTACTTTGTTGATTGCTATTGATGTATTAACAGAGGAATGAAGGTGCAAGAAGAATCCTTTATGCTAGGTTGATTTTTATTTCTCTACTAACAAGAAACTGAGGAAACTGAAAATGAGGGATCATCGGTTAGAAGATTTTATAGATTAAAAAATTCAGCTAAAATTTGAGGACTGGGTCGTATACATCGAACTTCACTGGGAGAAAAAAATGAGACCAAAAAGACAAAATTAATATCATCGAGAAGGAAAAGAAAAGTTTCGTTTTGAAGTAGATTGAATATATCATGAATCTTCCTTCTTGATCTTGTATTAATGGCTCCCCTGCAGAACCTTACTCGTTTATATTGTTCACTTTTGTGTCAAAGGATATGAAGCTGTAATTCCTTGTCACATTCCATGACATAACTGATAGGGGTACATATTTACCCACAAGAACAATATGGAGTTTCTACAAGATTGAATGCAAGGAAATAAACTTAAAACACCAATGTCCTGTAAAACACAAATTCTGGTTTCGTTTCTTTTTTACTGGTTATACGCTTGCTTTAGAAATGATGCTATGAATAGGCCTTCCAATATCCCCTTCTTCCAAAGTCATATCTTCTAAAGTATGATTGTTTTGATGAAGGGATTTGATAACTCGAATGGTGCTTCAGATATTTTTTCATCTTCTACTGTCTCCTTAGAAAATCTGCCTGCTTCTTAATTTTCTATTTGGTCAATATGGGATTTAACCCAAGGTACTTTGATGTGATGGAAGCAAAGATTTTTCCAGTATTATTAAAGTTCTGTGTGGAGAATTAAATCGTGCACAGCTGTATGAAGTGCGAAAATTTTTATCTGGAAGACTGTGTTTCTTGAAGAGAGTCTGCAGATCATTTGGGAATGACGGTGCTGTCAGATATAACCATTCTTCGTTTTCAATTCATCGGTGTAAATTTGTAGTTCAATGTTGATATTACTTCCATCTTTAAGACTTTTGATTTGGATTTAGATATTCAGATGATTGTGGGGACCAACCAGTAGATTTTGTCTTCTTTTTCAATTGGTTTGATGGATATGCCATTTGAAAGAATGGTAAATTTCAATTTACATAATGCAGCAGTACATGATTCTTATTGGAATTTTGTGTATAGAGAGGAAATATTTATTATCTTTTGTAGAACCACTGTAGAAGCTATTCTTTAGGCTACTAAAATTGCAAAAAGAAATGACTGCTGTCATGTTGAGATTTTTTTTGTGATGTGTACTGTCAGTTCTTAATACCAGGTGACTACCCCCCTGCGCTATCATTTCTAGTATTGTTTTTTAAAGAATCTTATGATATTTGACCGAAATTTCCTAAGACTTTGCAGAAATCTTTAAAAAAGTTTTTTTTTAAAGTTTTTTTTAAAAAGTTTTAAAAAGTTTTTTTTAAAAAAGTTTTAAAAAGTTTTTTTTAAAAAGTTTTTTTTAAAAAGTTTTTTTTTAAAAAAACATTGCATTGCTGGTAGATCGTGTCAGATGGATGTCCCTTTTTTCACTTATATAAATTCCAAGATATTTCTTTGGCATGTATTAAATTAAACCTTTCACCTTGTTAGCGAACAGTGGTTCTCCTGACATGTTTTCCCGTAACATGCTGAATGGTAATAGTTTATTTAATGAGCTGAAATTTGTAGGTGTATTTCTTTCTTGCCAAAATGGGGAATTTATATATTTATTTGTTAACCTGAGATTATAGTTGAACGCTTTTTGAGGCATGGAAAATTCGACAGTTTAGACATAGATTGTATGATAATTATGAGTCTTTGATTTATATTGATTTGTCAAAAAGTTAACATATGGAAATAAAATCACTACAAAATATCCTACAGTTAAGATATATGAAGACAAAAAAATTCCTAAACATTAGAGTTATTATAAATGTATTAACCTCAACACATAGTAATTGGAAATATTCTGTTACAAAGCTAGTTAGTACAAATTATAGGGAAAAAAAAGTTTAGAAATGAATTCAAACATTAAAATAAAAATACTTGTGTAAAAACATATTTCCCAATTGATTATGGATATTTTATATAAATGTACAGACCATAGATAGATTATATTTTTACCTATGATTGATGCATTTAAATATAAACTTGCGAACTCAGAAAAAACTTCTTCTTATAAATGAAATTTATTTTTACATAATATTTTTTTCTCCTCCTTTATGTTGTTTTTATCTCCTGAAAGCCTTGTGTATTTGCACTTAACATTATCCCTCCAAATATCTCTTTCAGGTTCTTTTTCGACCTGAAAGCTTTTTTTCCTATATCTCAACAAGATGATACTAATCCTAGCAAAGTAAGAACACTTCGCCTTGATGGGTCTTTAGAAAGTACCATTGCAGTTGCATTACATCTGCTGTTTCTCTCCTGCTTTTTGTGGTTTCCACACAAAAAGGAATTTCTTTTCTTGACATATTCTTCTAGAAATACATATCGTAATTTGGTCAATAATATTGTGCAGGAGGGATTTAGAATTCATATGCAAATCTAGACTTTTCAAATTTTAGATAAAATTCACGAGTTCCATTTGCATATCATCCGAATGAATTCTAGTTGTTTCGAAACAATACCACAAAATTGTTCTTTGTTTTTACAAAAGCATTGTTTGAGACTTTGGAATAAGTTATTTAGCTGATGCATCGATGATTCTATCTATCTGTGTTCTGGTTGATTTAAGTAGATGTAATCTGGACTATTAGAAATTACGGATAATATGTAATAGATTTATAACAATTTTACAGTAAAAAATTATAAGACAGTTGAAATATATCCTTTATATAATAAATGATATAATAGATATATGTTATCAAACAAATTTATTTATATATATAAAACAATCTGGAAATATAATGAACATTCCCTCGACCTCAACTATTAGCTTAAATCTCAGCAATTTTTATGACAAATTAGAACTTGTGATCCCATAAATACTTCATCGGTGTTTTGTTTTTTTCTACAATTATATATGATCTTTAAGAAAAGTTTGAAAATCAATACATCCATTTACATTTTCTATCGTGAAAAATCTCAAGAGTGGCTTCTAGTCCTTCTATCAATTACATTTTTAAAAAATTTGTATTATTATGAATTGGTAATATTATTTTCCCTTAGTTATTACTTTCATTTAGAAATATTTTAATGCTACAGAATTAGAGATTAGATTTTAATGCTACAGATTTAGAGATATTTTAATGCTACAGAATGGGGGAGGGGGGAAATCAATGACATCTCTCTAAATACGATAAATTTGGCAATTATTTGGCGACATGAATGAATTTGGAGATAAATATGAAAGATCAGAATATTCTGGAATATCGATAACAGCACCATTCAGATGCGAATTCCGTAGTTTTTTCCAGAACATTCGATGCCCTGTCGCGGAAATATCTCGTACTGAAATGAAAATATTATGAATCAGCAGTCTTCAGCTTTATAGCCTTTACAACAATCCAACATAAAAGAAAAACGTAAATAGATATGAAGTTTATTATCACACAACTGATTTTTATTCTCTTGGTCTTGTTTCATTTTCCATCGTGCAATTATCTCTCTTGCTAATCTTTGAACTGCCTAACTCAAATTGAAAGCAAAAATTACTCTTTCTGCATTAATTACATTATTGGACTAAAAAAGTAAGGATACAACTATTTCATTATAAAAAATTTTAATAATGAATAAAGCAGCATCTTAAATGAAATTATTTTTCGTTAAAGGAATGAAGGAAATATGAAGTATTTAATTTGGAATCAAACCCGTTTATGCGTCATTGTTTCAGAAACTGGTACTTGTACCATAGGGTTGTGTGTGTGTGCATGTGTGCGTGCGTGTGTATATTCAGTCTACAGTGGATACAAATATCTGAATACTTAACCAATAATTGATAGTTTTTTTTTTCATATTCATGTATATTTTGACTTTTTCCCCTGGGGCTGAATACTATAATTCCCCCTTTATATGTAAGATCCCAAATATTAGATCTAAAGTAGTTCCTCTTTATTCTCTAAGTGACAGTCTATCACAAGACAAGAATTAATTTGAATTGCTAGTTCAAAAATTTTTCTATAGGATTTTCGTAAATGCAAATATTGTAAAAACAATTTTAAATAGTTTAAGCTTTATTTCGAAATTTTTTAATGTTTCTCCTATTTTCTACTCATTAAAATTTTTAAATTATAAAAAAAACATTACCGTTTTTAAATGTGTGTTTCTATTTACAATCATACCAAATAAATGAGGAACAAAAAATGAAAACTACCGAATATAGAAAGAAAACTATTAGAAACCTATGAAAAACCAGAGAAAACTAATAGGAACCAGAGAGATAAGAGGGAGTATTGAAAAGAAATCTATTAGGAGCCTATCTGGAACCAGGGAAAACCATTAGGAATTAGAGAGTGTTGTGATGATATAGTATATCCTTATTCAAGAGTATATGAATCCTACGCTTAAAAAAAACCAGTTTAAATAAAAAAAATATATATTTGGGGAATCTTGTTACTTCAATTACAAATCTATATCATATTTTAGTCCCAATAAATAATCATAAAAAGTTCCAAACTTATAAATTTTTTCGATATTATGATCTTAAATGCGAAAAGTACCATGATATATAAATATACAAGAAAGTCGAAAAAAGAAACTTCCAATGGATTAACTAAAAGAAATTTAGACGAAGCATTTCACATAACTAAAAAAATCCTTACTTAAGCAAATACCTTAAATCCTGGTATAAATAAGTTAAATAGTAATATTTGTTTTAAATACTTCAAAAAGACTAATAACGCTGGATGGTTGTTTAACTCTACGAGTATAAATAAGGCATCAAAAGCAACGAAAACAAAAATTATTCGCTTCGTCGATATGCATTCACCAACGAGCAGCAACTAGTTTATTTTTCTAATGTAAAATCGCGACTCATTACTCTGCCAAATAAACAGATTACTCACACAACCGACTGTCACTCAGCGCCAAATTACTCGCAATCTGCAGCCATCGAAACAAGAATAAAAATCAAAAGCCCGGAAATATAAGCGTCAAAAATAAACGGCGCAAACACCTCTACGTTAACAAGCTCATTAAAATAAAACGCGACAGCACTACTCCAAAACACCTCAACCCGTCCTGGAACAAGAAACAAAAGTCTAGCTGCTAAAACTGCTCAGACGTCATATCCGGCACTCGATTCTGACTGTTGCCAAAACAACAAAATGAAAAAAAAAAATCGATGTCTTAATGGCCACACCGCGATGCAGTTGCCATGGCAACCGTTCTGCTCCACCGTCTGCTGCTCGAGAGCTGGTTTCTATAGTGTGAGTTGAGCTGGAATCATCATCTTAAGCTCAAGAAATGGCCAAGGCCCTCCTTTTTTTT
>JAPMOR010081034.1:30599-56376 GCA_026543865.1 Argiope aurantia | reverse complement strand
AAGAAATATAGTTAATAAAATTGATATCTACTGTTCCTGCATAGTCTAAAAATGTGGTGAAAATCTACTTTTATCTTAACTTTTAAACATTTATTATACAAAAAAGTCCCCCCCCCCCCAAATTTTAAACCAATAATAAAATCAAAAACTTTCAGCTGTTTACTACCTTCAAAGTAAACAGAAAATATGAGAAATTATTTCTTTAAGCAATTTTTTGTTCCTAATCGCAGCCTTAATTTTCAAGTTTCATTTTATTCTAGAAATGCAATCATTTGATGCACATGTAAAGCAAAAAGTTATTCAAGTCTAAAAATATATATAATGTTTTTTTTTTTTTTTTTTTTTTTGTTTTGTTTCCTCTCTCTCTGTCTCTCTTTTTCTTCTTTATGCTGAAACACTTCAAAACAAAAACTCAAAACTTCAGTATCATTTATTAATAAAAAATGAATGGTAATAAAAAAAGAGAGAGAAAGTAACAAAATGATAAAATCTTTAAAAAATCATTTAAGCTTTTAAAATATTTTTATAGATTAAAAATTTTTTAGTGGCATTTCACTTTTTTTTTTTTTTTTTTTTTTTTACAAAGCTGGTTAAAAAAAAAAAAGTTGGAAGTTTTTACATAGTTAGTAGCTTGAAGTTTGATTTATGGTCGTTCGAGAGAACCTGCATATTACAGATCTAAGTCCTTAAGTTGCCCATAAACACAAAGTTAGGATCAAAAGTATCTTTTCAATATTCCAGTTAATATAAAATCAGAAAAATGCAGTTGAAAACTGGCAGTCTTTTATGTCACTATTGGAAAATAATAACAGCCAGGAAATAATTTACAGAGCTCAGTTAAACTGAAACAAATTGATAACTTCCACACAATTTACATAAAACTATAGACCCTGAAAATGAATACAATGTTTTTTTTGGAGGAGGAAGGGGAGGGGTTCATGCAGTAAATGAGACACTGATATTAAATAACAGAAAACCCTTCAGAGAATTAGACATTTCCAAATTTCAAAGGAGATTTTAGTTGCAAAGAGAGAAATAATCAGAAATTTCAGAACATAATTGAATCTGTTGGCTTTAAGTAAGTTTTTGTGAAAGGGCAGAAAGAAGATTGATCCATACACTGATGTCCCAATTGTTTTTTCAGTTGAATCCCAATTGAAATGGGTATTCACAGTATTTTTTTAGCTTAAGACATCTAATAAAACATTACCGCTGGTTAGAAACATTGTCAAAAATCTGCATGAATTTAGAGCAGAAATGATGTTGTTCCCTGCAATACCTGAATTTTCATAAATCAAACTTTTAAATATCATCTGGTAATAACATACAAAAAATTTAAAACATAGAAAGGTGTTTTAATACTTTTTTTTGACATTTTTGTAAATTAAAAAAATAATTACACATTTACATTAATTTCTACAATGTTATTTTTTGTATTTTAGCCATTTGTTCTTCAATAATAAATGATATTCTTGTTTTGAGTCTTTTGTTTTGTTCTTTATTGAATGTGTTCCATAAAGAATATAAATGAAATAGATATATTTTAGACCTAAATAACCTTTTGATATACATATACATCAAACTACTGCAATTCAACAAGTTGGAGCATGTCAGTTGTGGCTATGGGCAGAAATTATACATTAATATTATTTCATTCCTTTTCACTTAATTTGAAGAGAATAACCAGAAGTAAATTTAATATTCTTAAGATGTTCATTATTTAACAGCTTATACCAAAATAAATTAAGACAAATTTCAAAATTTTAAAAGTTGAAAAACAATTGTCGATTTTGTCATTTTTTATGATATTTAAACCCTTTATTTCTCATTTATTCTGTATTTTACAGTAATGAATCAATTAGATACAGTAATATAGAAAAAAAATTATCACTTTATTGTCTATCGATGCCACAAGCAGAGCAAAATATATTAATAAATAAGAGATTACCCGAGTTAAAAAAAAAAAAAAATTCTGCAAGAGTTTTAATAAAATAATCTGAAAATTCTCACCAATATAATCATTCTGGCCAAAATATTTTCTTTTATCGGACCAGGGTTTGTAAGGTTTATATTCTGGTAAATGACTTAGACCAAGTTTCAAATTCTTATGTTTCTCAGGAATTCTTGGTAAAGTATCTATAAAAATGTATAAACATAATTAGATTGTTTTAATATAAATAAAAAATCCTCTTACATAGGATAAAAAGATTGATCACAGTTATGATACATAAATAAAATAAACAAGAAATAATAGGAATAATATGATTAAGTGCACTTTATTAATAACTAATGCACACATGAATGATAAATTTGCTACTTTTAAGAATTATTCAAATTATATGGGGATCAACACATTTATAGAATATTAAACACTTATTAAATATGTAAATGAAAATATATAATCGACAAGAATACAATAATGATAATTCAATAATAATTTTCTTGCTAATAAAATTCCAATAATGTTCAGGTCTCATCTGGTTGATTTTGAATATGTTTTAATAAGATTGCCTTCAATTGCATAGATAAAATAAAAATCATATTCTAATAGTAATAAAACCATAACATTTGATTCTAAAAATTTACATTTAAAACACTTACTTCAAATGCAAATTCATAATAAAATTAAATAAATGCTATAAATAACCTAATCCTAAAGGATAATCAGTGTTTAAATCGGAAGATAAATAAAATAAATCTGTGCCAAATGTAAGAGAGAGAATATAATTTAAAGCACTATTAATGAATGAAATAAAGAAATACATTTCAACAAACCAAAACAAATAATGGTAAAACTGTAATTCAGTGTGCCCCTTGCTGCGCCAAGGATGCCAAGTTGCCAATAAAGATGGCGGACAAAATAAACAAACATTTCTGCGAAGCAGTTACATTTACCACTTTCTGCATTAAAATTACATCTTTCCTAGAAAGTATTGGTTTATCTGAGAATTTTTTTTTTCTTTTTTTAACCTTTAGGATCACTATCGCTGCTTATTTGAACAATTTTGAAATAAAGAAGTTGTCACAAAATGGCTGCACTGGTTTGTTGTGTAGAGAGAAAAAATTTAGGAAGGCACTGGACAGAATTTTTTAACTTTTAAAAAAAAAATCCTATGGCTTCCCTAGCAACATGAACAGGAATCTAGTAGCTTTGCTAGCATACATTAAACATAAGGACTGTGTGGATAACAGGAACAGTATATAATCAAAAGAAAAGAAACAATGGAGGAAGAAGCAATCAAAACATTCGCCATACAAAATTTCAAACAAGCATTGTTTTCCCAATTTCATCAATTCGTAAAATATATATATATATATTCCACTCAAACTTCATCTATTCAGCAGGTTGAAAATATTTCATGCCATACCTTTCACCAGACATTCATTCTTACCCAATTACTGACATAATAAATTATCAATCTCAGAGCACAAAAAGAATTATGAGAACTACAAGGAATTTCATTGCAGATGATTTCGTAAAGTAAGAATTCAGATGATTTTTTAAAGCGCATACCAACAGTTAAAAATTGCAAAAGAATAAATATTTTCTGTTCATATTCATATTAAAAATAACATAGCAGTATCTTATTAGTAGTAAAAAAACTTTTAATTATAATACAGAACTAAATTAAATTCTTTAGATATTTTTTTAATTATTTTTTATTTTACATTTTTCATAAAATAGTTGTAGTTGATGTACAATCCAACCATTGTAAAAAGTGGTAAACAAAACAGCATCAGGGTTGCTAGAAGATCATTAGGTGGGTTGCCTTATTGGCAACAAACTCAGTGGGCACACTAAACTACATTTCAACCCAAATAATTAGTAATAGTATGCTAAAATAATAATGGCATGCAAAATCATACAATGGATGTTTCATCAAATCAAACTATTGAAAACTATATAAAATATATCGGTTCAATTAATACATGGGAAAGTACTTTTCATCATTTTCTTTTATGTAAAGCTGAAAATTTTCAGGCAAAGACTTTACAGAAATTTGATATCATATACATACATTTCATCTGCCTCAATATCTCTGTTTCATTATTTTGATATCATAATGAGACTGTTCTTCTTATTCTACATTAAAATGACCCACGAATATTGAAAATTTGTTGGAACATAGAAAATACATGTTATTCTCTTATTAGCATTAAATTTTTTGAAACATTTCATTATATTTAAGATTAATTCTTTGTAGCTTGCTTTGCTAATTTAGTTGATTTATTTGGCATTTCATTATTAGAATGGCAACATTTATAAATTAATACAAATTTCAATTGAAAATATCAGTCGGCATATGTGTTCCCAAACTGCACAGAAAGAATCAAATACAATATCATGAAACTGACAAAAATAATCATGCTTTATCATACCATTTTGTTACTTGTTTCATTTAGTGAACATTTTGACATGGATAAAATTAATTGTAAAATACTTCTTAACAGATTTAGAAGTGTTTGCTTCACATTGTTCAAATGCTGATGAAAAACTGTTCTGGAACAAATATCTATGAGTTTCTTATAGAAAAAAAATGATGTACAGTGAATTTCACTTTAAAATAGAGGCAACATTAGCCATATCTTATTTAACATCTTCTTTTCCACAAGTCTATGCCTTTTGGAAGAATTAATGACATATTTCTATAATTAAGGATTAAAGTAACATTTTGTATTTATAATTAAAGTCCCATTACTCATAAGTACTGTTTATTTTATGATGAATAATATTTTAGTAGCAAAACTAATTGTTGTTATGTTTCTTCAGTTAAAATGGATGATTCAAACTCATATCATATTTTTTTTTCTTTCTTTTGCTACAAGTTATACCAGAAAGGATGAGTAATAAAGAATAAAATAAGGCACACTGTTGCACAATTTAATCAATTAAAAAATATTTAAAAAGTATACATTTCACAAAGTTAATTTGATAACTCTTGCTATGTTTACATATTCATTTAAGGATTTTTTTTTAAAATTACAAATATGATTGACAATATAAATCAATTGGCTAATCTTTCCAAAAAAAATTTTCTATATAGGTTTACGCATCTTTTAACGGATGTTTATGGGAAGTTTTTACAACATTTCTTTATATTATTAATACATTTCTTTAATTAATATGTTTTCATTTTGTTTCATAAGTTAAAGTATGAAAAATAGACTTGCAGAATTCTGGAGAACATATGAGCGTCATGGTATTTATATTCCTCCTCATAATCAAAGCTATTCAATTATATAAAGTTAACATTTGGCTCATTTAATAAATTTGAAGCTGAAATAAGAACGAAAACAAACAATAAAAAGAAAAAAAGATAATTATTGACATTTTCAATAATATTATTATGAATTATTGACACTATTAATATATATATATATTACAAAAATAAAATTAATAAATACACATTTAATAATCAAATTTGCAATGGATTTAAAATTTGGAAATTCAATAAAGTAATTCATTAGAAATAAAAAATAATAAATTGGATGAAAATCTACAATACTACTACTTTCATACAATGCGTCTACTTTCACCTTACAGTTGATTATGAAGCAATTTATAATAATCCATAAGAAATGTAACTGACAAACCTGGTCTTTTAAAAAATGGATCTTCATATCCATATCTTCTTAAATATTCTTTTTTCCATGGAGTTTCTCGAATATATCGTACTTGTTCTACTGTACAGGTAACTACATTTTTCAAAATCCGTGCACAAAAACTATTCATATTAAGCTTTTGAACTGAAAATGATAAAAAAATTCACTTATTAAACATATAATTAATGCCAAATTATTAATATATTATACAAAAAAGGATACTTATTAACATATATGCTCTATTAGAACATTGTAAGGTATTTTTGTGTAAATGCATACTTAAAGAATTCACTTAAAATTATTAACATTGAACGCATGTTAATATACGATTTTTAGGACTCTCAAACAATATGCATTAGATTACCTTGATTTCAATTCAATTGATGTTCTTAAAATGGCAAATACTCATAATCAAATTAATTCTATTAGTTAAATTTTACAAAAATTCAGCTTATGCTTACATTGTAAATAATATTACTTCACTTTACATCATTTTCACAAAAAAAGCAGATCGAATGAATGAGGTTTCAGTTCATTTAAAATAGTATAAAAATCATAACCATGATATTTCAATATTCATAAAATTTGTTCTTCTTAATATGCTTCTTACACAAGTTTATTTATTTAAGATTCTTTGAGTCAAAACCATTAATTTTTTCATCTTATTTTTTTTTTCAAAATTTATGATAACTGATCAATCCATGCTTCTGCGGTTGCTATGTTCTTGTTTACATTGGAAACAGAGAAGCTTGGCAGGGAAATCGCGTTTCTAGTGATACATTCTTCTGATTATTTAAATAGGATCTTATTTGAATCAAAGTAATAGAAATTTCTCGAAACTTAATTTTTATAAGTGAAATAATTTCTTTCCATCTCCGAAATCCGCATAAAAGTTAGTGTCCTTTCATTTTATTTCGGTGTACTCTATCAGATTTTAACATTCTTAAAAGGTTTAAATTATACAAAAACATCTTGTAATTTGCATAAAAATTTATATTTATATTTGAAATTCGGTAAAACTGAGATTTTTACTCAAAACATAATTTGATAAGGATTAATATATATATATATATATATTAAATGTATTTTTAAGAAATGTATATATGTATTTGGAGAATTTTTCTTAAAATTGGTGCTATTCAAAAAGAAAGGAAAAAAAAAAAAAATCAGAATTCCGATTTTAGTTTTAAGTATGGAATTGTGACTACTAATTGCTACTATTTGATAGGCTTTGTCTAAGCCTATCAAATAGTAGCAATTTCTTGCTAAATCTTAATAATAACTTATATAAGAGATTTTTGACATTGAATGTTTGTACTAGCAAAATAAATAATAGTGACAACATTCAAGCTTGAAAAGGAATAGGGTAGCATTGATGAAATTTATTGCATTATGCAATTCATGGTATAAAGATAATGTATTCACTTTTATTTTTATTTCACTGTTTATCATTCTGAAATCTTTCAATAAGTATATTTAGATGTATGCTTTTGATAAAATAATTTAATTCTAAGACAAAGTTTACTATCTAAGGAATCACATGAATTTTATTTAAGTGTGCAGTAATTGCAAAATAACAAAAGTCATTCAAAGATATTTGTGTATTTTAGTTAAAATTGCTTGTGCCATTTTCTTATCTTCTCGTTACATTATTTTTTGTTCTAATTTAGAATTCATTTTATTCAAAGCAAATAAAAAAAATCAAAATAATTTAGCTGAACTGTTCTCATTTTAAGCCTTAAATTTTAAATTTGTTACTTTCATCATAGAAAGAACAAAAGTCATGGAAAATCAAAAATCAGATGATGATGATAAAGATAAATTTCTAGTTGTTAAAGATGAGTATCGCCGACTAACTTATGAATTGAAGAAAAAAGAAGCAGACCGCCAATCAACACATGCAAAAATGCAGCAGTATATTAGACAACAATGGTAAGGATTTGTTTATTATTTCTTAACAATTATAATGATTTAATTTTATCTATTTCTTTTTCTTTCTTATAATTAATTTTATTGCATAGTATAATTCATAATTAGATACCATTTGTTGAATATTATTAATTCCATTTGTTACTAAAAATGGATGTTTTCAAAAACTATAGCTTAATTAAAAATGAAAAGTATTTTTCTAATAAAAGAAAAATGAAAATTTCAACATGAGATTATAGCGCTCAGCATACTTGTATGCTTTTTTGTCATTTCTGCACTTCAAAAACATGATGTATACTACATTTTTAATTATACAATAAATTAATGGGAAAAACGATTGCATGAAAAGGATATTAACACAAAACTTAAAAAATATGTATTATTTAAAATATAGATTCATTCAAAGTATTAGAAATGTAAACTGCATTAAGATTTTTTTTAAAGTAGCTATCTTAATGAAGTCGGACATTTTTAAAAATAAGATGTTGTTTTGATATCTATATTAATGTTATACTTATAGTTCAGTAAGAGCATTAAATTTATTAAAATTGTTCAATAATTTATATGTATTTCTATTCTGTAAAAAACAAATGCATTTGAAAAAATTAAATATCTAATTATAATTATTTATCATGTGCTTTTTGATTTATTGCATGCAGACATATAAAATTTCCATATCTATTTTTTAATGGAATTTGTAGATTGGATTATACTGACTAATTTTAAAATGATAATCAATTATAAATTGAAAACAGCATGAGTTTAATAATAAGTTGCATTACTGAATTAAACTATTTTAAAATTTTTGGTAGAAACAATAAATTATCTTTGATAATACATATTAATTTATTTTATTCATCTTTTGGTCTGATAAAAATGTATATATACCTTTACCGTTTATGAATAATTAATGCAAATAGTAGTTAATGTATTTTTAAAAATCTATTAAGCTATTTTTGAGTCTTCAAATGATATTAGAATTAATTTTCCTTTATGATTCATTTTGAATAAAAAAGCTATTCTATGTGAACACCTGCTTTATTCTTAAAATTACATTGGTGATTTTGCAATGATAATTTCTAAATAAATAAATGTTTGAAAGGTTTAGGTTTTTTGTCTTAAGTGAATATATATTTTTTCTTTTTGTTTATTTTTGAAAATAAATTCTAAAATATTAAAAATGAATTCTAAAGAAATATTTTGATGTTATATATTTTTATGGGTGATTTACCTAATAGTTACACTAAAATTGATGTGTGGAAAATTCTTTCTATTCTTTGAGATTACAAATAGTTTCATATAAATTTGAAATTATAGTAATACTTTTATTAAACTTTAGAACTTATTTGAATTTGTTTTTTTATGTTTTATTATTGTCAAATTATGGATAAAAAAATGGAGTAATAATGCAACCTGAAATATATTTTTACCTCTTCTTTGTTATGTATTATAATTTGCTGAAGTTTTCCCTTTGTATGAATTATATGAATTTCATTTTTGGCATATGAAATGAATTTTCTTCAGTCCCTGATTTCAAATTTATTCATAAAAGGGTTTTAATTAGATAAGCATGAGTATAAAAATGCAATTAATTTTTGGTGAAACAGAAATTTTCATTTTTTTTTTTTTTTTTTTTTTTTTTTCTTATAGGGAAACCATATCAGAGTTGAAAAAGCAAAAATCAGAACTTACATTGCAGTTACGACTTCAAGAATCTGAAAGTTTTGCCAACAAGGCAAATAATACTTTTGAACAATTTAAGAAATCTTTAGAAGAAGTAATGAAGTATGAAAATCAAATAAAAGAGCAGAATGAGCAATTAAACAGACACAATAATCAGGTGAGGTTGTTAATTTTAGTATTTATGATTGTAAAAATTATCCAAGAGCTTCCTATGCAGTTGATATTCACTGCTATTGAAATTTAAGATTACAAACACATTTAAGATTACAAACACTAAACATGCCATAGATTGCATATCAATTAATTTATTGTAATGAAACTGTGCATATCTTTGTTCAATATTATAAGAAGATCTAAATATAATAGTGCAAAGTAAGCAGAATAAAATTCTTTAGGTATACAAATGAGGCAAGAAAAGACAAAATATGACATGGGATATTTCCAGAATCATAGGAATATTTCTATAATTATCATAGTGGATTTTCATGTTGAAAAGGAGGTTGTGGATTGTAGTTATGGTCATAAAATCTGATTCTTCTAATTAAATGCCTGAACAATTTGTACTTCCAAAAAGAATGCAAGATTTTTTTTTTTTGTAGTATGCTAAACATGTTTTATATGATTTAAATTATATTTCTTTACTGGCTTAACTATCTAATGATTACCATTTTACTGAAAATTATTTGGAAAACTGTGACTACAAATCATTATTTGTTAAAAAAAAAAAAAAAGAAAAAAAAAGCTATCTTCAGAGAATTCTTATGTTCAAGAGCATGATTCTTATAACACTGTGTACATTCAAGACACAGGGTGACCAAAAATAAGCTCCTTAATAAGGAACTATAATATCTCAAAACCCATTGAAAATAAATCATTTAAACTTCAGAGATAAATAAAACTAATAACCAAATTTAGAATATATATGTTTTTTTTTTCTGTAATTTAAATAAAACATATTTATTCATTCAATTTTTTTTAATTCATTTGATTTTTTGGATGCTTTTTTCTGGTCACCCTGTATTAATGATGTGTGATCATTCAATATGTCTTCTCATTAAAGGATTCCACTTTGTCCAAAGTTATCACTCTTTTACACTGGTACATTATCAACAACTTCCAGGTTTTCATTAGATATCAAAAATAGCTCTGTGTATTGAATTTTTTAATTTAGAAATGGCTGGATAACTTGGATGTATTTATTCAAGACTCTTCTAACTATTGAGAATGATAAATTTCATTTATAAATCAGCATATGCCTTCAACATCAGTTCTAAAATTTTCATAGTATTTTTTTATAAGAAGCAACCAAACTGTTCCCTTCATCATATTTATATAACTTTATTATTCTTGGAATTTTAATGGTATAATGTTACACAAATTTTAATTAGTGTTATCTTTACATTAATTCAAGTTCCAAGATGTTATTTTATGAGACAAAAAATTATTCGATTTCATAATTTCTATTAATTATTTTTATATTATATCTATATTTCAACTTTATTCATATTAAGTATATGCAATATTCATATTAATATTGCATTTACTAAATATTCATTTTTAATGGGATAAAATGAGTAAGATATATGAAAAAGGATAAGTACAGGATAGTTAGATATAGGATGCTTTTACTAGATAGTTCCAAATTATTAAGCACTTTTCAGGATGGAAAAGAGAATTCTCCTTCAAAAATGTTTGATATATTCCTTTGGTATATTCCCGAACTAAATAAAAACTAAGTATTTAATTGTAAAATTTTTCTCGGTAATGAAAGCGTAAATCATAATTTGCTTAATTTCTTAGTTCTAAGGTTGTTTCTTTCTTGAAAATTTAAAACAAGTCTAAGTTTATGTAATACTAAAATTGAATTTAGGCCATTCCATTTTTAATAATCATTAAAAACTATCATTTTTCATCTGTATTTAATTTTTATTGGATTATAACAATGAAAATTTCTTCCAATTATTTTTCATCATTCATATTATGATTTTATTTGTACACTATAGTCAATTTCAGAGACAATGAATTATTTTAGCTATGTTCAAAATATTTAATATTTTAAAAAAGTTTTATAAGTTTGCAATAATTTACTTACTGCAGTTTTTTTTAATTTTTTTATATATATAGATATTAGAATTGGAAAAGAAAATTCGACAAAAACAGAAAGAAGTTATTAAAGCTCAACGAAGTAAAGGAAGGGTATTGAAGTATCAACAGAACATTTCATTTCTAGAAAATCGTTTGAATGGTGTATGGAAACTTTCTTTAATTCCCTTTTATTGTACTGTTCTAAATATAAAATGAGGATTATGTTTTTTACTATTTTAAGTAGATAAATAATTTTACCTGTTTATATTTAATTATTTTGACAGTGAACTTTATGTTCATTTTTTTTTTCAACAGAGCCTTCATAGATATAACCAGCTGCTTGTTTCCAATAAAGCACTTAGAGATGATATTACTTCACTTTTACTTACTCAAAGTTCATTTCGTAGAAAATACAGTAACATTAAACGTTTGTTAGCAATGGGTAAAAAAACATTATCAGAAGTGGTTCATTCTGCAACAGTTTCCTACCAAACAGGGTAAATTATTTCTCTTCTTTTAATATCACTTGCCTGATTTATACAAGATGTGAAATAACTGTGATAACATAAAGTTTTAAGTGTTTATTTCTTTACCATGTTTTCTAATGTAGACACTTATTTCCATATGAAAATATTTTTAACAATTCAAGAAGATTAATTTCTTTCAGTAGTCATATGAAATTTGTTGTTAATAATCAGTTTTATATAAATGCAGAAATACAATTGTAAATGAAAAAGGAGCCACTCATATTTCTTCTGATATTGTTCATTGTATATGGAAACTGAAATTATTATTTTAAAGCTAATAATGCTAACTAAAAGATTTTGATCTAAAATGTTTATAGGGATTGATTTACTTAATTTATACAAAGCTTTAAAATTTAATATGGTAACAACTTTTTTTGACATCTTGAAATACTTTCACAAAAATGGGGTACAAAATTATGTTAATATACATGATTATATTAAGTAATATTTAGCATTTTCTGGAAAAGAGTCATTTTCATATGTAGATATATATAAAAATTAGTTATTCTCTAACCAGCAGCGATGATATTTTTATTATTATAATAATTTAAAATCATATAAATTTGCAATTGGTTGGTACTTCAGATATAATAAAATATTAATAAGAAAATTTCTGGCAGAAGTTGGATTCATTTCCAAAAGAAATATTCTAGAGAATTGAAAAAGAAATAATTCTGCATTGCATCTGGACCAAAATTTTTTAAGCTCCAAAATGGTAATCATATTGTAAAAATGAAAAAAATAATTAAATATATCATATATTGTTGGAAAATAATATTAATTTTAGTATTAAAATTAGTATCTTACAGATAAATAGAAAAACATTTTAAAAATCTTTTTACACTTTTTTTTTCCTGCATTTTTTAAATCATGTATATACCTATTTGCGAGCAAAAAGTTTTTTCATTATTGTTTGTTCACAAATAAATATGGAATGCTATATCACTTTATTTTACAAACATATAAAAAAGGCATGCATTTAATTCATTAATAAATATAAATGAGTTTTTTTCCATGATTTACCAACAACTTAATGTCCTCTATAAATGTTCTTTTTTTATTAGAGAAGATTTTATTATATGAAGCCATGCTTATAAAATATATTTTGGTTGAAATGTTGAATGCAAATGTAGAACTTCACTTTAAATGCTAATTCATTTATGCTACATATCTTTAATTTCCATTATTGCATTACTTTGATCATGACTGATGCTTGCCAATTCAAATATGAATAGAAATTTGAAAGAAAGATATCATTATATAATAATTATGCCATACATGTCTTTATGGCATAAATAATTTAATAATCCAAATTTGTTTATTAATTTTTTTTGATTAAATTCAATAAAATGAGTTATTTTAAATTTGCATAAAAAATAAACTAGTTATCAACAAAATACATTAATTAAGTAATAATATTAATAACTTAAAAATCGTAAGAATACATCTAAATTTAATTTAGTAGAAGCAGCATAATTATACTTAAATGGAAATTACGTGTAGGCTTAACTTTTGAATTCATTCATATCTGTTTAAAATTCTTTTCAAAAAAGATATAAGTACAATGTCTTATTTCATAACAGAATTATTTAACAAATCACAATTCTGTATACAATTAAGATGAAATAAAACATAATTATAAATAATTTAAAAGTCACTTGGCAATATTTTTGCCCTCATAATAGCATGCTTTTAAATCTTTTTTAATTTTCAATTTCAGCTTATATACAGAATTTGAGTTTTTTTTAAAAGTTTTACTTTATTTGTGAAGAAACATTTTATTCTTGGCATATATATGGATTGGGTTATATTCAAAAATATAAAGTATTTGTTTTTCTTAATATGTTAGAAAGAATAAAAGCACAAAAGTCATTTTTTTTAATATCTCAAGCATGACATTCAGATTTTATAATATTCAAGATGAAATAAAATAATTCTCTGTTGTTTTTTTTATGTTGTAATGATATTTCATTTCATTCCAGAGAATCTGTCAAATACAAATTAAATCTAGTCAAGGAAAGAACACAAGTAGATCAGAAAAAGTTAGGGGAAAGAATAAAGGAACTGAAAATACTGGTTGAACAAGACAAGCAACTCAAAGATTTTCTAGAATTCAAAATGAAGGATCGATCGGCATCTAGGTTTGGATTTAATTTTATCTGAAACTCTTATGTAATAGCAATACTTGAAAAATTTATGAGTATTCCATAATAATTGTAAATTATTAATATTATGATATTCTATATCTATTAGAACTTATATTGATTTATCTTTTATATTTATCTCTATTATATTTTGTATTTATCAATACTGTAAAAATAATATTAAGAGTCAGCAGATTTATATTTTTGATATGCAGCTGTTATATAGATTATAAAATGATCTTGCAGCCTTTTTTTAAAAGAATACATATTTGATATTTCTTTAAAAATTGGATATTGTATCGGTTACAATTACTGCCTTCTCCTTTCTTCATAGGTGGCGCTACTATTGCCACCTATCAAGAGCCAGGTTTTCCCATGATTCCTCATTCTTGTCTCTTGTGTTCCTGGCTTGCCATGTGTATTTTGTTCTGGGCCTTATTCTTCAATATGCTTGTGTTAAATGTTTGTGCCGTGGAACCTAACCCACTAATAAAAAGTAGTTCCTGAAACTGAACTCATTCTTTCATCCATGGCATAACACATAATAAAGAGTCTCGTCTCTCTACAGTATTATATTTCTATGTCATAACAATCATTCTAAGGACCTTTTTTTGATTTTGAAAACAATTCAGTATTATTTGTTGATGCCTAATAAATATATGTCAAGGTAGAGAGACACTGCTATCAATTTCAAATTTCTTTTTCGTGTATTTTTTTTCTTCTTTTTTATGCTAAAAAAGGTTTTTTATGCGACTATTTTACTTAAACATACTTTATGATATTTTTGATAAGCTAAAATATTTTTTAATGTTATTAATATTTTCAAAACAAAGGTTTCATCTTCACATTGAATCCTTGTAGTTATTGTTCAAATAATTTCTAATTAATGAGAATTTTTAAAAAATTGAAATGCAAAATATTAAATATGAATATAGACATATTTTTAATATCATTATTATTCATGGATTACTGAAAAAATCTGATTAAATGAAATATACTTGATTTTTTTCTTTTTATATTATATGAAATGTCTGATGTCTTTAATTGTTTGAGGATTTAATTTTTTTTATTAATTTAGCATAGTGAAAATAATTCAAATTAATGGGAATTAATATAAACTGTTGGACAAAAAGGAATCTATCAGATTTATGCCAGAATATTTCATTTTCAGTTCACCTTTCAAAGGTTTCAAACTTTAATTGTATTTTCTATATTTGGCTTATTTTCATAATTCTAATTTTTAATTCACATTTAGTTGTGCTCTGCATGATATATGTATAATTATTTAATTCTTTTTAAGTGATTCTGAAGAAATTTCTAAAAACGAGCAAATTATGGAACAACGATTACAGACATGTCATGGAATATTAGCTCGTATTCAGATGGCATCAGGCTGCAAAGATGTCAATCGAATCTGCAAAGCTTTTGTGGAGGGAGAAGAAAGGAATTTGAATTTATTTGAGAAAGTAAATGAAATGAGTCTCGAAATTGAGAAGCTTCATGAAGAAGTAAGAGCGCAAAGACAAGAATTGGAAGTAATCACTCGACAGTACAAAGAACAGAAAAGAAAGGATTTGGCAGTGAAACATGATATAGAGGTAAAATAATTGCATGCAATTTAGTAATATTATTTATTTATTTATTATTATTGTTCATCTATGGAATATTGCAATTCATTTCGTGGTAAAATAAATTTATAGATTTTGGCACAGTTAGACAACTCTATTATTCACTACTTTTCAAATTCTTTTTAAATCATATATATTTTTTATTTTAGGCTTAAAAGTTGAAACATATTTTTTTAATAATCCGATTTTAAGGAATTATTTTTATCTTTGATCAATTAATTATTTTATGTACAAAGCAGTGTTTGTTTCATTTTATTGCATTTATATGGCCTTTTATAATTTTTTTTTAATATTAATTTTAAAATTTAGAATTTTTATTTATTTACTTTCAATTACTAATATAATCTAATATCGAATATATTTTGTATACATGTGTAATATGTATTAGTAAATAATATATTTCAACTTATTAGATATAATGAACTTGCATCGAATTAGATATGTTTTTCTGTTTGTTTGATATTTAGGAAGTTGTGATATTTTTCTTCCTGATGAATTGTAGTTAATTTGTTTTTATATCACATTATTTTTGGACTTCATTTTATTTTCTGTTATTTTAGAATATATATATAAAGTTAACTAATTCTTTATCGAATATATACTTCAACAGTTGTAGAGAATTAATCCTTATCATTTCATATTATTTCATTATTCCTTGAAGGTATAATGGGAGTGAATTCAAAGTTTCCTTTTAAGTACTCTCTACTATTAATAAATGCACTGAGATGCATTTCCATAAAATGTTGCACAGGGCAAATATCAAAACAGCACTAACTTCATTCTTAAAATAATATATATATATATAACATATATTTATATATACATATATAAAATAGCATAACATATCAAATACGTACTTGAAATTTAATATCAGGGAATGCCACAATTGAAATTGCAATAGAACCTAAATAATAATATTTTAAACAACTTTCATGATTTACATTTTATAAACTCTAATTTTTTAAAACTCTAATCTATATTCTCTAATTTTAGATTTATAGAAGAATGATAGTCATCCTAAATTATTGTTATTTATTTATTTGCAGCTTCACTTTGAATTGTTTCAGAATTTTAAGAAAATTCATTTGTTTCCTTCCAAAGTGTTCTTCAACTTACTTTATTTTAGATTTATATATCTTTTTACATAGTACTTTAGTATATTGAATAAATTGTGATTTGTTAGGAATATAGACCTTGATATCAAAACTAATAATTGTGTCTTTTTTGAGGTTATACATTGCATTCAATTAAATAGAATTGGTGTATAATGTGTTTAGATGATTTTGGCTGTATTAAATAAATTTTCTATATATTTAATATAGAATACCACCGATAAGTTGCGTGCAGAAGCTCAGCAGCTGGAGGACGCTGCCGATGCCAAAGCAGAAGAATTAGAATGTGTCAAGGAAGTTCTGCAAAGGATCTACACATCCTTGGACAAAATATCCAATCAGAAGGTATCCTTTACGGTGGACGCCGGTATCACAGATGATAATGTACTGCAGTACCTTGAAGCGTTGGAGCGAAGGATCATTGATCTGATACGATGTAGTAAACTTGCAGATATGAAGGTACATTGGTTTAAAAAAATAAGCTATATTTATTAAATGTGCTATGATTATACATTTTGTGTGTGTGTGAAATGTGTAAATAAGGGTTTATGTCATAAAGAGTAATTTTTAGGGAGTTGATAAATATCTCGAATGAAAAAAATTACACTTATGGGGGGGGGGAACTAGTTTGAAATATCATACACATTCTATATTTCATTCATCTCATTTACCTTCATCTGGTTTGTTTGCATCATACATTTCTTTCTGTGCACAATGATTTTTACACCAACTTACAGAAGACTCTGTATTACCACCCTGTATATCTTATTGACTCTGTATTACCACAAATGCAACTTAATAATTCTTAATATTCCTTTAAAAAAAACAATTTTATCTTGGGAGAAATGTAACAAATGCTTAATTCAAAGTTTAGGCCAAAGCTAGCTATTAATTTGGCCCATTTGTCTTTCAAACAATGATTGTCTCCAAGAACAATTGTTTTCTTTGTCAGGTAAACCATTCAGCAAGTCATTTTTTGGCATCTTTATTATTGTTTGTTATTGAGAGCGAGTGTGAGGCCTCAACAAAATCAAATAATAATCAGAAAATACCAAGTCTGGAAAGTATTATGGATAGGGCAAAAGTTCAAAGACAAATGCAGAAATGGTGCCTCAGGCATCTTTTGCTGTATTGCAGGAAGCATTGTTTTTCTACAAAGATACGGAAAACTGATTTTCTGTTAATTACTATTGGACGATTAACCATAAACAAATAAAAACAGAATGAAGGAAAGAGGTCATTATATTTTTAAAGAGCCTTTCATTTTTTCTTTTATTTTTTATTATGTTTTCATTGTTATTACTTTACTTCTTCATACTTTTTTTTTGCATCTATATTATATTTATATTTTCTTTCTTTTCATTTTTTTTGTATATTTATTTATTGTTATTGAAATTTTTATATTGTTTCTGTTTGTTTTGACTTTTCCTTTATTACAGATTGCCAATTCTCATAAAACAACTCTTCAAAGTTTGAAAAATTCACACAGTTTTTCTGGGAAAAGAGTAGTTAATAACTATATGTGTCAAGAGAAAAGGTGCAGATTTTTTTTTAATACTAACATGGAAATACATATCTTCAGTACTAAGAAGAAATTTAAATGTATCTTCCTTTTTTTTTTTTTTTTTTCATTCGGCTACTTTTATTGCACTTGAATCAGTTGCATTACTCATGTTTGAAGACTTTTTTTTTCTTTTTCTGAATCTCTATGCATTACTAAATGAACCTTTGATCGAGATGACGCATAGTAGCATGGGCATATTGTTACGAAAAATCCGTATGATGAATGCACGAGAAGTCTAAAATGCGCAGTTGGGAGATCCAGTAGGTGGGCTATTTCCGCTTTTTCATTGTACTTGAATATATTGTATTAACGCAAGTCTGAAGATATTTTTTTAAAAAAATTCTCTCTACGTTTATTAATTACCATTTGATTCAAATTCACTCATAAAAGCATACGGATATTGTTAAGAAAAATCCGTCTTTTGGATATATATTAAGAAATTTGACAAGCGCAGTTGGGAGGTGTATATATTAGAGAGATTTAGAACAGGAAACTAAACTGAATTATGACTCTTTATTTGACACGAAAACACTAAAAATGGGCAGCAAAATACGGTAGAAGCGTACAGAATAGCAGCATTTATTAAAATCAACAGCACTTAAGTGGTAAATCGTTATTGACATCATAAAACGCTTAAAAAGAACTCGCTGGAGATCAACACTCCAAAGACAGACTTTGCTGAGCTATTGACTTCAGGTCTGTCTCAGGAGTTTTTGCTGTTTGCAGGACTAAGTTTCGAATTCTCCGGAAATATCCGCATCTAGGCTCCTAATCGAGATAACACCAACATTACGGCATAATCAAGAACCGTCATTTTTATCGCCAAAGCCACCAATTTGTTTCCAAGGCCAGGGATAATTGTATTATCCTGGCTTTGGGTGTCCGTTCAGCAACCATTCGAGCTGACAGTAAAACTCGCTTCCTTATAACAAGACTGACTGCGCAAGGAAGTAATATTACAGATTCATAAAACAGTGTTCGATTATTATTATTCAAAATACGCTATGTTGTACAATATTGTATAATATTGGAGACATTAGATATATAAAACCCTAGATGAAAAGAAAATCACATTTTTTGCTTATAATATTTTATTGAACATATTGGTTCGCAATTATACATAGAAAAATCAGCAGATGTAAGATCAGACTCATTTTTAAATCACAATTACTGAACGATATCAGTTATAGCAGTAAGTTTGAAGCTGTGAATAAAGATCCCAAGTGAATCCAAGTGGTTTGTTCAAGAGAATTCAGAATTTGTGAATTCAACAGTTTTGCTGGCTTCGAAAATTCCGTTGCAATTTTCATTACTTGGAATCAGAAACAGTTTTATATTGATTTTTTAAAATTGTTTTTGGTAATTTCAATGAAAAATTGAATTCATTGAAAGGGCGCACCTTTTATTTGCTGCTATACATCCTCGTTATTTTTCACGTGATCTGATCATCTTATAGTGCCGGCCACTCGTTATGTCGATTTGGTTGTAAAAGTCAGTGAATATGTTTTTTACATTAAAGTAGTTTTATTGTAGGTCTTATGAAAAGCTCGTACCTTATTAAATTTTATGTTAATATAATAAGAATGTTGAAGTGCAACGTAATATTAGATTACTGCATTAATTTTTATTATTTTTTTTATTTTCCAGCAAGTCGAATTTCCATCAGAAAGCCGAAGCCAAAATCCCTGAAATTCCATTTAACAAGGACCATTTGGAAATATTTGCTAAAAGCTTTCGACAAAAACTGCAGCCGAGTCCAGAACGTCCGTAAACTGCCTGTAAATGTTTTTGTGGTTCTTTTTTTATAATGTAACGCTTAAAAATAATTGAAAATCATATCATATCTGTATTTATGGATATTTGGATCATTTATTTACAATAGGTATTTTTTACTTGTTGTATTACTGTTTTTGATAACATGTAAATAAATTATATATGCATGTAGTTTCCTTGGCTTTTTTTAGTTTGCAATATTAAATTTGATTAAAACACACTTTTATAAGAATTGTAAATTGCAGAATTTTTTTTAATTTTTATTTTGGTTATTTTCTATTTTTAATTTTGGCATCTATCGTTTCTTATACTCATTACTAGGTGGCGCCACGAAACGGATTAAAAATTCTGCCAATAATTTATCCAACATTTCTCGTTATTAAATTATAATTCATCTATGCAAAGAATTTACTCGAATATCCATTTTACAGTGAAGATTTGATCAAGAGGATTTTTAAAAGATTAATAGAAATTGAAGAGGGATTTGGACTCATCCTATTTCACAGAAAGCTAATAATTATTTAGAATTTTCGTTAAAGATCATGTTTGCGCAGTAATTACATGCTTTTCATAAAAATAACATATATAGTCGGGAAAGTATAAAGATTTTTTTAAAAAAACCCAAATTTTTCCTCGTATATTCTGCTTATAATATGTTTAATCAGGTGACACGAAATTTTTCGAATATGTACTATATGAATCTGACAAATAGAGTCCAGTCCAATGCTATTAAAAATATAAATGTATGCAGTTCATGTATCTTCTTTTATGGTATGAGTACCACTTTTGTAAGTCATTTTATAAGCTACTTAGTCGTTAAGCAAAATCTTTTCTCTTTAACTTTCAACTACAGAAAGAAAATCACGCGATCAAATATCTGATGAAACAATGAAAACAGTTTAAATTTCAGGGCAACAATTTAATCTGTTGTTAGAATAAAATATTATTAAAAAATTGCTAAAAGTCCTTGGAAAATTTGCAGGAAATTGATATCCTTATAAAGGCAATGTTTTGAAACGGTGTAAAATTCCTTTTTTTTTTTTTTTGCTATTATATTGCCAAAATTCAGCTTAATTTTGAATTAATTAAAACTTTAAAAATTAGTTCTAGATGTATATGAGCGAAATTTTTAACTTAAGTTAAATGTTCTGTCTATAGAGAGCCAAAACTACATACTCAATCACACACACACACATTTATCTTTATTTTTAATGCAGTTAAAAAACACTTGTATCTTTCAAATCCATTGCGATTGCTGTTCCAGTTTCACCAATTTCAGAAGAATTGGTGAAAATTGGTTCCATTCAATTCCAGTTAAAGTTTGTATTATTTTGTACTTACTTTAAAAACGTTCATTAAATATATTTAAAGGGAACTGTATTTTTAATATGGAAAATCACACCCATTAATAGAAATATCAGCTTTGGTACTCATGACAAGTCAATAGCTTTGGCATCTTAGAGAAGTGCATGATGCCAAGACTGCTCTTAATCAGGTCAACTGTAGAATTCATGAAATAAAATTACCTGTATGACTGTTTCGCAAAGGGCAAGTCAACTATCTAACTCTCCGACACGCCCGAAGGCACACGGATTTAAACCATAAAACTGAATGACCGGACCACCGCAACAGCAATTGGCGGGAACTGTGGTTGAGTCCTAAGAGCCATCACCGGCCACGGTACTACCCTTCCCGAAGGAAGTACGTCCCGTCATCGATGGGAGGAGTCAGATCCCCCACATAATAGTGTTCCCTCCAGGGTGGCGAAATCCAACCACCATGCCGGAAGCATTATATCATCCTCATTTCGAGGTGCCCCCCCCTGGGGGGGTTCGCAAAGGGCAAAATAATTTTATTTAAAAGTTTCTCCCATTTAAGTATTTACTAGAGTCCACAGCATATTATTGAGTTATAAGTTGTGGAGAAACGTCAAAACGAAATAATGGCCAGTCAACTTGAAAGCACGGGCGTCATGCCATTTAAAATTTTGAATCCATCAGCCATCTTACTGTAGGATAAAGGACATAACAACGCAAACACAGCGTGGTCATGAAGAATCAGACTACTCCATACTTCTATTTAAAAAAAAAAGAGAGAAAGAAAGGGTATTTGAATGGCAGAACCATTGCAGAAGAAAGTATGTACTTTGTAAATCACACACAATTTACTGATTACAAGGTTCTAATGCACAGAAACTTCACATGGAGGTACATTCCTTAATCAGCGATGGAGTGTAACTAACATCCAGTGTGAGACAATATGCAGTTATGTTATATTTCATATGAAGTGACGTTCTTCGTGAGATTGTGATGTCACTTTTATCGACTCTTTCTACCCGCAACACTATGCTTCCAATAATTAGGTTAATTAATTGAGGTGGACGTATTTCTACTATCGAGAAATAATTCTGATAAGTTATGAGACATAATTATCTTTCCAAAACATTACATAAAATATGTTTTATTTTTTAAACAAATATGTTAAGTTTTCAGAAGTTTTAAGTTTAAAAAATTGTTAATATGTTAAGTTTTCTCAGATTATTCATAAATAAAAAGTCATGTACAGCGAATTGCAATTGTTGGATTTCACGTCGAAACTTTTGCTCACTCACTTTCCATAAAGATGAATTTTTCTTTCCTGCTATATGAAATCCAAATAGCAGAAGTTTCATGCTACTCTCTTGAATTTAATTAGAAATGCCACCGTTTCAAGTTTCCTAAATATTCACCAACATTTTTATTTTCAAATATTGATATTATTATTATTATTGCAATAATGCCTGTCATTGTCTATTAATCTGCTTAAAATATAAAGAATGCAACAAATGAAAAAGTCAAGATTTAATAACATTAAATTTTTGCACATGGTTCTCATGCTAAAACAATTAACCTGCATCAAAACATTCTTCATCATTTCTGAAAATATAGTAATTAATTATTACATTACGATATTTAGAACATCATGCAGTTTGTCTTCAGCATGTTCCTTTACGATCTGACTATTATGTTTTTACAGAAAAAAGGAATTACTTTCGTAATAAAGGAACAGAGAGACGAAACACTATATGAAAAGAATAATGAAAAAAACTAAAGATAAGATACTTTTCTAGGGACTAAATCCAAAAATAGTTTTTTTAATTTGCTTTAATTTTCTTATTTACATTTTTAGTCAAGAAATTAATAATTTTCCATTTGTAATTCTTTTGATTAATAGGATGCAGGCATATCCTTATGATCAGCATTTCCTAACTAAAAAATTTTTCACTTTTTAGCTAACAGTTATTAATTAATTATGCAAGCTATTTGTAGGGTCTGATAAAAATAATTATTTGATACTTCTGCAAAAGAATCAAATATCATGAAAGTAATGCAACATTAATTTCTATTTCGGAAAAGGCTCGTTTGCTAGCTAGAAGTGAATGTTTTCATTGAAAAACTAATTTCATATTTTATTAATCATTCACAAAAATTAAAATAGCTAACAGTTTTATTAATATATTGATTTAAATGTGAATCATCGCTATATTCTAAACGCCACGGTCGAAAATTATGTGAATATGGACAAGAATTTTTCTGAACAAACATTTACATCATTGTATTTCATGCAGTTGATTAACAAAGGAAATGTTAATTTTTAATATATTGTTACGAAATTTTCTTTACCGGGGTTCGTTTTGAATAGTGGGAGTGATATGGTGTGGAGAACGCTCAATAATCAGACGGCAATGGAAAAAGAAATAACGACGTTTATTTACACGAAGACACACAGGACAGCACAAAAGCGACAACTATATACAGCACAGAAGACGATTATCTTCACCCGAGACGTGTAGCACACAACAGCACACACAGCAGCATACAACCAGAATCTACTGCAGACAGTAGCGCACAGCTCAGTTCAGCACGAGCTTGACTCCGTCGCTGCTCACCGTCGTTTCCGCCTTCTCCGCTCCGTCTTCGCACTTGGATTACTGACTTCGCTCCGTCGAATCCGCTTATTCTTCTTCGACCACTCCGTCCACTCTGACTACTGGTTTGGCCGCTCCGTCTTCGGACTACTCCGCCGTCCCCTTTTGGCAGCGGCGGCCGCTTCCTTTTATAGGTGTCAGGAGGCGGGGCTAGAAGCCTCTCAACCAATCAGGAACGTTCGAGGCGTATCTCGGTTCCTACTGGACGGATCGGGAAAATTCTCGAAGTTTCGGGTATTATCTATTTTGGCGCCAAAGTCGCCAAATTTGTCGCCAAGCTCTGGGACCTCCGACGCACACCTGGACTTCGTCCCATTCAGATGACTGTAAAACTTTCTTTCCAATGATGGGACAAACTATGCTGGGAAGCCGAATTGCAGGTTTGTAACATTGCTCCCCTCTTCAAAGACTGACGTCCCGGCAGTCCTACTTCAATCCAACAGCTGGCGTAGGCTTCCGTATGATGTTATGATGATGCTTTAGGCGATTCTCAAAGATGACATAATTTTCTAATTTGGCAGCGACTGAAGATCCATCCAAACCTTCTGAATTCTTTTGACCCGGACCTCTTCGTCGTTTCGGATTGTACATCCACACTTGATTCCGCTCCTTAAAATGCAGGACGTCCCATGGAGCCAAACGCTGAATCGTAGTAGAGACCTCAGGAATGAATTCTTGCCAGGCTTTTCGGTTGGTCACTTTAAACTTCTTCCATCGAACCAATCGTATATCAGGATGATCCAACGGTGCCTTCTGAAGTCCACTCGAAAGCCAGGAATTCGCCTTCGTCGCCAAAGCTTTCACGGGAATACGTCCACCTCTTCCCAGACTATTCTCGATACTCGAGAGTTGTCCGCAACTCTCCACACTGGATCTTCTGAAGAGCGCATCCATTTTCGCTGGAAAGGTCCTTCTGCGACGACATAACATGTCCGGATGCACAGGAGATTCATCGGCTCCTATTTGCATCACACTTCTATGCAGATCCACATCAAAGATGAATTCTTGAAGGAAGTTGAGATCGTGACTACAGGGATCAGCGATTCCAGCCATGTAGTCTTCTTCCGTGTCACTATGTAAGGAGATACCTAGAGGCTTGCAGAGAGGTAGTTCCTTTAATCTTTGGGACGAATCCAATCCAACCAGGGTCGCATTAACACTTGCATCCATAGGCATCGAGCACGGGTCACCACCAAAAGACCCATCTTCTCCATCACCAAGCGCCTGCACTTTCTGTTCCACTTCAGGGGACTCATTCGGAGAAGACTGTTTCAGCTCCGCAACTAATTGACATTCTCCCTGTTCGCTCCTCTCCTCATTAAACCTCGGCTCATTCTCCGGATGGCTAATTTCCATTTCAGTGACACCGGTCTCCATTCGGCCTTCAGTCTTTTCTCCTTCCACTTGGCTCTCGTTACTTCCTCCAATTTCTTCTGTGATATCTTGGACTTCTTCTGTTTTATTACATTTATCTTTAAAAATTTCCTTCCACGACAAAATTCCTTTCTTAAGCTCCTCCTCCATTCTTTCTTGTCTTTTCTCCATTCTTTCTTGTCCTGCTTCCATAGATTTCTTCATCTCAGCCAACAGAGCCAGTAACTCACCATTACCGCTATCAGCCATTTTTCCTTGAGATCCCGTCAGCACCATGCACTATTAACCACTATCCCACTTCTGACACCAAATGTTACGAAATTTTCTTTACCAGGGTTCATTTTGAATAGTGGGAGTGATATGGTGTGGAGAACGCTCAATAATCAG
>JAPMOR010081034.1:0-25599 GCA_026543865.1 Argiope aurantia | reverse complement strand
CACATTTAATAACGAGCCACTCTGATAGGGTGCAATGTGAAAATGCCGTTAGTTCGCTATGCAGTTTTGTATTTTTTTTTATTGCAGAAACATCTTGATACCTCCTTCTGCTTAAAAGAAAAAAGATAAATATTCATGATTCCATACGACAGCAGAATAATTAGGACAGGATCATATTTATATCCATTAATGATATTAAAAGAAGAAATTATTAAATTAAAATAAGCAGGAGTAGTCTCTCAAAACTTTCTCGTGCACACTCTTGGAGAGGTTCAACAATAATGACGGACATTTTTAGAATTTTAAAAAATTTATTGTTTTGCCGCTTTTGGGAGATTTTTTGAGCTTTTCTTTCGGCAACTGAGAGGCGGGGCAATATACTTACGTAACATCTCTAATAAAGGTGTTATTCCAGAGAACGCCTTACAATACATTGATGCAAAATGACTTCGAAATATTAAACTTCGTGTTGAGTTTAAAATTTTAACTGAATCTATCGAGTGATCCTGTCGTATCTTTGGTGAATTATTTGCCGAGTAATCTCTGGTATGCGTCTAATTCTATCTGAAAATTGAACTTGTGTTTTAGTCATGTTTTTTTCAAACCGATTAAAACCAAAATTTGACATAACATTGCAATTGTAGTCACAAACACATACACCATATTTGATATATATATTGTGTTTTTGAGTTTTCTTGTTTACATGTCCGGTCAGACCGACAGACGATCACCCCACTGCTGGATTTGACAGAAAATTCGTTTTCTTTATTTAGCCTTCTTAGATTTGCAGTAATCGTTTGAAATTATATTCGATCAGCCGGACAGACAGACTTCCTATAACGGCACAAAATTTGATAAAAATCAGCAAAGCTGGTGTATAGACCGTGAATGAAATTTCATTCGTATAGCTCGTAATTTTATTTATCTTTATCACAGACATATTCCAAAAAAGTCTTTCAGTTGCAGGAAAGTCTAAAATGAAAACATTCGATTTAAATCCAGCTTTCGAATTTTTTAACATTTACAATACTTTCACTATACTTCGTGTACGAGAAAGTAAAAATTTTATAGCAAAAGCATGCTGAACATTTGTTTCAGTTTTTAAATCAAGAAATGGTTCTTTTAATTAATAATATTGTCAATTTTACATAAAAATATATGGAGTTTTATATATTTGAAAGTAGAAACTCTTGGATAGAAAGTGGATAGATTTGTATACTTGTCAAATTATTGTGGGAGCAAGTAAAAGTTTTAGGGTGATTCCTTTTTGAAAGCCTAAGTTTAAAATTAGGAATACATTTAAGATATGCAGAGACTGCACTTTAATTGTTGCTCAGTATCTTATAGATGCAATAATGCATATCCATAGCAGGACATGCATAATTATGGATTATGAATAATACATATCCATAATAGGATATGCATATAAATCCAGTTACAAAAAAATGTTAAATGACATAAAAATTGTATTTTATGTTGTTTGAGTCAATAAATAAACAAATAAAAAAACTAAGAATTTTCCATTTTTATGTAATCTACTGGCTTTATTATTCATAATTTAGAATTTTCTAGACACACTAACATTTAAAAAAGAAATGACTTTGAAAGAAATGAAAATTGATTTAGTTTGAGTATTACTATTTTAGAAGATTTTAAATTATTTAATTGCAATAATTAAAACATCTCATAATATTTTCTTGAATCAACTATTAAGTGGTCTAAAATAATGAAATTTAAGGCTTCTTAACTGAGTCAGATTTAAACACAGAATAATGATTTTTTTGTTTAAAACTTTACTATGCCAGAAATTTTTCACCAAACATGATTAATAGGGTATGGGAACTAGAATTTTTTTTTCATTTTTTTCAGCAGTTATGGATTAAAAGGTATAAAATATAGCTCTTTAAATAATTTAAAGCATTTTTTTTACTGAAAATACGTGCTTACTTTGAAGAAAGTGTCTATAGAACCATAATTAGAGTTTAAATATGTAAGTTTAGCTTTTTACACATACTATTTTATGAATGGGAAAACTAGCGTGTTTAATTGGAATCGTACTAGCGTGAAAATGGTGCAGAGTAAGTGACAGTTTTGGATGAGTTAATTAGATGAGTCATCCAAAGGTATGAAGTCTGTATTTTCATACAATTATTCAAATACTGAATGCAAAAAGATTATATTCAAATTGCAAAATTCATTGTCTGGTGAAAATAGGATACTTTTTGTAAAGTTTTCTTTTAATCCGCAACCGTTTAAATTAAAAGTCGGTAATATGCAGATAAAAACCATCACAATATATATTCAAATG
Source organism: Argiope aurantia (assembly GCA_026543865.1). Taxonomy (NCBI): domain Eukaryota; kingdom Metazoa; phylum Arthropoda; class Arachnida; order Araneae; family Araneidae; genus Argiope; species Argiope aurantia. Next base: position 23,291 of record JAPMOR010081034.1, on the reverse strand, counting down.
CTAGTAGTTACTCAACTTCGTGGAAGAGTTTCGATATCAATTCAATTCCACGGAAGATCCATCTTGCATCTGATTATTTTACTTGTAGTTAACTTAACTAAAATGACTCCACTTTCCGGCTTGTCTGAAGCATTTCATTTTTTTTGACTATTTTGATGTTCGTTAAACTATATTGATGTTCATATTCTATGTACATCAAACTTTTGAAAAATAAATCAGGACACTAGAAAAAAAAATCTTATATGTAGACCATTTTGTGATTTACCTAAAGAACATTGACACCAATATGAAAATGGGGTTTCACTATGGTTTACTAGACAGAAAAAGTGAAAATATGCATAAAAGGTGCAAACATACGTTTTGATTCAATCGGTTTCTGTCTAAGTGGAGAAACCACAGCATGACATAAATTTTAAACCACAAATCAATTTTTGCATATGCAAATTTAACGATTTGTAAATATTGCAAGTGTATTAATTAATTATGTGTTTCTGCTCTCAGGAAGTTAATTTTTACTTATTCTTTTTCTAAATGATTTAATTAGCTACTTAAAGGAATAAAAATTAATTACCACTGTAACGTTCTCCTAATAAAATAGCTGGCAGATAGTTCATAAAATTTATTAAATAGTTAAGAGAAGATACGGAAGAGTTGCAATTTATCCTGGGACGTATAATTACCGAAATTGTCCTAATTACCATGACTAATTATTGCGATTACACAGATTCGCCTTAATGAAATGGATTTCTCCCAAAGTGTAAAAAAACAATATGAGAAACCATAAACCAAATTTCTTATATATAAATTTAACGATTTATACAAAATGAAAGTGCATTAATTAAATATGTATTTTGTTCAGAAAGTTCATCGTTACGTTTTTAACTGATTTAATTAGCTACTTAATAGTAATAACGAATAATTAACAGGATTTCTATAACATTCTCAAAATAAAATAGAAGTAATAGATTTTAAAGAGTTGTAAATTATCCAGGGACGTATTGTTATCACATCAGTATTGAATAGCCAGAAATAATCGGTTAAAAAATAAACTCGTTCTGACAAGCTTTTGTTTAAAATTCTCCCGACAATTTATGTATCCATAAAACTGAGTAAGTTTATCTATACCCAAAATGAATAAAACTTTTGAGGTATTTAAGCCGGCATTAATAAAAAGTAAATTATTTTTTGAACAACGCATTAACTAATTTATTTATGAGATAGATGACTTCAATATCTTCTCGTACATCCTTAGACGAATACACTCCCCTTTTTCTCAAAAAAAAGTTATCTTCATTTTCGCTCTGTTATAAGCTGTCTGTTTCGGATGCTGTTATAAACATATTATAAACATATTATTATCGAAACATTAAAGAGATAAATGCGGAATTTCAATGAATTCTTCCTTCCTTTACAAATTTTCTAAAGTACCCCTCGATCAACGACAGAAACCAAAGTATAAACTGAAGATGAATGTGCACTTCGACGATGGCCCGAGTCAAGAAATGGTTGGCTGAGATAAATGGGGAAAATGATCTATCGAAACGGGATGTTTTTCCCGCTTTGTGTCACAAAAAGATGTCACAGACCAGAATAAATATCATTTAATAAAGTAAATAGAATTCGAGCATTTATTTCTTCACATTATAAAGCAAACTTCATTAGAATTTTAAATAACAGTAACTGCTGGAAATGCAAGAGAATTCGAAATTTGAAGTTTAAAGATTGCTTAGAGTTAATGATATATTTAATTGGCAAAATATTGTTAGTAAAATTTTCATCGCATGTTTCTTTAATCCGAAAAAATATGCAGTATCCTAACATAATCCTTTAGAACAGGTTATTCCGGAAGAGATAAATATATAAAGATAAATTTTTTAACACTAAATTAATAATTACATTTTTTTTATAGTTCATATATTAATTTAAAGCTGAATAAGGATTGATGATTTGCTGGCAGATTCAATTTCATTCGGTTTAAATTTTTTTAGCAAACTACACAAATAGTAACATATAATGCATTAATCTAATTTTATAATCTAAAATATGTATTATCAAATTTTTCTAATACCAAAAGTTTTAATTCCCTTTTTCTCAAATTATTTGGTCATTCGAAAAAATAAATAAAGTTAATCTATCTACTTAACAATTTTAACCCAATTTTCCTTGAGTTTCCTTGACTTCTTTCGTTGCTTTTTTTCATATCTCACTTTATCTATTTTTTTTTTTTTACATTACTTCTTTCTTCGAATGTTGTGACTTGTGGCACTTAACAAGCCCGCTGACAGTTACCTATCAACAATTTAAGTCGAATGAGCGTCTCTTGTTTTTTCAGTAGCTCCACCAAGGGCCAAAAGTACGACTTAGCTATATTATGCGTCACATTTGCTTGCACAGCCGCTTTTTACAGTGGGGAACATTCTCACACCATTAGAAGAACAACCATCCCCGAACCGGGAATCGAACCCGGGACGCCAAGATCACGGGGAAGACGGGCTACCCCTATTCCAGGACACCGTCTCTCCGAATGACTTCAATTTTATCAGGAATTTTAAAGATAAAAAAAAAAGAAAGCAAATGTAATATCAAAAGATTCACCATCTTGAAAACACATATTATCTTAAATAAAAATTTCTGAGTGAACTGATAAGATACCGTTTTAAACCAAGAGCACATTTTAAAGATAATTTCAGGAAAAAAAATTTTTTCTTTAAAACTTTCTCAGATAAAATGTAAATAAACCATTTTTTTTTTAGTATTTTAAAAAATAATCTGTTCTTCAAATGTGCTAACAAATAAATAGTCTAAAATTTGCAAAAGAAAAACAATCATGCTCTAAATGAAACAACAAAGGAACAGTATTTTATGTTTCTAATTTTATAATCTAAAATATGTATTATCAAATTTTTCTAATACCAAAAGTTACAGATATATAGAAAACAGAAAGGAAGACATTACGCCCTGAATTCTGTACTGGTGAGTATATAAATTCATGATTATCTAACCATACAAATATAATAATGTAATAAATATAATGGAGTTATATAAATATAATAGTTATATAAATATAATAATATAACAAATATAATAATGTAAAATTTTGTTTAATATATTATCTTTTCATTTGACATTCAAAATCAATGAATTTTTAACTTTATAAAGATACAAAAAAAAGCATAAAATTCTCACAAGCAACTAGTATGTATTATAATTATACTTTGTAATGGATTTTAAACTCAAACAATATCTTTAAGTTAAAAAAATAAATGAGTTTCTTTCCAACGATTTTGAATTTCTTTACGCTGATGCAGATATAAATTTAAATGTTATCAATTAAATATTTAAAATCATATGGATTTATATAGTGAAGCTAATTAAAATTGTTTTATTTTTAAAATGCTTAAACTCGTAATATTTCTTACATTTAATAATTTAATAGCAACATGTTTCACATTTTTACTACCAAATATTGAGAGTATCGATATAAAGTTTTAATAGGTTTCTTAGTGCAACAAGGATCTTGAGAAGAAACTTTAGCAACAAGAATCTTCTCGAAACACTAATGGGAATTCGCGTTAACTGTGTCGTTAACTGATTCGTTCTCAGACGAGAATAGCTGAAGAAAAGAAGACCGTGTTACGCCTTAGATAGTTATTAATTCAAAGTTAAGGGTTCCTTCCTCGCTAAAATCAGCGAAAGGTTTCGCAATTTGAGTGGATTTCTTCGCAAATTTACGATTAGAAGACACCTTTTAATAACAGAGCAGTGTAAGTTTATTCATTTGAGAGTTTTCTGAAGCAAATTTAAGCAATCGTAGAAAATCTTAATCGAAATCTAGATAAATATTTTTTATAGCAACAGCTAAACTTTTCTTATTTGTTCTGTTCCATACGGTTCCTGCGTATATGTTATTTCTTCTGTTCCATACTTCTGTATAATTTAAGAATAATATTCGGAGAATTCAATCTATTAAATAAATACCTTCATAATATGCATAATTTTTGTAAAAAAAGGAAACTGCAAGATATTTTAGATATTTTTGAAATCAATTTATTTTACAGATATAATTTATTTGATATTAAGAAATTTAGTATTTTCTGTAAAACTGTATAGCAATTTTTTTAGAATTTGATAACATCTTCATACATGGATCTTATTATTAGAGAGATTTAACTAGATATACATATTCCCTAATTTTTTTTTCATAATATTATAAGAAAAACCTAGATGTACCTTATTTATATTCTTCGGTTATTTCTCAAATATATTATTTTAATTAATTGATTGTTAAATCGTGTTCTCTCATTACTGTATTTAAAATTTAATTTCACTCAAAGAAATCTACATATCATTTCACTACAATCAATAAATATGTACTAACTAAATTCCAAGTACTCTATTTAAGATCCGAAAGAATTTTTTTTTAATTTCTCATATTTCCAATTGTTATAAAGTATCGCATATAAAAAATTCTCTGGATGTCAACAAATCATCTAAGAATTTCGGAGATTACCAGAATAAATGGAGCTATCAATATATCAGAATATCACCTTTCTGACATTTACCAGCAACAGAGGAAAATAAAAATAAAAAAGGAGAACATGTTTCTTCTTTTCTGCTGACTATTTCCCTCAAGAAACCTTTACTTGCGCGGGTCTTTGCCCTCATCGAGACAGAAAACTGACCCCCTAACTCACGAATTACGAAAGACTGACCACCTGCGTCATCCATTCCGGGGTAAGCGGGCTAGAATTCCGCATTGCATTTCGTTCCTTTCAGCATTCCGATCCGGGAAATAATAATATGAGATCATGTTTTCTAAATCTGGTATTTTCCTTCGAAAGATGGAATACGAGAAAAAGATATCGCCGAAATATGAGATATGATGAATGAAATTGTATTCGAGTCAAAGATAGTCTTCTGCATGATATTTGTATATACAGAAGATTGTTTCTGAGATTTTTGCGAAAAAACAAATATTTATTTTATTGTTTGAAAAATTGATTAAATATTCACTATTTTGTAATTTTATATTCAATATTTAAGATTCGATATTTTATATTTTTATAATCATTTTTTCAGGTTAAATATTTCGAAATTTTATATACAATATTTAAAATTCAATGTTTTGTATTTTTATATTCAATATTTTGTAATTTATATACTTTTAAATATCTAAAAAAATTTCGATCGAGTTCTCACGTGCTAAACACAAAATTCAGTTTAATACGGCAATAAAATAGTAATATTCCAACAGAAGAAATATGCTGGACAAAGAATGAAGAAAATGAATATTTTGGTAGAAATCTATAAGAAAACTGAATTCTAAATGCATAATTTCAAATGTCTGATTAGTCTAAGTAAATAATAAATGTTGTCCCTGATGCACTTTAATAAAAAGGATTTAGAAAGCGATTATATGGTTCCAATTATACGATATATTCCAAATGAGATGCCTAAAAGTAATCAAGATAGATTGTCTTCAGATAAATGATAAAATTCTCCGAATTATTCATTCCCTCACAAAATAAATATTTGAATGATAAATTGTCCATCACACACACACATCCAAAACGTGCGATTTTTTTTCAAAAATTATTCTTTACAGAGTTATTTTAATTTTTTAAAATCAAATTAAATGAATTTACAAATATTTAATTTCTCCAATTTCAAAGAATATAAAATCAAAATTTATTCATTCAAAGTGATGAATTTAATTAAAAACCGTGTTAAAAACCATTTTTGTTAGTATAAAATTATGTAGCGTTTACTAAGTATATTTTCAGTTTATTTTAATAGTTTTTTTTTTTTTACTTTTTACTTTCTCGTATACAAAGTGTAGAGAAAATATGGAAAATGTCATGCATGGAAATATCATCTGTTTGTCAATATGTGACAGAGATAAGTCAAAAATGCTTTGAGCAATACAAAATATATATTGTATACGAATTTTACAAAAAATTTGTAGATTACAATTTAATTTTGAGAAAAATAAGTTCGGAGAAAATCTGTCTGTTTGGCGTTCTAATGTAAGTTAATATGATAACTACAAAACGAAAGGAGCTAGATGAATAAAATTTGGTGCACAGTGTAAACACCTTAAATTTTGACCCAAATTCAATAAGGGATTGACCATCTGTCGGTGTATACTTCCAGAAACATGTAAAAGCGAAAACTTAAAAACCAAAGACGTAAATATTTGAAATTTGATAAGTGATTTTTTAATTGCAATTGTAGTTCAGTGTCAGATTTTGGCTTCAATCGGTTGGGTAAAAATATGCATCTAAGTCATCGTTCTATTTTACCTTTATTAGAGATTATGCGAGAATGTTTTAGGGGAGACCGCATCCATTGGTTAATCTTGAGATCTATAGTTTCACAAATTCACTATTAAGTGATGGCACTAGAACGGAAATAAAACTGTATTTCATTGATCATTAAGTTCTGAAAATGCACAAAGCGTCATAAATTCATAAAAAAAAATAATGCTTCGGAAAATCGTTTAGTTTTGCAGGACTAAGATCAAAGACAAATTGGATTTTTTCCATGCATAAAAATGATTCTAAAAGTAACTAAACGAGAACGCTAAACGTCATACTGATATGTTTCAAACAGATTATGATAGCAGTAAAATACCTGGCTGGAATTAGGTCTTCATTCCATACCGATAGCATGGTATCATTACTAGATTGAACGCTGGTAATCAAAATTTTCTACTGGAAGATGAATCCACAATAATTATTGGGTTGTTCGGAAAGTAATTTCGTTTTTTTTTTTGTTTTTTTGTGGAAATGAAAGACAGTTTTCGTATAATAAACAAATACTTTATTAAATTATATATTGGCCGTTCTGGTCCAACACCTTTTGCCATCTTTCTGGTAGTAGCCAAATTCCACGCTCATAAAATTTTTGGTCTTTGCTGCCAGAAAACGGATCGAGGTGGTTTTTGACCTCCTCATTTGAGGTGAAGGTTTTACCGTCTAAAAAATTTAGCGAACCAGTTCTGGCACTGGCGTACTGTCAGCACACCTTCTCCATACACATCGGTCCATTTCTTTCTGGCTTGAACAGCATTTTTACCCTTTCTGTAGTAAAACAGTAAGATATGTCGAAAATGCTGCTTATCGCTCTCCATATTTAAAAGGGCACCAACCAAAAACTACTGAGTAGAATGAATTGGAATTTTTCACACACACGCCTTGCTATATGAGCTCTCAAAGCATATAAAAATTATACTACTTAAATGGGAAGTTGGGTGCAAAAAAATACAATTAAATCCTCTGTCGGGAAAAAACGAAATTACTTTCCGAACAACCCAATACATTAAGAAAATTTGGTACTGAGAAAATACGGGCTGAATGTTAAAAAAATTCCTATTTGATTTAATGGGAAAGTGAATTTAGTACGATACGTTTAGGAAATGGGGGATTGTCCCTGAAGTGACATACCATCTTTAAGCGCGGAATGCATCCATATTGTTAAAAGTACTAAAGGCACACTGGCAGCCAAAACATCAATGGAAGATAGCAATTCTTGAAAATGGGAGAATAAAGGGTATTCGAGAATCATCCATCCAACGTATTCTGTAGAATCTTAGATCTGTATCCATTCAAATTACAGGAACTTCTTAAGTTATTATTAGCAGATACAGATGAAAGGCTAAACACTTCTACATGAGCGCTGATACCAACGTGATCCACAATGGTTGCTGAGCGTTATGCAAACAGGTGGATTTCACTGAATGGTGACATCAATAAGCGAAACAGTCATATCTGGGCGTTGCTAAACTTTCATGATCATCTGACCAAGTCAGTGCATTCTTCTTATATGGTTATTTAAGGTGGTTCTATCATGTCTTACATTTTGCTCTCTTTCATTTTACAGCAATTTTGCCTGTCTAGAAAACACTCAATCACATTCAGTCACTGCAGAATGGTATGTTTTATGTCAATTTTGCGTGCTATTTGCATCTGCATTTCAGAAATGACAAGAGTCATCACCTTCAAACAGAATGATGCCTTGTCCCATTTCAGCACCTTCACAGAAGACCAAAATTTACGTTGAGGTTTAAAGTGGTTCTCATAATCACCGGATTTCTAAGGCAGGTATTTGGCTGTAGGGATATTTAAAATATCTTGTCTACTTGCGCTCACTGTCAGTTTGGTGGAACTAAAAGATGTATCGACGGATCGTCATCTGTATCGATGTTGAAATGTTACACACAGTTTTAATAGGCGTAATGATACGCCTCACTCGCGTAATACCTTTCAGTATTCGTCATGTCGAACATCTTTTGCTTTGAAATATGTGCACTGTGCAATGCTATAGTGATCTGTTTCATTCTTTGATGAATTTGTCTGATTTGTATAAAATATCTCAGCATGACGTTATTGTCCTGTTTCGATTACTTTTTGAACTACTTTTTATACATGGAAAACATTCACTGATCATCTCTGATCGTATTCACTCAAACCGACATTTTTCCTTTTCATTGCTTCTTTTATATGAATCTTTGAAATTCGCACGAATTTTTGACGTCATCTGTATTTGTAAAATGAAATATATCAAGAATTCACACATGCACAAAATTTCAATCTCTAGTACAATGAGAAATGCGCGCAAAGTTTATTACAAAATTTCAAATATTGTTCTTTGATAAGAATTATTTTTCCATCATTTTTCGTCAATCAATGAATTTAAAATTAAATTCAAAGTATATTACAGAAATTAAATAGTTCAAGTGAATGCTTCACAAAGTTTAATTGTTCCTGTAGTAGAAAATAATTTAAATATTTTATATTGACATATTATAATCTTCTTCTTCTTTTTTGGAAGAGTAAATTAAATAGAAATTACTTTTGAACTCTTTATACTGACATTCTTTCTCATAAAATTATTTAATAACAACGCTGACTTTCTAAATTTAGCTTAAAGAATAGTTAGCTGCGAACAAAATTATTTTCCAATAGACTGCTTTTCTGAATATGTTTCTTTTATATTAATAAGAAACTTTTAAGAAAACTAATAAGGAATTGTAATAGCTGGAACAGAGATTCATTATTAAAGACCAAATTTTCTGCGTTGCTTGCAGAAAATTTATAAATAAGGACGCCTTTTTAGAAATTTTCTGAAGCACGTTAAACTATATCAAACTCAACCAGATTTCTCGGAATTTTCTTTGATTGGAAAACGTCCTTTAAATAGACAAGAATGTGGTTTATTTTTTGAAAAACATTTTGCCCAAAACTTCAGAGAAAAACTAATATTGAAATAAATAATTCTATTTTCGATATTAAATGCATTGCTTCATATCCTATATATCCTTTAGATATTTTCTAATGGTACTTAGAGAATTTCAATTTTTGACAATTTCTCACTAAATGTATGTATAATATATATAATGATTTTAAAAAATGAAATTACAACCTTTTCAGATATTTAAAGACTATTCATCGTTATACAATATATATGATAAAAATGCCATAAAATTGCTAAAATAATGTTTTTAAAGAAAAACTGAAGCAAGTTATAGAAAAAATATCCAGAAGTGGCGAACAGTCAATGAATAAAAAATAAGAATTTTCTAAAAACAAAAACAAAACTTTGAATGGAAATTTCAGTTTTTCTTTTAAGTGAAACATTCTCATAAAAATGTATTGATTAAAAGAATACCCTTCTAAGAATTGAAGAAGAAAACCATCATTTTATTGGCTTATTAATTTGAGGAAAATTCAGTTTCAACCCTTTAACAGATTTATCCACTCTTCTATCTAATTAGATGACACCTTTTATTTTGCGAATGGTTTGCAATTTTGATTCAAATGAGAGTTATTGATGAGCATTTTCTATTATGAGTAATCTTTAAATTAAATTATAGCATTTATAAAAGGTTTCACTGATGTTCAAAATGTAAAAATGTAAGTACGGATTAAAGTAAAGTATTAAAGAGGTATTATTAATTCTCTGTCGGAAGTAGAATTCCTTCAGACTTGTTCGTTTTATTTCTAACATGGATGGATGATGATTAAGAATAAAGAATATATTAATTATTTAATTTTTTTGAAAATATGTCGTCGTTGCAATCAATAAAGGATATTCAAACAGCAGTATATTATTTGAAGAGATGAATACATATTAGAAAATGCTTTTTGTTGTTGTTGTTGTTCTTTATACATCATGTTCTTGTGAGACTAAGATATAAGAAGAAATATTGTGCATCTTCAAATAAACGGAAGATTTCTGCAGCTAACATAATAAATGGGGCCATCAATATATGTACCAGAAATATCTTTTATTGATATTTTCTAGCAAAAAGGCAAAAGCAGAATAAACAAACATTAACTTCTTTTTCTTTTCTTCATCCAATTTTTCTGAAGAAATGTTTTTTCATCGGTCTTTGTCACAATCAAGGCAGAAAGTTGTGTACGTTCTGTTGTAACTCATAAGTTACATAGGAATTCACACCTGAGGCATCTATTACAATGTAAGTGGGGTTGAATTCAGAACATTAATCTAATATCTCTTTGTGTGTGTCTCAGTTAAATATGAGACTATGCATTTAAAATCAGTTTTTCGTATTACAAGCAGAAAAATACAAAACATATTAAATAAAATTTTATTCAACTTTTGAGAACTTTTTTTCATACATGTGAAAAGATCAAAATTTCCTATTAAAGGCTGCAAGTATATTGGGGTGATGCATGAACTCTGCAGAACTATGCATTCTGCGTTTCAAAACTACATTGGTGTGAAAAACTTAAGCAACAGGTATGTTTTTTGCCACAACTTCACGAGAAATCATCTGAGAGACATGAAATTCAGAAATGAGATACAGCATTTTGTTCTGAAAGAATGACGAAAGCATAGTTGCGCAGAAATGAATACAATGCATACAGTATGGAATGAAACAAAAAAAAAGGCTTTATTGAACTCATAGTATCGTTACACATGATTGTCTGTCCAAGAGGAAGAACAGCAAGCAGATGTTCCTTAGTATGGGATATGCCCTCCCCTTACTGCAATGGTTACTGGGATGAAACCGTGTCCCGACCTCTCTCCAAATCAACTGGCGTTGGGAATCGCTTGTAACATCACGGAAAGAGACAGTTTCGGTGGTCCCGGAGTTGTCGTCTGGGGAGGTATTATGATGAACGGGCGGACTGAGCTCCACGTTTTCGACAGAGGTTCTGTAACTGGAGATCGCTATTGTCAGGAGGCGATTCTTCCCCATGTGAGTCTGTTCCGAGGTGCCATTGGATCAAACTTCGTTTTTATGGATGACAATGCACGGCCACACAGGACTCATGCTGTTGAGGAGCTCCTGGAAAGTGAAGATATCACTCGAATGGATAGGCCGGCGTGCTCCCCTGATTTAATACGATAGAACATGTGTGGGACGCTTTGGGGTGACGTCTTGCGGCACGATTACATCCTCCTGGGAACACCCGACAACTTAAACAGATGCTGATTGAGGAATGGGCACTCTTACCTCAAGAACTGTTGACAATCTGGTGCTGAGACGGTGCGAAGCAACCATTGCAGTAAGGGGAGGGCATATCCCATACTAAGGAACATCTGCTTGCTGTTCTTCCTCTTGGACAGACAATCATGTGTAACGGTACTATGAGTTCAATAAAGCCTTTTTTTGTTTGATTCCACACTGTATACATTGTATTCATTTCTGCGCAACTATGCTTTCGTCATTCTTTCAGAACAGAATGCTGTATCTCATTTCTGAATTTCATGTCTCTCAGATGATTTCTCGTGAAGTTATGGCAAAAAAACATACCTGTTGCTTAAGTTTTGCACACCAGTGTATATACATTGAATTGCTAATCTGTTTAATTTTAAGTGATTTCGTTCCTATTAGATATTTCAATACTCGGGGAAAAACGCAGCAAAATACTTTTTTCGCATTGTGTTGAAATTTGAAATATATCTTATAATATAACTGAATGTCAAATTTGTCCAAATAGCTCTTTAGATGTTTAGTTATCATATTTACATGCAATGATAGACTTCCTAAAGGTGAGTTTCGTCTTTAAATTTGGATAGAAAATTACAAATTTGATGCAAATACATATGCGAAATTTTAAAAACATCACTCAATGTATTTCTGAGTGTTTTTTTTAAAGATATAAATACTTTTTCGTTTCAATAACGTCTGAAGCGGGGAGATCTTTTCTTTCATTTTTAATCATTCAATTCCTTCACTTTTAGAATCTTTCCAAAATGGTAAATGCAATTACATAAGAAGCATACTTACTTAAGCTGCGTAGTTAATAATAAATATAGTTGCTTGAGAATTACATAAATAAAAAAAGACAGTTTATTACTTTCTTTAGTTTATTTATTCATTCTGATTATTTCACAAACTATTTATTAATTTAATTCTCATAATTTTAACAGTAAATAAACAAAAATAATTTTAGGCTTAGGGCCCATATAATAATACAAAAAATGAAAAAATCCGAATTCATTTTCGTTTAACTCCTAATAACTTTCGTTTAAAACATTCTTATTCCTTCCCCTTAATCAACATAAAAAAATAGAATTAAAAAATGATCCCCTATTGAATTTTTTTTTAAAAATCCAACATTTGTCTTAGCGATAGAAATAATTAAATATAATTGTTCGTATGTCATAATAATACTTTCATTATCTATATCTATACTTATAATAAAGCTCAATGTGTGTGTGTGTGTGTTGGCGCTCTACAGGCCAGACCATTCAACCTACAGCTACCACATTTGGCACGTGTATACCTTGGAGGCCGGGAATGTGCACCTGGGGGTTATTGTTTCGAATTTTTTACTAGAATTTTATTTATTTAAAAATTAAGCGAAATTTTGACGTGTTTCTCCTATAACTTCCGAAAATATTACCGCACAAAAAAGATTTTTACATGAAGTTAAAGATCAAAAATTTATCTTTTAAATGATACTAATGTTTTAACCTTAAAATTAAATTTCTATTTTTAATGAATTTTTAAATAAATATTTTAACTATGTTTTTCAATAATTTTTTAGTTAAAAATAAAAATTAAAATTAAGCACTTTTCGCATTCATGGGAAAAAAGTAGCTTTTTTCCAAGTGTTGCCATCATATTGATTAAAGCTCCAATTAAAAATAAATTAAATCTTTTTGGAAATGAAATCTGCAAAAATATAATTTTCGGCACGTGTTTGAAGGAAATGAAACAAATGTGAAATATTATTTTTTCTAAAAAATAAATTCAAGAAAAATTATTTTATGATCTTTTACACTCTCTATACACGGTGTTTATTTAGTCCCGGACCCATTTTGATGTTTAATGATTCATAAAATAATGAAGATATAAACAAACTTATGGCATTTATTGATGGAATAACTCATATATTTTCCTTTTCAGGTTTGAATATTTTTACTTTTGTAAATATCGTCTGCGCGTGTGGTGAATTTCAGATAATTTCATTTTCCAGTCTAAATATCTGTACTTTTCTAAATATCGTCTGCTTATTAATTGCATTTTTCTCTCTTTTATTTTTGGCAACTATTGAAATGTTATGTTTACTTTTGATGTGTTTGTTCTATGTAGTACTTTTGTATGTGATGTTTTATTCGAGCGGATATTAAGGACAATGCATACACCACAAGAGAAAGTACAGATTTTATGGTGGTCATAGAGTTAATTTCCAATCAACTAAATCACTGACTTTTAAGAGTTAATTTCCAATCACTTAAACTGACTGATTTATGAAGATTTGAATATCACTATTCAATAAAAAAAGGATAATTTTAGATTTTCCATCGATCGCTTCAAAGAAAATACGCCAATCAGCGCGCAGGTTTCTCAAGATTAATTGGCCTAAGATTATGAAAATGTTGAGTTTTTCTAAATTTTTAACATTCAAAACTTCATAAATAATTCTTAGTTGATCATGGAAAATAGAAACATTCATTCATTTATTTAAAATTTGGTGTGTCTAGAATATTTATCAGAATATGATACCTTACTGCATTAAATTTAGACTTCATAATTTTTGAAATATATTTATAGGCAGGAACAAAATATTATTATTGATTTCATTTCAATTCTTTTGAAAGCAAAACTAAAAACTGAATTTTATGCTGAATCTGTGAAATTTTTGCTGAATTATTATTTGAGATATTACATAAATTATGAAAAATATTTTGTAGTTAACATAAGACTTAAATACCGAGCGATTCTGTTTGCAATACTCACATTCAATGATAATATAATTAATAAATAACAATAAAGATGATAAATAAAATAAAACGCTTGGTTTTATTAAAAATATCTTAATATTAATTGCAATTTCATCATTTACATTTTAAATTAAAGTTGAAGTTTTGCCGGAAATGACAACTAATTAGCAAAATATATATAGTAAATTTAACGAAACGATCTAAACAGTATAAGTTTGGTATGACTATCAAAATTTGAAGATTAAAAATGTTTTGTGTGAGAATCTATTAAGAGACCAGTTACTTAAAATATTTAATTGAAAATTGTAGCGAGCGGTAATACTGGCGAACCGGCTGGTTGCCAAAGGTGGCTAGTATATCATAAATATAAAAATCCTAATTCCACACAAAAGATTACATGCTTCCTTAACAGAGAATATTCTCAAATTTACACAAACCCTGTGGAGTTAAAATAATGAGAAAATTATATTTATAAGAAAATTTGGTAGACAATTATGAGAAATATTGGCTGAAAAAAATCCAAATATAAAAGTCAACCCTAAATTTTAATGAATATCGGAATATTTCGAAAAATTTCCGGCTGCCATGTTATAAAGCGTATTTTTGAACTCTTGCAGTGAGTATAGTTTTAATATTTAAGATGTAGAGCAGTATGAATTTTATAGAACTAACTGACTTCATTCCTTCTGGTACAGAATGGACACACCTCTTATTCTATATTAAAAGAAAATTCCACAGATATATAATAAACTTTTCAATTCATGTTGTCCCTGATAAAATAAACTGTTAACTTTAGATTGCAGGAGTGAATGGGTGCTGACCCCCTGATTTTCGTAACGTGAATTCGCCTGTGGAGATATATCCTCCCTTGCTTTATATGCTTTGTATGCACACTTCTTATCTTTCTATCATTATTGCAATTAGCATGTGATTTAGAAGGTGACCATCACTGAAATTTTAGATTTCCCCTATATATTTTATTTATATGCGCAATCAGATATCATCATTAGCATTGTATATTTTCAATATAATTTCAATTTTTCACCCTCGATTAACTTTCATAAGTGGGGCAATTGGAGACTAGTCATATTTCAAAAACGATTTCAAGACTGAAAATATCTGTTTATCACCGATTTCTGATTAGAAATTTTAAAATTCCAATTCAATAATTTGATATTTTCCTCACTATAGCTCCTTTGGCAATCATAGTAAGTAAAAATGGATTTTCTTTTGCTTCTAAATTTTTAGTTTTCAAATTAAATTGACTGTCAAACAGATTTATTTCTACATAAGCTACCAGGGTAAAATTAAATTCAAAGCTTAAAAATCATTCTCACCCGAATGATGACAGTTATTTGATCATTCATCAAATTTTCGCCACCCATACTTGTTTAATGCTTTGAATCTTATACGGAAATAATGCATGCATAGTTACTAAAATTTAAACACAAAGAGTGTATACGAAACGGCGAAAAGTTCCGATCATTTAAACCATTATATGATTTTAAGTAAGAAATATACTATGGAATCCTAATTTTACAAATAAAATGCAATTTACTTCAGAATATAACAATAAAAGAATATTTTGCTGACGATGAAGCAAAATTTCTAAAGAATATAATATCATAAAAGAATCTTATAAGAAATAAATTATTCTATTAAAAAGAAAGCAAATAATTTTCTTGAAAAACGGATGCCTCAAATGAAATATTCGAAGAGAGCATGAATTAAAGTTTCAAAAACAGATCTGATGCATCTGCTTCCTTTTGGGCGGATATAACACATTAGAAATACAATTAGTGCAAAATTGAAAAGAATATTAACAAAATTAAATAAACCGCAAATTCTATTATTGAATTTAATTTTTTTAAAAGTTATTTCACTCATTTTTGCCTTTTACATCTTGAGATCTATAGGATTTTATAGAATTATTATTTTCATATTGCATACAAGTGTAAAAGAAAATTTAATTTAAAACTACGGGCGGAAAATTCAATAAAAATGTACTCCGATTTTTTTTAATCATCGATATTCTCCCTTCTACTCTTGAAGTATTTGATGAAGTGTAAAATCAATGTTATGGAAAAATCTCTAGAGGAAACGAGAGAACTTTTCCTTCACAAAATATATACAAAAAAGTTTCAGTCTCAGCCTCTCTGCTTAATATTCTCCGATTCAATAATCACATTACAGGAGAAAACTGTAGCTACAGAATTCGGTAATTCGATTATACATGCAAAAATTTAGCGCTAGCATCGAGCTTACATGGATAAAGATTCTCGATCGGGAATACGATGCATCAACCGCTTCTTCATATCCCTGCCTACCACGTTAATGATGCGATAACTAACCAAACAGCTCAAGCGAGAAAATTAAATCAATATCTAAAAGATGTCATTCCAAGTGTGTGGAGTACTTCGGAGCTGAATAAAATTTTATCTTTATTTGGTAACTGTAACTTATAGGTTTCTATACGATACCGAGTGGAAATCCATCTTGAATATATGCTTTGGACAAAGAGTGATTAGAGATGTTTTAGAAGCTTTACTAATGAAGATTGCAAAGATTTTTTTAAAAAATTATTTAAAAAAATTAAATTTAACTTTTTTTATCATTGTGAAAAATATTAAAGAACGATCGCTCTTTTTTTATGTATTTTTATCGCATCTAACTTGGCTTATTTCATATATGTAATAATGCAATTTCGCAAATGATCTTTAGGGTGCCTCTTAAAGTACCAAACCTCAAAAAATTTCTACAATTCTACATTTTCGATAATATTTCATTATTTTTTTTGTTACAGAATTGCCAATTAGTTGATTAAATTACTAATATTATAACCATGATATACAAAATATGATACCATTATTTATTGTAAATTTGTTGGAAAAAGAGATTTTATATAATTTATAACTAATAATCTCTGATGAACAACTGGTTCACTAGAGAAATTTGATATATTTCATTTCGGTTAAATCCTTCAAATAAAACTCCATGTCCATGGTTCTGTCAAATTGTTAGATATTAAAATCGTTTTATTATTTAAAGCCGTTAAATTTGTAAATTAGATAATGAAAACGAGAAAAAACAATGGCTGAAACTTATCTACACAATTTTAAATAATATCCTAAATCTGAAAATATCTAAAATCCGGCTTTGTATAAGTTTAATATAACAAAAGATTTTTTTTCATAAAAAAATTCACAATTTGTTGAAATTGAAACAAAGTACTTAAATATTTATTTGAAACTGCAGTCTCTTTACTTATAGTCTGCTATTAGCATTTGTACTAGTGAAGACTTATGTATTAATTTCTTGAATGTCATATTCACCACTCAGAGTGCTGTTTTCGTTACTTTTTTTAACGCATTACTTTAGTCATAACATATTGTAATGTGTTTGTGCCATAGGATATTCAGCGATCACAATATCGTCAACAACAATTTATAGCTTTTTGAAATAAAACAAGATGGCGTTAAGTCATGGCAGTCGATTTAAAAATGTCTATTAAAAATTCGACAAAAAGGAAATAATGAAACGCTGGAGAAAAACCTCTAAACGAAATATTTGTAAAAGAGAGTTTGAAGATTTCGTTAATATTGGTAACTACGTTGGCAAATAGATTTTTGACAAAAATTTCGGACTTTTTTAAATTTAAAATTTAATTTCTGAGCAGCTTTTTTGGTAAAACCATCTGAATTTTGTTCCTGCGTTCATTCTTTAAACATTGGACTTTGTATTGCATAATTTACGCGTACATTAATTTTTATATTTCCATAATTTAAAGCTTATATCTTCAAATGTTTTTTTCAAGTTTTGAAAAATCTTACAATAAATCTCATAAATTAAAATTCAATGCATATTTTTAAAAAACTGTTAAGATAATTTCTCAAAATATTCTGTAATTCTGGAACTATAGAATCAATAGAAATATAAATTGAGAAACAGCTTATTTATAAGCTGAAAAATTGGATAATATTTTTATTAAACCTACAAGAGTTCCAGCATATGATTTGATTAATTTTTAAAATATGTTACTTTTGTTTCATATATCTTTTTAACAGAAAGAAAAAAAATATTTTACACTTTCCAAAATACTTTTGGTTTTTAATATATGTAGTTGCTTTCAATCTGTTTTATTTCAAAAATATATTTTGTAGAATTTTTCAAAAAATTATTTCTTTATGTATTTACATACATTAAATAAAAATTATTTTTTCCATAAGGAGAGTAGATAACATTTAAGATGAAATAGCTGAAAAATAATTCATTAAATAATAATAATGTTACGAAATTTTACCGGGTTCGTTTGGACAGTGGAAGTTATATGGTGTGGAGAACGCTCAATCAGCAGGCGGCAGTAGAAAATAAAACTACGACGTTTATTTACACGAAGACACACAGGACAGCACAAAAACGATAACTATTTACAGCATAGAAGACGATTAGCTTCTGACGAGACGTGTAGCATACAACAAGAATATACTACAGACAGTAGCGCACAGCTTAGTTCAGCACTAGCTTGACTCCGTCGCTGCTCACCGTCGTTTCCGCCTACTCTGCTCTATCGCTTACGACTACTCCGCTCCGTCGATTCCGACTACGACTCTCGACTACTACTGGCAGCTGCAGACCCTTTTATAGGTCTCAGGAGGCGGGGCTAGAAGCCTCTCAACCAATCAGGAACGTTCCAGGCGTATCTCGGTTCCTACTGAACGGATCGGGAAAATTCTCGCAGTTTCGAGTATAATCTATTTTGGCGCCAAAGTCGCCAAATTCTTTGCCAAGTCGCGAAATGGTCGCCAAGTTCCGGGACCTCCGACGCACACCCGGACTCCGTCTAATACCGATGACTTTAAAACAGTCTTTCTGTTGATGGAACAAACTATGCTGGGAAGCCGAATTGCAGGTTTGTAACAATAAAAAAACATTGTTTAACAGAAACTCGTTGAATGGAAAATCTAATGCATGCGAAAGAAACAGTAAGAATGTCACATTTTAGAAATTTACAAGTTAAAATTCACAGCAATATAAGTTTATGTGAGATGGCAATGGTTATAAATTCGCGCTGTGAATTTACAACCACTGCTCCATCATTTTATATTATGATTATATTTACTTTAGACTCTAAGGATTTAATACTGATTCATTTTTTTTTCCCTAACAGTTTTCCCTAACAGAAAGGTGAAGGAAAATTGGCATTTGAAACTTACAGTTCCCTAAACAGTTTATTCTTAGTAATGAGTAATGAAAGAAATAATTGTGTGTACAGCACTTCCATAGTCACTTATTATTTACATTATTTCAGACAATACGTGTGTATTGTTATAAGCATTTTACATTGTACAAATAATCCTAAAAGATATATTTATTCGTGAAAATTATTAAATCTGTTTTAATAAACGATTTGGATATGCTAGTTAATCGTAAACTAAAAAAAATTATGAATATCTTTAAGAGTCTTTGCAATATAATTTTCGAATATTTTATATAAGTTTGTAGTTTAAAAAGTTGGAAAACATTTAGAGTTAATATGGCTTACGAAGAATACACAAATTAAAGGCTTTTAGAGAGAGTTCTGAATTGCTTTCTTATAATTAGGTTCTTTATGAAAATGTGTGAGCTTTTGAAATGTTTAATCAAAAAGGATTTGGGAAGTGAAAGAAATATAGAGGAAAAAAAATTCTGAAATGCGATATTCGCTAGCAATATTTTTCTTTCAAGAATGTATTACTTTGGATTTTTCCAATATTTTTCCTCTAGAAAATCAATAAAAAGTGTCAGTCAAAGATCAGTAAGTGGAAAAATCTAGATCTATTCTAGCAAAAAATATTTCTCAAACATAAAATATGTGTCCACTAAAACTTGTATTTGTTCCAGTTATTCGTAAAATTATTCATCTTCTCATTCCATCTTACCTGTCAACTGTTTAGAATAATGAAATACAGAGTAAATGAATATGATTGCTCCAATCACAGAGTTTGCATAACTGACAGTCATACATAAGTCAGAATTTCACAGTGCAATGGAAAAATATTAAAATCTTTATTTATTTTTTTTATCGTAAAGCTTTCTATATGACTACAGGCACTCAATACAGGTAACATTAACATGTAATATATTGTCCGTTTCTAGTCATGCTATTAGCTGATACATAAATAACTTAAAACATCAGATGTACAAGCTTTTTAAACTGGATTTCTTTAAATTTTCGTTACTTAAATTTATTCAATAAAAATAATATCTTATGAAATCCTGTACGATATTTCACCAGACGTTTTTGCTTCAACAGACGATGTAGACGCAGTAAAACCAATTAGATAAGTAAAAGTAAATATAGTACAAACAATTAGGAAATTTTATATTTTTGATGTGATTATCAAATTTGTCATAGCCAGTTGATATAGGAATTCTGAATATTTCGTTCTCACCAGCAATATTATTCGAAAGTTACATCAGCGCATTCCAAACGCCTATTTTCAGCTCATTAATTTTTATTCTAAAGGAGATCCCTACACGAGGTCCTTTAGATATCTTTATGACAGAAATAATGCTAAAGGGTTGAACACAGCTTTTTCCAACGACTTGAAAAGTATTTATTTAAAATTGTGCAAGACTTTTGTTCCTACATTGTTGCTGCCTCACGTGAAATATGTTATCTCCGTAATCAAGTGGAATCTATCTCATGAGACTTTCTGTAATCAAGCAGACTTTTCCTTTAATGAAACCTCATACACGCCGGCATCCCACTTTTTTTTACAATGAAAATAACTTTTACCTGGCTTCTAACACTTTTTGTGATATTTATCTTCGTCTCATTGTTAATTAAGTAATCAGGATGAGTAATTGGGTTAATTTTGCCTACATTCTTAATAATCGACTCCCCCCCTTTTTTTTTTAACTGAAATGGATTTTAAATCAATTAAATCGTAAATTGGAAAGTTTAGCCTGCAATTTTGGCTATCTTTAAGAGAAAATTTTCTTCGCTTTGCAGCGCTTAGATTCAGGTGTATAAATTACAACTTCATTGGCATACCAATTACCTACAAGTTGCTATCAAGTTACTACTGTAACTTGATAGCAATTTGTAGAATACTAGTTTTTTAAATATCATTGTTTCATTAGTTTTGTCTACAAAAGATAGTATTCAACTCATCAGAAATCTTATTTGCAATTTTGCATAGTTATTATGTTTCATTACGTTCATGAGTTAATATTTCATTTACCGAATTATTTTACCATCAAATTTTCCACTTTATTTTTGCACCATTAGTTAAATTTTGGAGGTGAATAAATCCAGGAAAGAGAAAAAACACTTTTAATTAATTAAAATAACTTAATTTAATTAATAAATGAATAGTTTAGCAGATATCTAATTCTAGCTGTCTGAGCATACGCTCTTTGTGTTCTCTTTCTTACAGCGAGAAAAAATAGCCATAATGCCGCATTGAAAACAATCAGACGACTCTGCATGGCCGAATGGTCATAGAACTGATCTCATAATTGAGGGATTGTGAGTTCGAATCCCGCGATTCACAGTTTGTGTAAATATTTAATTAATTGATTTTATGTTTCTTTTTATTTCATGTTCCAGAAGATTCTGGACATTTCTTTAGTTTACCAGACAAGTGTTCTGGACTTTTCTTACTGTCTCCAGAAAAGTATTCTGGAACTTTCTCTGCTAGTATAAAAGCAGAAGATTTGTCAGTTACTGTGTTCTGAGTTCAGAGATGAGTTAATAAATTAGTTTAGCTCCATTTCTTGTATGTGTCATTGAGTTCCCCACTAGACTACCTACGTGACAATATTACAAAGATATCAACATAATTTAAGCGATACTCTAAATAACGTCGGTAAATGGCTTAAAGCAAAAGAGCTGTTGTTTCAATGATTATAGAAGAACTTTAAAAATTTTCAAGAGAGGTAAATAATTTTGAGAAGATCGAACAGGATGTATCATACTCTGTTAAAACACAGAATTGTAAGGGAATATCCCGGCATGGTGAGTTTTCATGAAATGACGGCTAGAAAACATCAATTTCCAAAGTAGAAACTTACCGTCATAAATTTCAAGAAAGCTAAAATGATTTTTTTTATTAAAAATATTTAAACGCTACTTTAGTTTTGTTTTTAATGAAAGTAAAATTAAAATGGTTAGTTTCCTGATCATACAACTTCTCAATTTCTTTATATTATATAATAAAAGATATTAAGTTCAGCGCATGGTACATAGTATTTCATATAAAGCAATGATAAGATATTTTTTTTGATAAACATTGGCATTCCTTTACATCGAATTCTTGATAGAACAATAATTTTATCATAGTTGTATGGATAAAATTTTATTAAAAAAAAGAAAACATTTTAAATAATATATTCTCACTTAAATGACAATGTAGAGATGACGCCTCAGAATTCTGCAAACGATATATATATATATATATATTTTTTTCGTTGCGAGTAGAGGTAAAAATATTTTTCAGGCGAATGTGAACGGTTTTTTTTAATGCTCATCAATATAAAATGCGTTTTTATTAATTGTGGAATGGCATTTTTTTATCTTTACTAGAGTCATTATTAATTCTCCTTTATAAGCCGTAAAAATTATTAGAAACAAAACATCTTACAAATAAAAAGGATTTTATGCCACAATCGATGCATAATACATAAATCCGTTGTCAAACGTTTCGTTCCTAGAGAAGAATCGTTCTTTTATTAAATCTTCAGCGGCTTCACTTATTTTTTATTGTTTAACCGTTTCAAACGTAAAATAACTGCAAACAATTGTATAAGAACGATCATACTTGCGCAAACACAGGCCGTCTTTGTTTTGAACAAAAGATCGTCTGTTTCTGAAACAAGCACACGATGTATTCATTCTATCCAATTATATTCCTTAGTTGGATCTCTTTTTCCTTTATCACAAAAATTAAATCTGGATAATAGTAATTTTCATAATACACTTAAAATAGAAATAAACTTATTCGGTTTACGAAATATGTCTGATAAAATATTTATATCAACTTTGACCATATCAAATACATTTCATGCATGAATAATTTTGAAATAATAATAATTCTCTACGG